>OU015498.1:48554519-49154519 GCA_907164885.2 Dolomedes plantarius | reverse complement strand
GATGCCTGCTTTGAGTATTCGCGAATCTTGTGTGCACCATTTCCTCCGTGATGTGAATATCATCACACACAAACAAACAAACACACACACACACACACACACATATATATATATATATATATGTAATGACAGCAAAGGAGATGTTGGATGACAGGACGAGACCTCGAATCATTGTTCAGTCGTGGAGAGTGGATGGGAAAGGCTTAGGCAGGGAGTCCAGTCGAGGAACACAGTATCCACATAATTTAACACGTAATCCTTTTATTTCTTCGAATTATTTTATTGCTGAACATCATTTAGTACCTAAACAGTTGGGCGGCACATAATTCTTAGAACATTCAGTTTCACAAATTACTTATTCCGAAGTTTGCCGGAACACATTTATAAGACAAAGGACGTAGCGCGCTAGAACACAACTTGACACGACAGGGGCAGAACACAGAAGACGCGCGAAACTCTAGTTCCATGCCCTTGAGTACAGGCGAGCTGAACTTTTAATTGGTTAAAACGTGACACCTGACCTCATCACGCCGCATCGGATGAGATCACGTCAGAGCTTCTAGAACAACCTTCTTATATAAGCTTTCTGCCCGCACGTTGACTTCGGGGAAGATCTAATAAATTAATATGGCTATTTCTAGGTCAAATTTAAATGAGGGATAATGTTCTGTTGCGATAAGACAAAGTTAATTAAGGGAAAGGTTTGAAATTAGCTTCGCATATATGTTTATATTTATATATTTATATATATCTGTGGATGCTTGTAACAGTTCATTAATAATAAGATAAATAAGTAATTTAATATTTCCCTTAACAATCTTGTTTGGAAAACCCTTCAATGCAATGTGTTAGTCATTTCCAAAACATGCATTTATTCAAACAGAGATTATTAATCTGATTTCTGTTCTTAGATGAGTAGGAAAAAAATGTAGCTTAACCGTTAAAAAAGAAATTCGATTACATATTTTCGGTAACTAAAACTTAAGCTGAAATCGCCTTTTTGAGTAAAGCTGACGTCAAAATCACCAATTAAATTATAAAAAATATCAGTTGAAGCCTGCAACAATTTTATCAAGCGCGCTTAGTTTACTCTTCCTTCTCCTACAATGCTTTTTTTTATATTTTAATTTTTGCCCACAGAATTAATACACTACGCAATAAACAACTTTCATTTTTCCGTTCTCTAACAAATTTTGACCCAAAGTAAAAATATTAGGAGAAAATAGAACACATACATAAATATTTGGAATTTTCTTTAATTCGCTACATAGAGTTACCCATCAACAACACCTGTGTCTCATGGTTTAATTAAGGGAATTAATTACGGAAGCGTGATACCTTAATTATGCAAAATGCCGCAGGCTACCTTTCCTATAGACTGAGGCACAGCGCGAAGAGAAAAAGTGAATGAAATTCGCTTACACACATGTTCATTCCATACTTACTACGAGCGGAATCTTTTTGAGAGCACGTTACTTGCTTTTTTATTAGAATAGTACCAAGTATTTCGGGGTACTGGATACATCTTGAAATGCAGAATGTTTTTGATCAGATTGGCTTACTATAATTATAAATAGGTACGGTCTATTGAAAAGATCTTTTAAGGCAGTGATTCCCAACCACTGTGCCGCGGCACTTTTGTGTGCCGCCAAATTCTTAAAGTGTGCCGCCAAATTTTAAAAATGTATATAGTAAAAATTATAATGCTTTTTTTTATTACGAGTAAAGTTTGTTTAAATTAAAGAAAAGTACATTGTAAAAGAAAACTGTTGTTTTTACAGTTAAATGCCATATTTTTAACTGTTTTTATCCGTTTTAAGTAAACAACTTTTAAACTTATCTTTGTGTGCCGCCAAATTTGGAAATCGTTAAAAGTGTGCCGCGACAAAACAAAAAAAAGGTTGAGAATCACTGTTTTAAGGGTTAAGATACCTCAAATGTAGCAATGGTAAATTGATATAAATACCAGGCATTACTAAAATGATTAGGTAAAGGGCTCTTTAAAATAAAACTCGCGTGAAATCCCGGACCACTTTTCAACCAAAATAATAATGTACTTTTGACGGACTTATTACAAATTTTAAGATTGTATCGAATATGAATTTCATGCTGAAAAACTTGAATAAACCTAATATAGTTTTATCAAACATGCTGATGGGTTTTACTGTGAATGTTTTCCCAAGGAAGCTTCTCATTCACAGCATTACAAATATTTTCTCTGTGTCATACATTTATGTTTCTTAATGACAGTGGCGAAGTGTAAGCTCCTCTGAGAGGATCTGACATGGCAAAAAAATTGTATTCTTTATACGCAGCTGCAGATTAATCTCAATTTACTAATTTCGAGAGAAAATTCAGTTTTTTCTCTCACTAAGAGCAGAACAGGAGAACGTCTGCATAATAAGCCAAGATGGCAAAATGTGGCCCGACATATCTCGTATGATTGAGCAAAGTTAAACGTTGAAAAATGACTGAGTAGAAATGCGCATATGCCTTCCAGATTCTCGTACAGTCGAAGGGAGAATATCTGCCAACAAACTGAAGAAAAATAATAGTTTGAACTTCATAAAGATCGTCTACCGAAACCGGGAATCAAACCTCAAGCCTTTTATAGCTAACGTCTATAACACTCGACCATTTGAGCAAAGAGGAGATGTCTCAAATTGTGTATACTAAAACTAAAATTTTCTCTCTCCCTCTTCTGGGGCACCCTTACAAAATGTACTATTTTACACCAACGGCGCAATTTGTTGGCCGAGTTTATTTTTTATTTTTATTATTCAATTTTTATGCCCGGTGGTGCTATTTTTTCCTGATGAATGTGTGTTGCATGCTTTCTAACGGTCCACCAAGGTTCTTTCCAACAGTTAAGCATCACTGAAATGACTGTCTGACAGGCCTGAGAACCGCGGACCTCTGAAAGGCAGCATCTAACCACCATATCATACCGGCAACTGGAGGAAATAATTGTGAATACCATACCTCCTAATCTCTTTTGAGAGAAATAATGGTGCCAAATGAATCAATAGAAATAAAAAAGATATAAAATAACGCGCTGGACCACTGGGCCGCCACAAGCCCCCAAAGACTAATATTAATATAATAACTCAGCCAAGGGATCATAGGCTCTTCATTTTACGCAACAAAGGAAGCGTTGATCAATACCTGGGTCACGGAATTTTCCTCTCATTTAATTGCTGAGTGTAATCAAATTGCTTGAAACCGCATCTTTCCCTTCCACATGAAGGCCAATTTATGATAGAGTGACAATACGTAAAACGTTGGTGACATCACGCCAAGATTTCTAGCGACTCCAATGGTGTAGAACTCACAGAAGCTGGGCCCCACAACAGTGGAAACAAGTTATAGAGTCTGATGAATCAGCATTCATCCGATTTCAGACCACTGGGAGCGTTTACGTATAGATAACGCCCAGAGATGCGTTTACTCCCGGCTGCCTCTGGTCGAATGTGAAGCATGGAGGTGGTAGTATGGGAATGGGATGTGTTATGGTATGGGAAGCGATGTCTTGGCGCGAACATGAACCAGTTGTTATCTGAGTGGGAAGATCAAAGCTGCTCATCATCTCAGTAGTATGGGGAAAACTGGTCCATCCTTCCGTCCACACTTAATTCCCTGTACAGCGTCCGATTTATGAAGACGACAACACTGTTAGGCGTGTTAAAGCATGGTTCGAAGAGCATTACGATGAAGTAAGACATCTCGCCCGGTCCCCTCAGTCTCCTGACCTGAATATTATTGAACATTTGTGCGGATACTTAGAGTTCGAACTTCGTGCTCGATTTCCGTCTTCAGCCAAACTTTCGGAATAAGAAACTGCTCTCCAGCAGGTATGGCTTCATAATCCATTAAATATTATGCAAGATCTGTATGCATACATTCCATGTCGCATACAATGTGTACTTACATCAAAGGGGGGGGGGAGGTCAAAGCTTCTACTAATAAAGCTTTTCTATTATTTCACGGGTGTTAGTATTATTTTGTCTCCCATCTGTATATTTGGTAATAGAGTTTAATTTGAAACACTTCACACTTTTTTTTGCATCCTAAAAAAGAAACGAAAATTGAAATTTAAAGAGCAATCAATGGACTCAAGGTATTATAGCTCGAATATCTGAAAGTGGCTTTCTCAGGAGAGAAATATTCTTAACTAAATGGAAGAAATACCTTTCTTCGTCATGGAAGTGATTCTATATTCAATTGAAAGGAGTAAATTTTTTTAATTTAAACTTTCGTTTTTATAGATGTATTATTTATTTAGAAATAGCTAGCGCATCTATATATATAAAAAGCGTAGGTATGCGGCACAAAAATCGGCGATATTTCTACATTCCGAATGGCAACAGCTGCAACTACCAGATGTAAACATTAGCGGCCGACCGCGTATGTGTAGTGGTTTATTCTTTTACTAGATAATTTATTCTTTTGTTCCATCGGTTTTTCTAAATGTATGTTAGAGGACAAACTTTTGCCAAAACATGTTTAGATCTATGAAATCCAGTGTTTAGTCATGGACAGCTGTATGTAGGTTTATCTAGAGTCCGTTCTTTTGATTCTGTCACTGTAGTATCTCCTATTTCTGAAATACTCAACTGTGTATATCAAGAAGTTTGAGGAATATCATAATAAAATATTAATAACTGCATTATAATATCTTAATAGTAAGTAAGAGTTAATTGTCTACACATTTTTAGGTGTACTTGCTGAATATTTACTCCATTTTATAAGTGAAGAAATTTTCCCAACAGTTTTTTATTTGGTATGATTAAGTGTAGATATCTGAATTGTGAACAATAGTACATATAAAGAGTGATGTAATCCACACTATATTTTAGTACTTGCGGAATTTTTACTCCATTTTATACGTGAAAAAAAAATTTGCCCCAACAATTTCTTATTTGATGTCATGATAAAGTGTAGATATCTTAATTTTGAAAAATATTACATACAGAGAGGAATGTCATTTTTAAAATCTTTGTTGTTGCGTTTCTCAGTCTTATCTTTAACTCTGTTCTGAAGTAATGGAAATTCATATTTTTTTAATCACGTTGTTTTGGAATCATATGATTCTATGGATATCCTTATAGAGAATGTTGCAATGATTATAAATTTTTTGGCTGAGATCGCACTACCACTTAACAACGTATATTTATGATGACAGGTAATAGTAACATTCCTTACAGACGTTTCTTTCAGTTGAGTTTTTTTGCAAAAGAAAATATAAAACTAAAAGCGACCATGCTGGTCGCGCAGCGGCTAGTTCAAAATATTCTAAGTTCTCTATAAAAGTCGTACATTCCAACTTTTGAATATTCTATTTCTTTTCAATGGAAAGATTTATAGAAATCTGACGGAAGGCCAGATAAATGATTGGGATGATAAACAATGGGTTTCTTAGAACCTAAAATACCTAGGATTTTAAAGAAAAATACAGGCTGTTACAAAAGTAAAGTCAGATAAAATCTTAAACAATCCCCAACATAAAAGAAGAAAAGTAGTTTCTATCAGTCGATCGAGAAAGCCCCAAAATCACCTAGATGTTCTTAATGGCATGTAAATGTAAAAATGTATCAAAAAATTTAAACTTCTGAAAGATTTATGAAATTTTATGTTCAGGAATTTTACACATAATGTATTACTTTGTCAATTTAATGACAAATCGTATACTTATCGCATACTTTGTATTGTACTGGAAGTTTATGCTGGAGTCAGTTATGGTGTGGTAAAGAAAACCTTATGTAAATGTAAAATAATTTAATTGCTGATCTGTCGCACATATCGTCATTTCAACATTAGCTGTGACAGATTGGCAAAATATCTCTAAGTTAAATTTTAGAAATATAACAAATGCTTAACTTACTTCATGCATCTGTAAATGCAGGAATTCCAGAGAACAGTTTGGCTTTACTTTCAAGAAGTATTGATTCCCCACTCAGAACAGAAATTACCTTGCTGGAATTTTGATTGTGCTGTATTTATGATGCGGGGACATATGCGGGGACAAGCGTGACGTTTGAACATATATTTATTCTTAAGTTTTAAGCAGAATTGTTCATATCTTCTCTAAACCCGATGTTTACTCGAATCGTCAAATGATGGCGAGTCTACATCATATAGCAATATAGACTGTTTACTATATATAGGATACCAGTGAAATGTTGCCATCAAATCTAAGATATTTAAAGAAAAGTGCTCGCTTAAGGGAACAAAGACCCTTGAACCTCGAATTTTTTAAATTTTAAATTTTTAACTCTGCGCATGGAATCAGAATAATTAATATTATTTTCTACTACATTAAAGACCCTTACAAATTGTAAATTAAGATTTTTTTTTGGCAGAATAATTCCTATTTTTTCAAACAAAAATTTCAAAACTGCTAACATTTTTCAAAATGCTCCGTGAGCATTCCATATCAATTAAAAACAGTAAGTTTTTCATTATAAGTTTACCATATGTATATAAAGGTAATTGGGCATTTAATTTTTTCTTTTCGTATGAATCTGAAGTCTTAAGCAATTTCTTTCTATTCTGCCTGTTATTTTTTATGCTTTTAATTTATTTCTTCTTCTTTTTTTCTATTCTGCCTGTTATTTTTTTATGCTTTTAATTTATTTCTTCTTCTTTTTTTCTATTCAGCCTGTTATTTTTTATGCTTTTAATTTATTTCTTCTTCTTTTTTTTCTATTCTGCCTGTTATTTTTTATGCTTTTAATTTATTTCTTCTTCTTTTTTTCTATTCTGCCTGTTATTTTTTTATGCTTTTAATTTATTTCTTCTTCTTTTTTTCTATTCAGCCTGTTATTTTTTATGCTTTTAATTTATTTTTTCTTCTTTTTTTCTATTCTGCCTGTTATTTTCTGGTTCATATTTCTGGCCTGTTATTTTCTGGTTATTAATGCTGGTTCATCTATACGGTGCTCCCAGAAAAGTGGCTGGTAAAGCCGCGGTGTCATATGACGGTAAGGATAATGTCCAAGAATACCGTCTGCCGCAGTGAAAAAAAAAACAAGCAAAAAAAAAATTATTTCACGGTCTATAAATTTTAGAAATATGTGTCGTTTCAAAGAATTATGCACGGTTTTATGACAAACACTTCAACTGATAACTCAGCCGGATGATGGCTGAATGGCTAAGGTGCTGGCCTTCGGTACGACGAGTCTGTGGGTTCGAGTCTCACTGCTGGCATGGACGTTTGTAGCCGTTCGGAAACGGCGTTAAACCGTAGGTTACGGTCTAATTAGCCCTTGTGTACCAAAAATTGACCGTAGCGCTCCAAAATCAAAGTTCTAGCATTTTTGAAGAATTTTTTGAGAAGCAAGTCTTCCAAAAATAATTATGTGTGAATTTTAAGTGACTTCGATGTAGTTAAAAAGAGAATATTAATTATACTCATGTAGTATATAGAGTAAAATATTAAAATTGAAAAAAAAAGAGTTTGAAGGTTCCTCTTCTCCTTAAGGCTGCTGTGTACTATAACCCCCATTGGATTCGCTCACCTCAATGTTAACTTATGGAGAAAATGCGTCTATTGTTTACAGCTACATAAACTCTAATAATCCAGTAAGAATATTATTTTCAGATAGCCTGAACTTTTCGGCACTTTACAACAGGATTCATTTTATAAATTACGTCCAACAAAGGAATTTATGAGCGTTTAAAACACGCCAGATCTAGTTAGAAACACACCAGAGCGTTTAAAACACACTAAATACCAGATTTCCCCCCAATAATTTAAATTTAAAAATACTATTTGCATTTTTTAAATATACGAAAAATGCCACAAGGTGTAAATTCTGTTTATCTATCACGGGGTACAATAAAAAAAACAACAACTTCAAATTTAAGTCTGCAATCCTTCGAAAAATTTTCTCTATAGTTCAACATTGAGGTGAGCGAATCCAATAGAGTTAGTACACAACACCCTTAAAAATAAGATCTACTAGATACTCCGATTCCTTTCGTATCCGTGATAGTGCAGAACGGAACTCGGAAAAAGAGATTTAGAACTTGTTGAGAACTTTGAAGTTAAAAATACTGAATGAATAGGAGAAAAAAGATAAAAGTAGTTTTGCTTTCAATGAAAGAAAGATTCCAGAGAATACCTGTTGAGACAAATGGAGCGTTTCGTGTTGATACCTAGTTAAAAATCATCAATTACAGAATGATTACGGCGTGATCCCAAGTTTCTTTAACTTTTTCCAGGAGAAATATAAAAAACACCGGGAGTCTTGGTTGGAAAGAAGCATCTGATTTTTCATTGTTTCGTCTGAGACCTGGCTCAATTTTAAGTTTACTCACATTTTTCTTTATGTGAAAGAAGATTAACTTCCAGTAGATCTATAAAATGTTTGTTTGGTTTCTAAATCTTGAAACTAATACTATCTCCTTCGTTTGAAGAATTTCTATGTTATTTGAAGCTTACTGATTGATTTTTATACTATTAACAGAACCTAGCACCGACTTTTAAAGCTGTCTTTAACTATCTCCAACAGAATAATTAAAGTGCTATACCTGAATACATGGTAAAAAGATAATTGCTTTTCATTTAGTTTTAACGAAAAATTCTCTGTAATTTAAAATCTTTTTAATGTTTACCCGAAGGAGCTGAAGGAAGGCCTTTGAAATCCTTTGGGAAATCTCAGGATGAAACTGTCTGGATTTTTTATAATTAAATGCATCCCAAAAAGTATTTTTGATACCCGTTTACTCACATCATCAATAACTGTACGGCATTACACAAATGAAACGATTTTCTTTTTTCCTCTCTTTTTATTTCTTAGATTTTGATATGTGAGTCTGACTTTTAACTATACACTTTTAAAGATAACAAGAAAATAGATATATCTACATGTTATCTGTAAATATTAATTTTCTTACTGTTTCAAAAATGCAGCTATATAAAATCATATTATGAATATTACCAGACCTCAATATTAAATGTCTTATTACAACATATCGGAGCTTAATAAAAAAAACAAAACATTTAAAAACTGGATAGGAGGGGTGATTTTCCCATCTTGTGCCAATCATATGCGGAGATAAACCATTTAAAGCAATATAAGTTATGTGAGGCATACGAAAACTTGGAAACAAAAGCCTTTTCACATTTGTGTTCACAGTCGTATGTTTAGATAGGACTGAAAAAACGTTAAGAACTTCCCTATTATACTTACACAATTACTTTTCGTTGTACTATGTCTGAAAACTTAGAGCACAGTTTCCTCTTTTTCTTAACTGAGAACAAAAATTTCCTGTTTTTTTTTTTCAATATAGACCGAATATACTGACTAATTTCTTGATCCTATTAATATGATATATCCTAATTACACGCGAATAGTTGCATGATGTCAATTACTTTCCAGTCAAAATTGTATTATACATTCGCTACAATAAGTTGTAGGTGAGTATTAATTCCTGTTAAGTTCATAATTTTGCTCAACATATAGAAATAAAATTTTCATCTTTACATTAATGCATTTGAATAAATTCATTTTGCGGGCCAGTTTGATGTGTACATTTTGGTTTACAAAATGCGAGCTTTTTAATCCTGCAAAGAGTTTCCTGTTACGATTATTTTGGAGCTAAAATCCCTTAGAAACGCCTGAAGGGCCCTAATCAGAGCTTATTTATTAAATTATGTTTTGAAATTACAAAAGGGTGTTCTTAAAGTTTTCGCTATGTTTATAGGTATTATCTTATTCCCTCCAATGGGTATACTTTTATATTTTCATTTGAAAAGTATTTTTTGACATCAGAATTATATTTCGTTCGATTTTAGAAACGCCTAAATTTAGTAATGCATAATGATTGCAATTTAAAACAACATAGTAAAATAAATATTCATAACTTATTCGTATTATGAATGATTATGAATTGGATAGTTTAAAAATATAACAGAACTAGTAAACGGGAAGATGAAAAAAAATCAAAATTAATTTAAGAAATTTTTCCTGTCATAGTGAATGGTATAGTTATGGGTAGTTTATTTAAGTCTTTTAAAAGAATTCTTTTAGAAATCGAAGCCATCTTTGATTTTTAAATGAATCCCTGAATGCCGTGAATGTGATTTTCAAATGGACTTTTAACACATCTTAGTTGATTTTTCTCTTATAATGCTTTAAATTTAGGAAAACCATTGACTGAAAAGCTTTTCACTTCGTTTCAAATTAATTTTTTTATTATGTTGCAAAAATTAACCTAATTTGCTAATTACTATATTTTAAATCTTTGCCTGAATTCTAAATGGAGGAATTTCCTTTGCTTAATGTAGCTTTGCTTTTTAATATGCGGGATGTCTTTGAAGAATTTTCTTTGAGTACACTCGACCGGAAAATTAAATACTGAGCAATGTCGTTTCAAAAAAGCTGATTTTTCTTAATCAAAAAACACGGTTATATCATATAATTTCTGTAATTCCCAGATTTTAGATTACTTTAAATTTATTTAATACTATTATTAGCTTTAATAATGGTGATTAATAACAAATTAAGCAGAACTTACAAAGGATTTCTATGCACTTTTTCTTTGATTAATTAAAATTTTGTGGGTGTTAAAAACAATAATAGATGGTTCCCTTTCTTTTTAAACAATTGAATAATATTTTTAGTGTATAAATGAAACTGTTGGTACATAGCTGAATTGTTAGCATTATAAATTCATAATTAGTCAAATAATATATTTTCAAATCTATTTAGCTCATTCAAAATTACTGACCGATATTTTCCTAAAAAGCAAATCTTTTATTAAACACGAGATAAAAGATCTGTGGGCCATTTTCGTAAAAAAAGAGGTCTTCATTGCTTTTACCAAACTACTACCGTGAATTGAATTGAAACATATTTTGCTTTCTTTTTTCTCTTAAGTCATTTTCACATCTTTTAAACAAATTTCCACTTGACTGGATACGAGAAACTAAAATTCGCACTGTATTTTCTCCCCCCTGAGGCAGCTTTCGTAGGAATCAAAACCAGTAAACCCTCTCATCAAAATCGGATATCTTCAATGAATTCTTGGAGGTAAAACCGGTCGCACTCTCCTCATATCTCTTTGAAGTCTGCCTGTAATGAAGCGCTTTCAAAAAAAGATTAAAATTAATATTTTAAGAGAAAATAAAAAGTTTGAAAGCTTGATTCATTACATTTTGTGTGTAAGGTCGGTAACGTCTTTAATACCGACGTAATTATAGGGCAAAGCGTTTGTCGGCAACATTAGCAAATTTACGAAGGTTTTATGAGCCCAGCGTATGTGGGGTCTGTGATTCCAGGCGCAGATAAGCTGTGGATGGCACCGTTTGTGACGTTAAGTTACAATGACTCTTTGTGGGTGATGGATTGGAGGGGAGCGTTAGAAAACCACATGGTTTGGCGGTGTTTGCGGGTGGTCAATCAGCTGTTTGGATCATTGCGTAAGAGGGGCGTTTTTGATTAAGAAAGAGGGTAGCAAATGAGAGGTTTTTAGGTGTTGAAACTTAACAAATAAAAAGTCGAGAGTTTCCTGAATGGCTGGTGAAATGTTTCCGGGGGCGGGAACGTTTAAGAAATTAAAAGATTAGAAATGAGTTTTTTTGAGAGAAGAGAAAAAGT
Source organism: Dolomedes plantarius (assembly GCA_907164885.2). NCBI lineage: Eukaryota > Metazoa > Arthropoda > Arachnida > Araneae > Dolomedidae > Dolomedes > Dolomedes plantarius. Next base: position 49,142,916 of record OU015498.1, on the reverse strand, counting down.
CAGTCAGTCGGAATCAAGGAGCCTTCCCTGGGGCTCGACTGAAAAATAACCTGTCCCTTTTTCTTGGCACCAAGAATCCGGTGGAATATTCCCGGAGCAAAAATAAAATAAGGAGATTGAGATTTCGTCGGGGAAGCTGTAAGGTCCCCGCACCCCTGTGTTTGGTTTTCGAAGCTTGTTTTGACGAGTGAAGCTGTTAGTCACTAGTACATCTAAAGTTACGTAGAGAAAATATACAGTCTGTGGAGCGAAGCCGCATCTAAAGTTACGCAGAGACGTTTAGAGAGTTCGTCGAGTGGAACCCGCATATGAGTGAAGTAAAGACACCATCATCAGTTCGTAAAGTGGAGACCGCACCTGAGAATAGGAGAAAGAGCCTGATTGAATAATCGAGAAGAGACGGATTAAATATTCCGCCAGACGTCGAGAAGTAGTCCTCATCATAAAGCCAGACGTGACCGCCCCATGCCAAGGAAGGTTTTCGACCCCCGGACCCCAGCGCAGAAATCGAACGTCAACAGTTGTCAGAGATCAGTAAATTGAGTGAGTGCTTATCATTATTTGATTTGTTCAGTTCCCACAGTTTTCGAGTTCGTTTTGGTGTGTTAGAGGAATAGGATAAGTTTTGGATTATTTCGGTTAGGGTCAGATTAGTAATTTATAGTTTAAAGTCTTTATGCTCCCTAATCCTATAAAGGTGGTGAATACATCGATAAATATTTTAATTAAATAATTGTATAAGCTAAAAATTTGAAATATTAATAATGCTAATAATTGAAAAGTGAATATTTTGCAAAGAAGGTTTATGATTATAAATATTCGTAGCATAATTTGTAAATATTAGTTTTTTTTGTAAATAAATTATGATCTACTTTAAACGTAATGAGTTGATGTTCGTTATTTATGAAGAAAGATTGTTGGTTAAGCTTTTATAATTTGTTCGTAGGCCAATCATGTCCAGAGTCTGAGGTGTTATTCAACCAAATATCTAAACACAACGCACCCAACTACCTTTTTTATAACATAATTAGTACTACCACAATTAAATACGAATTCACGCCCAAACCAAGTAAAGTCAGGACAGGCCCATTACGACACTGCCCCTTAAGGCTTACCGAATTCGAACGCCTTCAGGAGTTGAAAATCCTACGTCTTTTTAGGGCATCATCCCTTATATAGGTTGGTGAGCTGGGCGATGGTCAAATGTGTAAGACGCTGGCATTATGTTGCAGTGTATGATCAAACCAATGCTTGATCCTCACCCTTGTCTAGTTAGTTCCTTTTTTATCTAGTTAGTTCCTTTTTTATTGTTATTGAGTCTAATCTTGTTCTAATGAAATGAATAAATCGTTTAGAACTTTTTGATGTTAAAAAAGTCTTAAAAAGAAAATATTAATAATCACTTTTTCTGCATTTTTTGTTTAAACCTATTTAAAATTGATAGCAAGTATCTCTATAAGCAAAATTTTGCTATAATACAATTTTACATATGCTATGTTTGACAAAACTTAATTTTTAAATGCACTAGGGGCTTCGCTCCTAGGCTCGCTACGCTCGCTCCTCTGTTATGGCTAATAGTGAAATACATAGGGGTGATTCTCGGACAATGTAACAGCTTCCATCCATTTACTGTTGTCACCCTTAATGCGAAGGGTGTTTCATCACTGTTGAATTATCAGCTTCAAAATTCAATTAAAAATCTAAAATTTAAGATATAGACTTGAAATGAGGTTTATATGAATAAGAAAGCTTTAATTTAAGATATAGACTTAAAATGAGGTTTATATGAAAAAGAAAGCTTTCAGCTTGCAGATGATGTAAATATTTTCTTTGTAAGATAAAAACTCGAGGAGCATTGATATTACATCCACATACGGGACGTTATTTCTTGAAAAACTGTGTTTCATTTTTTGATGACAATATTAGTCTGTTTTAAAATATTTTTAAACAAATGAGGTCTAGTTTGAAAGAAAATGTCTGTAGTCTTAGATTGTAAAAAGATCAAACTTCTACGATCATTTTTTGGCGAGTTATCGTAATCTGAAGATGAAAAAGGTCAATATTTTCCCACAAAACATAAAAAAATTTTAAAGTCCGACAAAGATGAGATATGTCTTACTTTGGTGCCCCCCTTTTTCTGCATCCATTGGTATTGCTCTCGACCCCATACCCCCAGAGGTTTCGGAGGAGATAGCGTGAGAAACTTTTGACAGCGGCAGCGGGAGTTACTTTTTTTAGAATAGAGAGATATGTATTTTGGCTTATTGCTCCAAATTTTCAGAGTGCGGTGTTTTAACAGACATAAATGATTTAAGAAAATAATAAAATGTTGGTACTCAGGAAGTGAGCTCAGACTCGTGGAATTAGGTAATTTGACTTAGGTGGGGATGGCATCTGTGCAGCTTTTTCGGCACCTTCTTTTTAAAATATATTATATATTGCATGAATTTCCTCGACTTGCTGTAATTTATGTATTACCACTTTCTTTTTTTAATTATTGAGCCGTAAAGGTCCATTTTATTTTCCTCCTACATTTTCACTGGCAAATGCAATCATAATAATATAATTCATGGACTTATCTCACATCTCGAACGCCTAAACCCTTTTTGTTATATATGTTATACTGAATTAATTATCTTTATTTTGTGACTCGAAACTGTATGGGGTATATGTTTGTGCAATTTGACTAAATTGAAATTGTAGAAAAATTACTTCTAAGAAATACTTTCCAAAATATTGTTAATAGAAACTTTGCTTACTACCTAAAATTATGTCCAGGATAATTCTGAAATACCTATTTTATAATATTTTAAGTTTAGTATCAACGTTATTTATTATTTGGCTCTGAATTGTCTAATCGTACGAAAATTTTCGTAGTGTGTAACAAATAACACTTTACTTCATACTGAAAAATCATGGCTCGCTGCAATTAATTTGCTTTGAATAGCGCCAAATAACAGAATTAAGAGGTTTGAAAGCTTATATATTATCGAATTGTTTCTTTTAAAAGAGCGTTTTTGTTCTTGTTTACACGAAACTACAGGAAACCATGCCTTTTTTGAGACATACAGGGAAGAAGCAACATCGGTCAGTAGATGGTAAAATCCTGCCTTTGTTCATTGTATCGCTTTTATTACTATACAAAGGGCATTCCATAAATAATGAGAATAAAATCCCCCAGAAATATAGAAATGCAGGTACAACAAAAAAGTCACTTTTTTTCAAAATATCTTCTCTCAGATATGTTACGGTCCCATCGTTCAGTTCACATTTCAAAGCGTGTGGTGAAGGCATATAGTATAGTTTGGAAGCTGCTTCAGTGAACCCCATACAGCAGAAATAACGTCAGTATGTATTGAATTTTCTTCTACGAACCCTCTCCTTCAGAGTCGGAAACAAAATAGGTCATTTAGCAAGGAATCTGGCACCTCTAGGTATACAAAGAGAAAATAAAAATCCTGACAGGTCATGACGATGTAATGTTCAGTATAGCTTATAGAGAAAATAGCTCACTTCTACCCAGACTTGGGTGTATATAATTTGAAGTGGCACTCTAAATGAATTTGATACAAACACAGTTTATACATGAAACAATGTTTATTGAATTCGTTGCACATATAGAATTTGCTTTTACAGCAATAAGCATACGTACTACTTGTACGGAATATATAGTAACATTCAATAGAAATACAGTTTGACTTACTCACAAACCAGCAGAGAGTCAAACCAGCAGTACTGCCACGTAAACTTTGGGCCCCCTAAGCACTAGCGCCGGCTAACACCTGGAACTGCTTACCTCGTAGCTCCCTCTCGCTTATATATCAACTTTAACAACCTTCTTCTCTTTAATCAAGCTGCATGGTATTTATACCAAGCGCGTATGCCGAAATTAGCATATCTCAAGCAGCTTCTTTAATTCATTCACTCAAAAGTTCGATTCTTGTGAATCGAATCTTATGTATACCTTACAAGCTGTTTATCTCACAGTGAATTTCATTTCTTAACTCTGAATCACACACTTTAATTGTTCTTTGCCAGTGGTGCCCAAACTTTTTTCGACCGCTACCCACTGTATACTGAATTAATTGTTATATTGAATTTTTTCGACCGTTATCCACTGTTATCCTGAATAAATTATCTTTATTTCGTGACTCGAAACAGTCTGGGGTGTATGTTTGTGCCCACTGTTATACTGAATTAATCGTTCTTTAAATTAAAACGAAAAAAAAAACTCTTGATCCCCAATGAAAATATTTTTGTAGAAATACAATTAAAAAAAATTATGAAAATGTTAACAAAAAAAAAATAAAAGACAAGGAAATTTTACATTTTTGGGATATATTTATTTTATATAATAACAATAAAATATGTCTTGCTTACCAACTGCACTTGTTTGAGGTAAAACTGTTTGACAACTTATTTAATACTATCATATCATTTTTTAACATATGAAGAATGTAAATAAAAATATTAAAATGTGATAATAATAGAAAATTATTAATAATTATACAAACTTTTTTAAGTTACAGGCATTTTTTAAGTTAAATGATTCAATATGACATATTTCTTTCAAACTATCAGTGACCACTCCAATTTTTTTCATGTCCCCCCCCTCCCCCAAGTGGGTCGCGACTAACAGTTTGCCCACCACTGCTCTTTGCAAAACGCAAACGTTCTTTAAACAACTGCTCAACGATAAAAACAAAATCGGTAACCACGTTTAAAAAGTTTTGCGACAGATTCCTCTCTTTAATTCAGGAAGTTGTATGGAGTTTCTATTTTCACTTGCATTGTTGCCAGTTTGAGAAAAAATACTCTGTTTTTATTGTACGCCCTTTGTATATATTGTAACAATCGAATACCAGCATAAGGCATTCGAACTACAAATTCGATTAAAGAATCAGGACAGTTTTGTCCTTATTTTCCAAGCTCACCTCTCAGTTAAATTTTGACAGCCTTCATTTTTAAGGAATACAGTAAAAATCATAATATGTCAGTCCCTTATAAATCTTCCTAAAGAAATTTTAATGGACGATGATTAAGTAGAAAAGGGTACACAAAAAATTGTTGTAAATTGGTTTCCTTTGAACATCATATAATGCTCATGAACAGCAGATTTTTCTGTGATTAAATTAAGAGAATTAATTATAGAAGCGTAATAATTTAATTGAAAATCCTGTCAAATAAGTAATCTCAAGCAATTTCATTTAAAAAAAAATTAAAACTCGCTATGATTGTTTCAGAGGAGAAAAGAAGGTTATATTGATTTATGTTTGTTAATTTCTGCTTCCTTCATTTCAAAGGATGTCTTTTATAATTATTTAATTTCGAATTATTTGGAAAGCCTGTAAATTTCTCATATTGACGCATGACAAATTGAATTTTGCTTGTTTTGATAAATGTAACTTTTAATCTTTTGTCCATCTGAATCCATGTTAATGTAAGTTAAAACCTTTTTTTTCATTCAAAATTTGTTTTCTGTATGTGGGAAAAGGATAAATTTTAGGGGATTAATCATAGTTAACAAACTGATCTCTGTAATGATAAAACTCGAGTAAAACTCGAGTATTTTTCGTGAAAAATTTGATTAGAATCAACAACGAAAAAGCATAAGACTAATCTAAAATTTTTTGACGAATTTGTATATTATCTTTTACTATTGATTACCTTTTTATGCATTGTTGGAAATATTAAAAATTTGTACATCAGCAAAAGTAAAAGATCTATTACACAATTTTTTCTTTTTTTTTTACAAAGATAAAATTACACCAGGATGGCAAACCTACGGCAAGCGTGTCAAAGTTGGCACGTGAAAAAATTTTGCTGGCACATCTACGATTTACAGGTGAAATTACAGGTGATCATTTTATAACCTGGTAAATTATTCAAAATTTTATTAGGTGTAGTTAAAAAAAAAGTGCAGAAGAGAAAAGGATGCCAACTGGCAATGACATCTCCTAAGCCTTTGTTTGTTTAAAAACACCAGCGACGGCTATATTATCACTAGTCTCCTGTACGTATGATTGTGAGCCGTTATTTTCTGAAATGGATTTTATAATAGATAGTTTAAGAAGCAGAATGACTGATAAATGTAGTTCAGGACTGTGTATTACTAAAAGGAATGATATATGAACACGATATAAAGCATTTGGCATCCAGTGCTCAAGAGCAAAAGTCTCATTAATTTGTACGACAAAGTTGTAGAGAATAGCTCACTTCTACCCAGACTTGGGTGTATATAATTTGAAGTGGCACTCTAAATGAATTTGATACAAACACAGTTTATACATGAAACAATGTTTATTGAATTCGTTGCACATATAGAATTTGCTTTTACAGCGCATACGTACTACTTGTACGGAATATATATTATCATTCAATAAAAATACACATTGCAAATACTCACAAACCAGCAGAGAGTCAAACCAGCAGTTCTGCTACGTAAACTTTGGGCCTGCTAAGTACAAGCGCCGGTTAACACCTGGAACTGCTTACCTCGTAGCTCCCTCTCGCTTATCTATCAACCTTAACAACCTTTTCTTCAACCCCTGTATTAATCAAGCTGCTTGGTATTTATACCAAGCACGTATGCCGAAATTAGCATATCTCAAGCAGCTTCTTTAATTCATTCACTCAAAGGTTCGATTCTTGTGAATCGAATCTTATGTATACCTTACAAAGTCTATGTCATGTTATGATTTCATATTTATGAAATTATTATTAATTTTAAAATTTGTCTCAATAAAATTCTTCACTAATAAATTTTCTACTGTTATCTTAAATTAAAGACTTCTCGCCCCCCTCCCCGTAACACCATGATTTTTGGAATATTTTTTTTCACGCGCACATAAAGATGTTCGCCACCACTGATTTACATGCATCCGCTGTAAGAGTCCTTTACGCAAAAATAAGGTTTCTCCAGTGTACCCAGAAGCCATGGACTTAAGCTTTGCCAATCTTGAGGGTAAAACCTAGGTTCAGGGGTTTAAAACCTTCCAAGTAAGTTGAAGTGCATATCTTTTAAATTTGTTTTCTTCTTAATAATCATGGATTATGTTAAGGGTTCTGTTAGTTTCTTTTAGGTATATAATATCAGTTGTTGTTGTTGTTGTTGTTGCTAATGCCCCCTGATTGGAGGTTCCATTTACCAGGTACTAATAGGCTATTGGGCTGAAAGGGGCGGCTTCTGTTTTGAATTAGCACCACAAGGGTAGAAGTCCGACTTGGCTAAATGACCGGTCGCTTAATTTTGAACCGAGTCAAGTGACGAGACCGGAACACTTGACCCCGTACCTCCAGAGATAAATTTGAGAACTTGAATGACATTGCACCCACGACCTCTTTTACGTACCACGGCCGCCATTAATGAACACGGCGGTGGATTTGCAGCGACGAGCATCGAACCAGGGTCATTCATATCACTGGTCCACTGCCCTTTAACAAATGGGCCACCGCGCCCAAAATATCAAGCAATGACGCCATCTGATTGTCACAATCATCTATCGCCAACTTTTTCTATATATATGTACTAGCGGCCCGTCCCGACTTTGTCCGGGTTGAACAAAATATTATACCAATAAATTTCCAGTTGATAGCCAATAAATTGTAAATCTTTTTTTACATTAATAATAACCTAAATAATACATTAAATTAATTTTATGTTATTTAATAATTAAAATAAATTTTTTAAAAGAAAAGGGCGTGCCGGAGAACGGCTAGGTTCGAACCGCTAGCGTCAGAACAGAAGCCCACCGCGATAGCACCACGCTAAGGATCGTTGAAGACTTCGGCACAAAAAGCGGTAGAGGACAGTAGCGGTAACAATGGAGATTGTTAGGATTAAGCCCCTAACTTTATTTCTACTGATCAGATATCCATAATATATAGCCTATGTCCATCTGGAATAATGTAACTTTCAAACAGTGAAAGAATTTTTCAAATAGGTACAGTGGTTCTGAAGATTACCCTCCACGTACAAAATCGCTCTCTCTTTATATATAAGTATAGATGAAATTTGATATTTTAAAAAAAGTACTGTTTTATTCATGTAATGGATATTTTAGAAGCAAAACGTAACGTACATCACTGATGAAATAAGTCATATTAATTTTTTCAAAATATATATCATTTTTATTCCCTTAAAGACTTTTCCTTTTAATGATATGTGAATTTCTTTCAAATTTCAATAACCTACGAGTGGTAGTCAAAATTATTCTGTTTCTTCTTAATAAACTTTGATCGCAGATCAAAAAACTATGAACAGAATTTCGTAAACAAAACACGAAGATGAAATTAAAAAAAAAAAAAAAACTTCTGTTATGCTTTATACAATAATCTCCACGGCGGAATACGTGGTTCATGATTTAATTAAGCGACTTAATTGCGGACGCTTGACAACTTAATTAGGGAAAATACCACAGGCAATTTTCCGTGTACTACCACCTCCTTTTTTTATGCATGCAGGTACAATGTTTGTCGGGCGTAAAGGTGAGAGAATTTCATTAACATAACATGCTGTCTTATCTGCATTAGATCTCGAGCATTGTTCAGGGCTTATTAAATGGTTTTCTCTGAGGATATTAGCCGAAGAACATTGTTGCGTGTCTCGCCATACTACGGGAACATGTTTTTCACTACACACGTCAAGGCATGTGTATAACAGATGTCTTATCTATTTAAAAGGATGTTTATTTCAATGTGAGGACCTTCTTCATAAGTTCTCAACGTAATCTATTTATAATTCCCAAGATACTTCGAGTTCAGTATTTCCAAATTTTGAGTTAGGTATTCTTTTATTTGTCGACATTGTGAAATTACGTATTTTATACATATTTTGCTAAACATGGGCCCCGTACGCTGTAAACTCCAGTTTAGATCATTTAATGAAATGAAAGCATCAGCTATGTTTACTTAGAAGAAAATGAACAGAATTCGAAGTACAAAAAATCTGAAATCTATCCAAAATAATACTTAAATAACTTATTAAAAACTGCTTACGAACTTCCTCCGATATGCATATATAAAACCTAAATAAATCTAATAAGAATAAACTCTTAGTTTTTGAGCGAAAGATTGTACGTAGAATTTAAGGTGCAGTGTGAGAAAATAACACCTGGAGAATTTGTTATAACCGCGAATAATGCCTTAAATATGGGCAATCCAATATAATAAGGGTAATTAAATCCTATCGTATCAGATGGCTAGGCCATGTTTATAGACATTAAGGCACTGACCATGTTGAAAAAACTGACTTTTTATACAATTGAAGGTGCTAGAAGAAGAGGGAGGCCATCTACTAGATGGAGTGATTGTGCAGAGACAGATCTTAAGACCATTGGAATTAACTGGTGGAGAATATTGTCTGATCGGGCTGGATGGAGAAAATTGATTGAGGCTGCCTTGGCATGTACCAGGCCGTCGTGCTGAGGTGAAAAAATGCACACACACACACATATGTATATATATTTATATATATAAAACAATTCCGTAACTGACTGACTGACAGACTGACTGACTGACTCACTGAAATACAAAGCACAGACCAAATCGCTGGACCTAAAGGGATGAAATTTTGCATGGCGATTCTTCTTATAGTGTAGGGGTGCACTAAGAAAGATTTTTGAAAAATTCTTCTTAGATTTTTTAAAATAAAATTTTTAAGCTGTTTTAGTAACTTTTTTTAAGTTTGCATTTAAAATAATAATTTGGGGGTTATAAAATTTTTATCACGAGAAAGATCGCAAAAATTCCTTTAAAATGAAATCTTTTTCGAATCTTTACTTCCAATTTCTGATTTTTGGTGAATTTTTAAAGATTAAATTTTAGAATTTAATTTATTAAATGCTGATCACGTGATTTCTTTTTCTGGTACAATAAATACATTTATCGTCACGTGCATAACAACAAAATAGACAAAAAAAGTTTTTCTTGCTAATGCGGCAGACGATTGGGCATTATCCAAAAAAATATTAAAATACAGTAAAAGATATTATGTTCCTCAAACTGTACTATATTAACTGTACTATATTTAATATTTCCTATTACATTTAATTTGAATATTTTCTTCTACATTATTTTGTCTATAAAAATATCTCTTACGATTTTTTTATACATATATTTTTTTGGCTTTTTTTCACATAAATTGTATACATTGGTCATCGTATTTATTATAAATATATATATATATATATATATATATATATATATATTTTTTTTTACATTAATTGCATACATTGACCGTTGTATTTAATTTGAATGTACTCCATGGCGAAGTACGGGTTTTCAGCTAGTATATATATATATATATATATATATATATATATATATATATATATATAAACAAGTTTTTTAAAATATCAGAATTCTATTTATTGAGATGATTTTTTATTTTATAAAAAAATGTAATTATGTACTAAAATAAAACTTATATAAAATAAACTAAAATAAAATAATGTACTAAAATAAACTTCGCATTAAAATAAAACTTATTTTAATGCGAAGCATTTCCCTTGAAAAGACCGATGTGAAATGACCGATTTAATTAATGTAGTGGAAAATTAAAAAGGGTTTGAGGAGGTTAATGGATAAAATCTTCTAGAGTGATTAGAAAGTGATTTACTTGAACCATGGTTTGAACATATGAGTGACCCTGATATCATAAATGCTACTACAATTCAACCTCGTAAGAAGTTGAAGATGAGAAGAGCGGAGGAGAGCCCGGTGATCTGATCAAACACAACACAGCTCTGCCGCGTGTCGACACTTTGCCAGATTATACAAGCCAGTAGTATTACGAATACAGTGATATATTGAATGTTAGGTTCATAGTGATATTAAAAAGCATATCAAAGATTCGGTGAAGCAAAAAGAAAAAATTACGGATTACATACAAAAATTAAATTAATAAATTAGAAAAAAGTGTAGTATTATATTTTGAAAATTCAATAAAATTTAAGAGAAATCGGAGTATCAGCGTTTTAAGATTATTCGTGCTACTCCTTCCCTCTATTAACCCGGATAATCGGGAGTATACTGTACCCGATTATTCGAGTAATCATTAGAAAATTTCCGCAAGCGCACGTATGTGCATCATCAGTGGCTTTTCAAATGTTCAGCACCACAGTGGAGTTGAATAATCCCCAGAGTGAGACATTGTAAAACGAAGGATTATTTTGCATTCTTAGGCAAAAATGAAAAAAAGGAAGTAAAATAGAGACAATGAAAAGGTATCATGACTTCTTTCTAAAGATTGAGCTCTGAAATGTGAGCATTCGTATTACTTCAAGAAACGTTACAGCTACAAATCCACAAAAGAAGATAAACCATCTGAATGCTTTTAAATGAATACTTAGGTTTCAAAGGATATAAATATCTCGCTCTTGCTTTTTATCTTATCAAAAATCGGACGAGGACCCTTTGAGATAGTTTCCTAAATAAAATAAAACCATAAAAAGATATGAAAGGAAGATACTGTCTGAATCAGATTCCAGAGAATGTGAATGCGTAATTACTGACAACATCTTACTAGACAAGTGATGCTGCTATCTGGCGATAAATAAGCTTTAAAAAAATAGAAGATTGATGATAGCCTTTACAAATAATTGGTCTGTCCAGGTATAAACTACCATCAGAAGTGAAGAAAAATCCTAAAAATAGTTGAAGGCCTTATTTGAATAGTGGTTCAATTCCATTCTTGTTCATTTTGAGATACAGAGCCTCAAAGTTCAAAGAGCGCTTGGAAATGACTGCTGAAGTCTGATTTTTAATGCCCTTTGTTGGCAGCAGAAATAAAATGGAGGTGTACCAGTTTAAAAATATGATAGAAATGACTTGCATAAACATGAAATTGAGGCTAACTGCATTTTTTTTAAAACTGGAGTTGGACCACTATTCAAATAAGGCCTTCAGTTTTGATGGTATATAAAATTTATTCTCATAAAGAGTCATAAACGTCCTATATGTACACATACCAATGACGCCGTGAAATGTTGAGAACAGACATGTATTTATGGTCGCCTTACACAGTATCTGGATTGTTTCCAACTGACTCTCCTTTACCTGCTTGTATAAAATATTCCCTTCTGTACATTTTAAAAGCATATGCTTGCATTTCAAGGACAAAGTAAAATATGTGTTATACATGGGCATAGATGCAAGCATAAGGTTCTTGATTATCCAGTAAAGGATTTTAGGGTAAGGCATATCTTGAATGGGAAATAAAAACAAGAATGGCTTTAACGATTATTACATCGTAGGTAAAACGCAAGTTCATGAAAAAATAACGAGAAAGAGATATTATAAAAAGGTATTACATAATCATTCTTTGTCGAAAAACAAAATGAAATTAATTACTTGCATTTGAAATGACAATGAACTCAGACATTTGTTGACTCAGTTTTCTGTTTAATTGATTAATTGGAAACGAATCAGATTGCTCATATAGAGCAAATTCGAAATCCCTTAAAACATGATAGGCATTTGAAGAGCATGATAATAAAAAAACGCATTTTACTGAAACATTCCAATTTTGAAATGACTTGAACTGTATGAATGCAAAAGAATTTAGGATCTATAAAATAATGAAAATCATTTAACTTCTTTTCTAAGCAGGAAGTCATTATTATTTAAAATTTATTCAATTGAAACAACGAAAAGATGCTATTAAAATTATGCTATTAAAATAGTTAAATAACCGAATACACACGAAATACTCTGAACAAGAGAGCTAAATGAATTAGGTCCTCTGTTTTCGCCCTTTATCTTGACCTAACGCAGAATTAGATTTCAAGGAAAAACTTCACAGTTGAGTACAGACATATTTTAGTCAAAAAAGCTAATAGAAAATCTTAGTATTTTTTAATGGGTATACATTTTGTAATTCGGATCGAATTTTCTGTTTAATGATGAACAATTCATTCCCATTGTTTCTTAAGTTACAGAATTGGTGGTGAAGTCTTAATGGTTTCATTTTCGTGTAGATATGTGGTATGAAACACAATTATATTTACTGTAGTATTATATATATGTGAAGTTTTGAGTATATTAACCTTGGATGATTCCGTTTTTCGATGCACAATAAATAATAATCACAAATCACTAAGGGCCTGTTCACATAGGAATCCGTTGCGTTGCGTTAAGGAAAAGATGACGTTGAGACGAAAATAAACCAATCATAGTCCTCCAAACGATTAGCAATGAAATTTTTAACGCCTATGATTGGTTTATTTTCGTCTCAACGTCATCTTTTCCTTAACGCTACGCAACGGACTCCTATGTGAACAGGCCCTAAACCGTCCAGACCGTTAGGTATGCAACATAGGATAAAAGTTTGCTTTTTGGAATGCTTTTGGCTCTTTAACACTGTCGCAGCAGTTCATTTTCCTCCTTTCCTGATCGTGAAAGCCGGTTAAAATAAAGAAATACTAAAGCTAGTTGCCACAGACGTCTGTCAATAAAGGGGTTGTTCACACTACGTCCGCGAGCGTTAGCGTTACTCATATTGAAATATATTTAACCAATTACAAACCTCCAAGCGATTAGACCCGAAATTGTTAAGGTCTGTGATTGGCTTAAAATATGTCTGCCAGCTTGTTAATTGCTCTGCTTAAATTCTAAAGAGAGATTGACTAAAAACTAATATGACGTTAAGTAATTAATTTACATCTATTGAAATGCTATAGCTATAGAGTTTTTTGGAGTGGTTTGGTTTATATAAGGTTTAACATTGCAAAAATAGCACAATCTGCTTATAAATCCCAATTTGACATTTTGAGGGGCTTTGTTACAATAGTCTTGAGATCATTTTCAGAAGAAGACCAATTAGATAAATTACCTAATAGCTTTTGGTTTGTGCAGCAAATTAGATTTAATTAAAATATTGTGTTTTGAAGGTTTATGGAGAGCAGGTTAGATAGAATTCTCTACTAATACAGTACTCGGTTCTATTTTAAATTGTGTAAACTATCTCTAATCGTATTACATTACGTTTCAGTAAATCCTTGCTTAATGTCATGAAAGCTTACAGGATTATTTCGACATGCTTATTCTGGATTTTTGTTTAAACTGAAACTGACCTATATAATTTACTACTGAGCAGGACGTAAGCTCCTCTTTAACACAGCTTAAAGGATTATTTTTGGATAACTGTGACTTATCAAGAATGCATAAGTTGAATCCAGTAGTTAAGGATATCAAAGTGAATAATTTCAATGAAAAATTCCTATATGTTAAAAAATATTTAATAAAAAATACGTACTTTTCAGATGTTCAAAAATCACAGGTTTCAAAATTTTCCATCAACAACAAATTGAAGTTTGGTTATTGTAAATACCCGGGTAATATATATTCCATCAGTTAATTATACAGCAATAAAATTTCCGAAAAATGAATTTTCTGTTTCTTTGACATTCTGGGTTTATCAGAGGGAAATAATTTGAAGAAATTTTATCTTCTTCACATGGAGTTAGTATTTTAGACTTCGAGGATATGTTTATGTTTAAATAAATATTTTTAAAAATCTTTAGATCATAAATACTTGAACTCATATTTTACAAAATCCTTATACTTTTTCATACAATGCATTATGGTAGCATCATGTTCTTAGCTTTTATTAGTTCATTTAAGGCAGGGGTTTCCAAACTAATTTGGCCTACCTCCCCATTTTCAGAGAAAAAATTATTCAGCCCCCCCCCCCCCCCTGGAAATTTACCTTTTTAACTGAACAAACAGAGATGCACTGACATATTTGCGTCTTTTTATGTAACGAAGGAATTTATTACCCCTTGACGTAGAGGACAATCATATCTCCGACACCTCCGCGATAATAGCAATGTTGCGATCGCATTTCCCTCCACCTATCGTTTAAAATCGCCGATATCGCCGTTCAAGAGAGTTTTCAGAGAGATCTCTTAGGCCCTAAGATCGATGAACTTTGTTTCACATAAATGTAGAAAAACCTATCTAAAATTTTTCTAGAGCTATCTGAGCTGAAAAAAACTGCTTATCTATCATTTTTTGAAGAAAACAGGTAGTGTAAGCTCTATCACCTCAAAACTTTGGATTTTTAATTGTTCACGGGAAAAACTATGTCAATGAAAAAGAGCAATTTGTCAGCTCATAGAAACTAAATTTTATCACAAATAACTGTAGTCAAACAGAGAAAAATTGACTCAGTTCCTCACAGGACATGGAAATTTTAAGAGCTATTTGAGTAGATTCAAATTGTGTTCGGCAACCCCCTGTGATTGCAGCGTTGGTGGCGAGGAAAATGCTGAACATGTTCTGTTTTTGTGTTCGAAGTACCGCAGGGAGAGAAATATTTTTAAATTGGCTCTTAAGGACTTAAATATTAACTGGCCTCCCAATTTCTCTCTGCTCGTTTCTGGGAAGTGTGCTTTCGGCTTATTTTGTAAATTTATTGTAAATATTTATAATTCTTCTTAGTTTCTTTTATTTGTTTTATTTTGTCTGTTTCTTATGTTTTCTTAGTGTTTTATACTTACCTCTGTAAGTCCCGTGTGATACTTTGTGGTACACGGGAATTTTATGTGTATTTTTTTAATTAAAAAAAAATGAAAATATTCTTAAAATTTAAATTTGTACAGATTTTAGAACTGATAAAAATTTATATTAATTACTTAGCCTAACCAGAAGATTGAAGCAATCCACTTCGTCAACCCCCCCCCCCCATTTGCTTCCGATGCTATTACCGCCCCCCCCCCCTGGATCATCCCACCGCCCCTGGAAGGCGGTATCGCCCACTTTGGTAAATCCTGTTTTAAGGAGAACATTAATAATATATATTATGATATATTCAAAATTGAAATTAAGATTTTAAAAGAATATTTTTTAAAATTTAATTAAAGGGAAAAATGCAACTTGATCATCATGTCATTTTTTACCCCTGACAATATATTTCAAGATAAATTCAA
Source organism: Dolomedes plantarius (assembly GCA_907164885.2). NCBI lineage: Eukaryota > Metazoa > Arthropoda > Arachnida > Araneae > Dolomedidae > Dolomedes > Dolomedes plantarius. The sequence goes on along the minus strand of OU015498.1, from coordinate 49,126,987 downwards.
GATATAAATTAAGATAAAAAAAAATTGTTTTTATTTTCTAAAACTGAAGAAAGCAACTCAAACAAAGATTCTATATCATTAAGCAATGTATATCTCAGACAATCCAATTTTTAGCATGTAAGTTCAACTAAACTTAGATTTCCAGAAATATGAATATTTTCCAAATTTGAATAGGAAATCGAAATTTAATCCGTTTACCGCATATAATGCGATGCTTGTTATTTCTGGATTACGGTTTTACAAAACTGATCACGCTTTGTATTCGTAATATAAATTCTAACAAATAAGCATTTCCTCTTTGAGGCCCATTATTTTAAATTCAGTTCTTCTCTTAAATCTAAAATATAGCCTTAAATAACATTCATTACAGGAAATCGAGAAAGCTGACATATACAAAGGGATATATATTTGGAGAATTATCACTCCATCCAAAATATGTATGGTTGAATACTTTACCTTGTTTGATAATGAATTGAATATGAAAATTTTTTGTGACAGCATTATGCATTACTTGAGAAATTTGGGAAGTATTCAAAATAGCTAAATCATGCCTACAGCCAAACGTCTGAGATTTCATTTCATTTCATTGCAATGCATTGCATTATGCTATACCCTAATTAAACGAGTTCCCGCAATTCCAGTCAGAGAATTAGTTTCCTGGTGTTATAACCGTTGTGAAGTACGCGAATGTATGCTTTGTAATGGGGGAAATTGGTAAAACCAACAAATTGCATAAAATTAGATCAGTTTTGAACGTACTGTGTATCAAAATATTCAGAGTAATTCTTGAATAAAGAATATACATTGTGTAATATCTTGAATGGAGAATAAGATTTTATTATGTCAAACCAAGCTGTTGGACAAAGACCCTTTTTTATGCAAATTGAGAGAATAAAGGGTAAGCGATGAAAGAAGTAAAATTGTTTAATGATTGTATTGATTATTTTAATTGTTACATTGTCCTCTGTTAATGTTGTTATTTAAGGATAAAAATGTTTTTAAAGTGGTATTGAAAATTACATGTTTAAAACAACTATGAAACCAAGAATATTTGAGCGTAGTGAGTAAGTGTCTTAAGTATAACTATATTCATCGCATAGAAGTAAACATTTTTAGGCCTGTCGTAAACTTAGAAATAACATGCCTATATGCCATTATGTTATACAAATAATTACAAAAAACCGTATTTAAGGGTGATAAATATTTACACCATAAAATAAATGTTAACTGAAGGAATTATTTTATGGAAAGCTGCACAGAATATGAATATAACACAACAAATAAGTAAAGATAAGTATATGTTTCCACTAACGAATGTCACAGTGTAAATGATTGTAAGCATATTGTAGCGTTTTGTTTGATGATATTTGTGAATGAAGATTCCAGATAACAGAGACACAAATTTAGTTTCTTTACACAAACGTTACTAACACTGGCTTAGGATAATAGCAAAGATCAGCTAAAAGACTTCACACAAGCATAGCAGGCCTCACAGTTCACACTGAGCAGCTAAGTGTGGCAGAGATAACTTAATTCGTATAGTGGTTTTGCTTTTTGAATATTTTGACAATGACACCATTACTCTGATTCAAATAAAAAACTGGTTTATTAATAACCAAACTTATATATACATACACTTATACTTAAAACTAATTAAGATTGGACTATTACTTAAAACTAATACTTAAGACTATTACTTAAAACTAATTAATCCATGGTGACGCAACAATAACTAACTTCATGGAAATTACTAATAGTACATAAATACATCAATTACACCATCTATCATTCTCTACTACGCATATAACTTGCATAATTGTCAAAGTTTCGTTGTTAAAAACATTATTTATATACATCTAACCCTTCATTTATTACTTTGTCATAACCAACTCTATCATTGAGCTACTTAATATTACCGACTTTTAATAATTATAGAAACACAACTCATACAATGAATTTAGCATTAATCATACTAACTTAATTCTATCTATCCTCAGTACGTAGTAAATCTGTACCCTATATATCTATACGCGAATTAACATGCTCGAATTGCTTGTTTTAAAATTGAACGAAGTCAGCATCGGCCAGACAGATTGGATGGATATCAAAAGACTGTACCTCCTTTTTGGAGTAGGCTCTGGCAGGGCCCGATTAAGAAAATTCTTGACTATCGACACAACTCGGGATGGGGGCCCTCTAACACTGATGTGGTCATAAAATTTCCAAAATTGACACACACAAAAAAATTAATCATCAATCATTGTGAAAGTACCATTTTACCAAGAATTGGTGATTTGAAGCGTATAAACCTAGAACATTATCATATAAAAAAAAGCAATACAACATATTAACTTCATCATTAAAACACCAATACAATGCAAGCAGAAAAACTTATTAATCCCTTATATACACTATAACATACATATGATGAACCAATCAATCAAATTTGAAAGGATATATAAAAAAATTGCTATTAAAAAGGGTAAAATTAAAAAAAAAATTGAATTGGGAATTTTTTCTTTTAAAATAAAATCTTTTTTTGGGCCCAACATTCGGGGGCCCCTAGGCCCGGGTCCACTGGGCCTAATGGAAAATCAGGGTCTGTGTACCTTTCTCTGGAACCTTGTAATTGTTGATATGGGTGCAGGGAGTCACTCTCGTCATCTATGTGGGCGTCGGCTCGGGATGAGGGATCTAGGGTCAGCAATGGCAGGTTGATCAACGATGACAGTCTATGTCGCCCACGTCTCGTCTGTTCCGCCTCAATCGTCTTAGCTTCTCCTAATCGACGATGTGATGAGCCTTGGTTGTGGGACTCATCATCAACATTGCATAGGTATGGCGGGTTCTGTCGCACACCGCTAATTTATCAGGGCGCAATCGTAGTTCATCTCTTTAGGTATATATCTGGCAGCACCACGGAGGGTTTCGCTGGATGGTTTTCTATTCTGCAACTGGCCAATCGAGCGTTAACTAACATCCGCATCCAAACTGATCAACTCTCTATTTTCGTATCACTTCTCTGCCTCTATCGAAAACATGTCTCTAGCTATCGGGGCTCTGTATATCTCTTCTTTTTACCCTGTATATATTTCCTTACTTTTCATGTTCCTCCTCCATCGACCTTCTATGGGCTCTTTCCCTTAATTTCCTTTCCATGCACCCTCTTCTCATTCGTTCGTGGTTTGTACATATCTTGCTTCTTGACCATTCCCCAAATCGTGGGCGTATCTATATAATACCTTTCTGCTTCTCACTCTTCCACGTTTATTCCATCTCTAAACTCCCTGTATGTGGGGTTATTTTATTACTACCATAAATTCTTCTCCAATCATTATGTTCAGCCTCCTTGTAGTCCCTTTGATTACTCTTTTCCCAACTTTGTTCCTCTGCATCTTGTATCCCCTAATTTTACATTCTTATCTATCATTTCATCTTCTCTACTTATTTTCCTTTCTCCAGCTGCCCCCTATCTTCTCTTTCGAATTTTTGCCGTTCAATGCCGCTGGCACCGAGACGCTAAGCTCCAACTGGGAAATGAATGAATGACAACTTTGGAGCCGAGCTCGGCATGCTTTTGCAATAACCTTGGCGACATCCTTTATCGTTCTAGAAACCTTGGAGATATTCTTTATTGTTCTAGAAATGGAACATTCCAGAGATCGATAACGACGTCAAATAGGGGAAATCTGATATGTTCTCTGGGCACCCAAGTTTACAAATTTGAGGTCGAGCTCGCCGTAATTCTCGAAAATATCGACAAAGGGTCACATATCTAACGCTCATTGGCAGTAAATAAACGATAATGAACACAAAAATAAACACAAATTAAGCAAAAGTAAAGATTATTTACAAATGTATAGAAATATTTACATGTAATCACAACAATATTATCACACAATTTTGAATGATCCTTTTAGCAATTAATTTACCGAGTATTTTCATGAAACAACGTCATAACGGTACAAATAAGTACTATAACAAAGATGAGAAGTAAAAAAATTGTTTCAGTCGATAGTCATAGTTCTTTCTAGTGCAAAATAAGAACTAAAAAATCAACAGAACAAAATTCAGATACTATTAACAACGCAAGTTCTGGAACGAATCATTCACGCTTCTTCACAACAGAAAGCAAACCATAAACACTATGTCATTCGTGTAACAAAGAGTATTGTCCATAGTCTCACATACTACTATTAAAGGGCGTATCTACTGAACTAGTACATTTGACAGCGATTTAACAAGTGGTTAGTGTACTTAAATATAGGATGTTCGTAATTTGTAGTGTCGCTGTTTTAACTCTTGTTTTGCGCCCTGGAAAGTCGATGAGAATCAACAATTTGTTTGCTCTTCGACTCCGTAATACTATGTATTTGCCGCCATTTACCTTATCTTCGTGAAATAACTTGGTTAAATCATTCATGAGGAATGCATATTTTTGTATTTGAGATAAAGATACTGTTTAAGGATGCTGTGTACTAACCCCATTGGATTCGCTTCCCTCAATGTGAACCTATGGAGAAAATTTGTCCGAGGATTGTCGACTTGAATTTAAAGATTTTTTTTAGATAGTATTCCGTAATAGAGAAAAAAAATTACACATTGAGCCATTTTTTAAAATGCAAATAATATTTTAAAATTTAAATTATTTGGGGAAGAATCTGGTGTAGTGCGTTTTAAACGCTCATCAGTTCTTTTGGTAGCTCATCCGTTCTCAGTTCATCAGTTCTTTGGTCAATTCTTTTGGTCTTTTTCAATTCCTACTATTAGTTCACACTCTCTCTCTATATATCTTGTTCAAATTTTCAATCGTTAATAAAAGTACTTTTTATTCATCCACTCAAGTTCAAATACATTTTTTTAAACTTGTAGTGGATGACACTTGATGTTAATACAGTTTTTTCAAATATTAATTCATTAATTAAATTTAATTAATCAATTTTAGTTTCTCTCTATATATATCTTGTTCAAATTTTCAGTCGTTAATAAAAGTACTTTTTATTCATCCACTCAAGTTCAAATACATTTTTTTAAACTTGTAGTGGATGACACTTGATGTTAATACAGTTTTTTCAAATATTAATTCATTAATTAAATTTAATTAATCAATTTTAGTTTTAGACCTAGAGCGTCTCTTGCTCTTGAATAGTAATTTCCCTCTTGTTACTGTGTAAACGGTAGCACTGCGGTATCGCGGGCTTCTCCCGTCCTGTAGGTTGCGACATCGAATCCCCAACCTGACAACCTTTTTCTCTCTCTTTCCCCCCTCTCCTAATCTCGCACAGTAGGCAAGGTTCTGGCAGGCAATCCTTTTTTTCAATTCCTACTATTAGTTCACACTCAAATTTTTCTTTGTTGACCTAAGTAGGAATTGACTTTAAAATTTTTTTTTATATATTACTTGTTATTAATGAGTTTCTTTATTGGCAACATCCCCGTAGGTGTACATTATTCTTTTTTGCCTGGAAAAACAACATGTATATTATTTCTAGAAGGTGATTTTCTGTGAAATTCCTTTCTCTCCCTTCAAACTTAACGAAAATCGATAAATGAGGTACCATTTTAAAGATTAAGTTCTCCGCTTCTGACGAATTGTTAATTCAGAATGACTTATTGTAATGTTTGTTTAAAAACCGAAGCGAAAAAATGACCTTTTTATCCTAAAGTTTTTTTCCCTGGATGCGTCGAAACGGCACGGTCAAATAGTGTGCACAAAGAGATTTTGTAATGTAAATACCCCATTTTCCACGAGTTTGTGTCGTATTTAACTTTTAATATTGTCTATAAAGGTGTTTTGACGTGTACACATCTCATGTTCCCCTATTTTGTCTTATGCTTCACCTCCAATATCGTGGCCAAAGGTGTTTTGTAATTGGTTTTGTATTATCCTTACGCACCATTGTTATTTGACAAATAAACAATTACTACAAATGAAACCGTCCTTCTTTCATCCTACTACAAACCACCAACCTCGCTATATAATTTATCGTATTTTCATCGCATGCGAAAGGGTCGCACGGGCCACCTAGTTTATTTATTACATATATTTTTCAATTCCTACTATTAGTTCACACTCTCTCTATGTATATCTTGTTCAAATTTTCAATCGTTAATAAAAGTACTTTTAATTCATCCACTCAAGTTCAAATACATTTTTTAAACTTGTAGAGGATGACACTTGATGTTAATACAGTTTTTTCAAATATTAATTCATTAATTAAATTTAATTAATCAATTTTAGTTTTAGACCTAGAGCGTCTCTTGCTCTTGAATAGTAATTTCCCTCTTATTACTGTGTAAACGGTAGCACTGCGGTATCGCGGGCTTCTCCCGTCCTGTAGGTTGCGAGATCGAATCCCCAACCTGACAACCTTTTTCTCTCTCTTTCCCCCCCTCCTAATCTCGCACAGTAGGCAAGGTTCTGGCAGGCAATCCTTTTTTTCAATTCCTACTATTAGTTCACACTCAAATTTTTCTTTGTTGACCTAAGTAGGAATTGACTTTAAAATTTTTTTTTATATATTACTTGTTATTAATGAGTTTCTTTATTGGCAACATCCCCGTAGGTGTACATTATTCTTTTTTGCCTGGAAAAACAACATGTATATTATTTCTAGAAGGTGATTTTCTGTGAAATTCCTTTCTCTCCCTTCAAACTTAACGAAAATCGATAAATGAGGTACCATTTTAAAGATTAAGTTCTCCGCTTCTGACGAATTGTTAATTCAGAATGACTTATTGTAATGTTTGTTTAAAAACCGAAGCGAAAAATTGACCTTTTTATCCTAAAGTTTTTTTCCCTGGATGCGTCGAAACGGCACGGTCAAATAGTGTGCACAAAGAGATTTTGTAATGTAAATATCCCATTTTCCACGAGTTTGTGTCGTATTTAACTTTTAATATTGTCTACAAAGGTGTTTTGACGTGTACACATCTCATGTTCCCCTGTTTTGTCTTATGCTTCACCTCCAATATCGTGGCCAAAGGTGTTTTGTAATTGGTTTTGTATTATCCTTACGCACCATTGTTATTTGACAAATAAACAATTACTACAAATGAAACCGTCCTTCTTTCATCCTACTACAAACCACCAACCTCGCTATATAATTTATCGTATTTTCATCGCATGCGAAAGGGTCGCACGGGCCACCTAGTTTATTTATTACATATATTTTTTATTATATATGCAAGGTGAGGCCATTAATTTCTAGGACTGATCTAATAACTCCAGAAAATATTACATGAAATACATACCCATTTAATATGTTTCGAAGTAACTCCCATCTGCCGTAATGTAACTTCTGTGCTCGGCCGTATAAGTTTCGGAAACAACTTTTAAAGTCCTATTTCGGAATTCTTTTTAATGTGGACTCATCGTTTTCTTGGTGGCTTCGGCATCCTCAAATCTTGTTCCCTTCAGCAAATCTTTCAGTTTTGGAAACAAGAAAAAGTCTGACAGTTCTAAGTTCGGAGAGTATGGAGGATGCTGCATCTCCATGACCTCATGCTGGGCCAATTTGCTGAAGAGAACAAGATTTGAGGATGTCGAAGCCATCAAGAATATGGTGACGTCCACATTAAAAAGTATGGCGAAAGAGGATTTCAAAAGTCCTCTTTCGGAAGTCCTCTTTACTCCTCTTTTAAAGTCTCTTCGGCTGTTTCCGAAAGAATACATGTAAAATATATATAAAATATGTATAATAAATATCATATATATATATTATATTTATTATACATATTTTATATATTATTTATTATATTTGTTAAATATATTTTTTATTATATATATTTTGTATCTTTATTAAGCAAGAAATTGAAAATATCTTAATATACCTAACAAAATACGAGCAAAATATTCTTTTCTGAAAATCCTCCCATAAACTTGTGGTGAGTCTTATCGTCCAGTGCATCTGATGGTCCGAAAAATACGGTATTTAAAATATGTTTTACACCTCCTTATTCCCCATAGATAATTTTAGAAATTATTATTACCCAATTATTATTCAAAAACAACTCTCGTTCCCTTGTTAAACTTTTCTCGATTGCTATTTTCGACTGCTGCACATCTCTCCAGTTCTGTCATCAGCTTAAATAAATGCAAAGATATTTCTTTTTTCGAATGGCGAATGGCCTTTGATAGTATTCGGAAATTACGCATTTATTTCTGCTACATTTAGAAAGAGAAATCAGATGTTCTTTTCCCAAGCACAATTTATTTCTATAGCTCATTTCCAGTCGGGGATAGAATTCTCCTAAAAAAGCATGAAACTATTCAGCCGTTAATAAATTCCGCCTCTTCGTCTAAACTAAAAGCCATCCACTGATGGGTGGTAATTTTGCGGATGTTATGTTTAGTTACTGAACAGGGCAATTACTATTCATCTCATTACAGGACTCCTGTCTAATGTTGATAAGTTAAGGTTGAAAAAAAAGTCCTCTAAAAAATTAGCAGTTGCCATTTTACGATTTTACATTTAATTTCACGGATATTGAAAGTTATTTTACTAGGCACATTTTAATATAATTAAAATTTGATCTCTAGTTCTGTTGATTATCCTACAATTTTTCTATTTTAGGTTGTTATCATTCTTATTCAGCCCCTGTTGAGAGCTTGACTGTAAAATAACAGATTAGTATTATTAGACAAAACGTCTCTCTAGATGACAAAACCTTAATTTATGATGTTTGCTAAGACTATAACATTTTATATTATTACAATAACATTAAGGGGCCTTGAGTGGATGACAGATCTGTACTCTTTCTCCGGCATCCTCGAGCCCCACAGCAATGGAAAGCAAACGGACCTGGGAAATTAACCTTCGTCTGCGTATTCAGGTATTGCTACGTAGCGGCTGGTCTTCAGGTGTATCATGGACGATGGACTTTAACAGGTCTGGGGGTCCGAGGTGTCAAACTCAAAGGTTACTATAACATTATACTATTATACTAACATTTACTGTAACATTATAACTGTACTTAAAATTTATCAATAGGGGCTTGTGGCGGCCCTATGGTACAGCGCAATGGTTTTCGGTGCTGAGGGTGCTCGGATCGAATCCCAGCGTCGCGCCACGGAAAATACCTCCGTTTGTGTTGTCCCTTCATGGGGGGTAGTAATGCTGTACGCCTATTTGGTGCCCCAATAATGCAAGTGCCTGCGCATTAAAAAAATGATCAACAGTTTCACTAATTTTGACAACACTACTGGTTACTGAATTTTTTTATAGATGTTCAATATGTATTTTATTCATGCATTTTTATAGATGAAATAATACATTGATTTTACTTAAATGTCAGATACCCATTCATATTTTCATGATTCATTATTTTTTGGAAATAAATTTATTTCAATATTTTACTCGCGTGAGAGTAAAAAAAAATCTTTAGAATGTATCTAAAGAAATGGGTCAACAAACAATCATTGAAATCTGCAGCATAATATTTAATTGGTGAAATGCTACTAAAAATAAAGTCAGTTTTTAGGATTCTTACTGTACGTATTGTTAATAAAGTTTGAGAGGTATTGAATCATTCTCTTCAGTTTCTAGCAATTTTACTAAAGTTAACTTTCATATCGCAGTTCTATGTAAACCCTTTTCGCAAAACTTCCTACAATTTACGCCCGAAGTTGTAAGATGAAACTGGTAGGCAAATTCACATCAGTTAGTTTCACCAACGTCAGGTAAAAAGGAGAAAGAAGCAGCTAATGGAAGGGAGAAGCCTTGCAGCCAAGACTTTCTTTGTTCCTAGACGTTAAAGACGTTTATCTTAAGCATAAAGTCTAATCCACCTACACAATTAGTTAGCTAAGTTGGTGAGATTAAGTAGTTGGAAATCAGGTGTGGGTTTAGTAATGTGACACCCATACAGGTTCACATTATAGTTACCAGTTTTAAGAGCACTTGTAAGTTAATTTAAATACAGTTGTCTTATTGTAACCGAAGTCGAGCGTTAAATGAATTTTTCCTTTGTTAGAGCTTGTGTTTTCATCTTACCACTGAAACTCTGTAAAGCAACCAGGTGTATAGTTGTTTTCAATGAGGAAATATTTCTGAAAGCTTTACTTTGTTACATGAAAAAGTTTTCAGTGTAAGGCATCACATTGAAATATTTTCATCAGACCAATTTTTCGTTTATGGTTAGATGTTATTCGCCATTTTCTACGAGCCTTGTTCTGTAAAACTGGCACAGACCCATACTCGACTGAGATTATATAGTTTTAGCGAAGCAGGATGAAGTCAAACGGCGAACTATTTACAAAAAGAAACAAAGAGAAGAAATTAATTACGAGAAAGAATTCACTCGTACTATCAACGAAGCGATAGAAAAAAAAACCTACAGCAGGAATAAATCACCGAACGATGCAGAATAGTGGATTTGGGGTTGGAATATAATTTAGTCAGACGGGATACTGCCATCTGTCGGAAAGATGTTATCAGAAAGAAATTTTACAATTTACGTTCGGTAATATTGTTGCTGGAGTTCCTGTTAGGTTCGCTGAGTATTTCAGAAGTTACGAGCACGTCTGTTTCTTTCCCCCTTTAGATGTTAGAGTGGTAATAAATCTATAATTTTTCATTCGAAACAAAGTATTATCAAGTCATTTTATTCAATTAAGTTTAACCTTCTTTTCAAAAGAAATGAAATACCTTTAAAGCTTTTAAAAAAAGGGTTCCAAAAATTTAGTCTGTGGGCCCCTTGTAGGTATTGTGGTTTTTCTTGTAACTGGAATCTATTTAACACTTGGTTAAGGACCCAATTAGCTGGGAAATAATATCTCCGAATTAAAAATATTGTCAATTACCAAACAAGATAAAACATCTAATTGCCATGTAATAGCTTCTTAATAACTGCTCTCAGTTAAATAATCCCTCTAAAATTTTCGTTACCAGAACTCTAGATTTTCAGCTATATTGTACTTAAATTTCTAATTAATAAGTTTTACTTAGAAAAATACTTCGGTAACCTCCCTAAAGGTTTCGTTGTATTTTATAAACATTATCAGATCTAACTTTTTGATTTCCCCCTCCCCCCCTCTAACTATTTACCTTAGCAAGTGAATTTTCTCCATGTAGTTGTATACATGTATGGCATCGATCGAATGTAGTATATAACTTAAGAATCACGCGACCTGTCAAATAACTAATTTGATGCTGCATGATTCTGTAGCAGAGAGGCAACATCATTCATTGTGCAGCGGATGCAGAAAAACAATATACTCGTACAGATGCGGAAGGAACTCGCATTTATCAATAGTATGCAACATGAAATTACATGTGCATTAAGGTCCTTAAGTTTTTAAAGATACTGAGGCAATGTTATAATAAAGTGGGGACAACAGCTTTCTCTTGGAGGGGGGGGGGGAGTCTGATGGAGGATGTTGTAGTATGTATTTTAGACCACTATTAGATGTTCACTGCAAGAAAGGATATGTATAAATTACTATTTGGAAGTTTTTCCCGTTAGCTGTGAAAGAATCTATCCATTAAATACAAATAAATAATTAAAGAGCAATATTTTTCCATTTCAGAACTTTTAAAAAAGCAAGGATATTTGTTCCTAAATACCTTATCAAATTAAAGAATATTCTATTTTAGAATTTCAGCAGCATCGAACAATAGAATGAAAGACAAAACATGCAAATTTAATTGTAGTGTATATTTTCTGCTACATTTGCTGATAACTGATGACATCTCATTCAATCATCCAGCTTAGATGTATTATAGCTGAATACGTGTCACGAAGACTTTTGAAACATTATTAATATATCCTTGTAATGAAACATGAATGTTTGTATAAGGAAAATAATAAACTGATTATGGGAATTGCCAGTTTGATTTTAAACATTTAAAAATAATAGTTTGAATGCACCGATATCGCTTTTGAATATTCAAGCCTCTTAACTGGACAGTCCAATCAAAATTTTATTACCCTCTTCCAATATTCTGGAGAGTGAAAACCATTTAATACGAAAGGAATATAAAAAGTACTTATGGTAAAAACCATTGGATAGATATTAGACTAGACATGAGAATGCTCTGCACATATCGTAAGTATTCAGACAGTCCAATACAGGGGTACTCAAACTGCGGCCCACCAGGCTTTTATATGCTGCCCGAAATACTCGCTCATTATCAGACAGGTGCTTTTGTAAGCATAATTTTGGAAATGAGTGCCTGAAAAATAAAAAACTGTACAAAAAATCAGTCACCTGCTGCTCACGTTTTTCGCATCAACATATCTTTGTGAATCGTCCGATACCAAAATGAAATGTGTGAAGAACGTATATCGATATCGGCTTACTGATTCTTACCTTGATGACTTATTGAGAACACCACGTAGCAAGTATAAACCTGGTTTGTCCAAAATAGTCAAAAGTTAGTGTCAACATAAAAAAAAATTCACACTCATTTTTAAATAGACGTTTGAATACATTTAGGATTTGAGTTTTATTTTTAAACGTAGGATTCCGTTCCTCCATAATGGTCCTCCTGAAAGGAAAATTTCAAACGCTAAAATCACCCGTCCGTACCTCACGAATTATAATTTTGGCAGCGTGACAAACCCAGTCTGTATCGCTTGGACAAGCAGTAAACAGTTAAACAGAAAAGTACCAAAATGCGTCAAAATTTTGACATACATATATGTATATATATACATACGTACGTACACACACGCACACACACACACACACACACACACACACACACACACACACACACACACACACATATATATATATATATATATATATACTTACAGAAGAGGTAAGCAACGATAAGTAATCCTACGTTAATAACCCGCGGTAGTGTTGTTATAAGAAACTTCCTGACACTTTTTTTTACATTATTTATTATGTGGTATAGTGTACTATGTTATTGGCTACGTAATTTAGCAAACATATGCCTGTGGCCCGAGAGAAGAAATAATTGAGTATGGCTGATCTAATGGATAACTTTGGATATCTTCATATACTAATAGGACTGATTACTAAGATATTTTGCATTTACGTGTGTGGCCCGAGGTGGCCGATCAGTAGCGCGTCGGGTTTTAGTACTAAGGGTGAATTGATCGAATTCCAACAAGAGTCGTTACATATCTCCTTGTATAGGGCACGTTAAATCCGCAGACCAGAATGTCCTTCTATGAGGTCAGTGGGTGGGTTAAGGTACGATCCCACCAGATGTCGCTCCTGGGGGCTGGTCAAAATTATGGTGGCACCTAGCCGAATCGGACTCCGAACCTTATGGTTCCATTATAAACTGGAGCCGCTCTCTCCAGCCCGCTAACCTATATGGACCTGGTCTGAACTACTTCCGGCTAGGGAGCATAGGTAACCACAACAACAACAACATTCACGTATGTGTCGAGTGTTTGCATGTAGCATGCCCTCTCAGTATATTTAAATACACTTCTTCTAAGCAAGTTATTTATAACACAAACACTTCATCTATCTATACTAATATATAAAGAGAGAGCAGATTTTGTACGTGGAGGGTAATCTCCGGAACCACTGCACCTATTTGAAAAATTCTTTCACTGTTTGAAAGGTACATTATTCCAGATGGACATAGGCTATATATTATGTATATCTGATCAGTAGAAATAAAGTTAGGGGGGATACTCTAGATTTGTGTGCACGGCCGCCATCTTGGATTTTCCCGCCAGGGTTTGGCGCATTTCGCATGGCGATAATTATTGCGTTCTGGTAAAAATAACCCAATGTCAAATTCTCTAATTTTAAGATCAAACAGTTATTTCTGATGTGATCTTTTAATTAGAGTATAATAATTTTAGGTCAGACCTTGGCCTTGACCTGGAAATCTGAGTCAAATTGACTATACTCAAAAGAGTAAATTATTTTTAAAACTAAGAGTCTTTTTGTTGAAAATTTTTTAATCCATTATCAGTTTTTCGTTAACTTATTAAATTTAAGTTGCTTTTAATTTTGTTTATCGATTGTCAATTAGTATACTATAATGATACACCATTTCATTTATTTGAAGTAAAAATTATCTGCCATCATTTTTTCGTAAAATGTAAAATACAGTTTACATTTTAAATACAATATATTTTAAAATATTTTATAATTCCAAGTTGTAGTGGATTACAAATAAATTTAAATAACTGAAGTTCAACTTCTCTCTCCCCAGGAACCTAAGTTAAAAAGTTAGTTAAGGTTAAGTTATTGGTTTAGGAAAAGGTTTTTTTTTGTTATTTCCAACACAGCAGGATAAATGGTCAAATAATCCTTGTCCCGATTTTATTGTATGCACCAAATGTTTGGTTAAGGTCAAATCTGAAGTAAAATTTCATTACCACAATGCCCTAACCCACCCCCCCCCAAAAAAAAAAGAAGATCTGGTTACTCACCATAAATTTATGGGTTCATAATTATTTTACATTTTTCAAAGCTGAATTTTAGATAATTTTTAAATTGCAAGTTATTTAGGTGGTACGAAAATGCTGTATTTTTTTTCTAATTAACAATATATTGGCATAATATTTTGGTGATCATTGCTATTAGTCAAAGAGTTAGGGCAAACTGAATAGATGGCATTGAAATTTTATCTGTAAGTAAAATTCATTTGACCAAATTTTTCATATGGATCATAATTTGAAAAGGTAGTTTTAAATTAAAAATGACAAAAAAAATCTCAGTCCAACGATTAAATGATTTTTCAAAAATATTTCTAAGTTTCACAATTTAAAAAGGTCGTTTTTATTAAAAAAGCTAAAAGAAAATCCCAAAATTTCCAATATTTGAGAATGATTTTTTCAGAAAAAAGTGGTTTTTATCAAAAACCCAAAAAATAAATCTAAGTCCAACGTTTAAATGATTTTTCAAAAATTTTTCTAAGTTTCATAATTTAAACAGGTGGTTTTTATTAAAAAAGGTAAAAAAATTCGAAGTCCAGCGTTTTGAAAACACCGCTTAAAACACATTGGCGAGAATTTTTCCACTCCTCAAAACACGGTAAAATCGCCAAGTTGGTGCAAAAAAATCCAAGATGGCGGACGTGCACACAATTATTAAGTAACGTAATATGAATTTGAATATTATTTTAGGTGCTTAAAATAATTAAAAAAACATTCTTTACTTAAAATCCTTTTTTTATTTTTGTATTTTTATTTCATCTCTTACTCTAATTTTGAGATACCAATGTGTATCTATAAACGTTTGTCAATTGTAAACGTTTATATTGTAAACGTATATATTGTAAACGTTTTGTCAATTAAACGTTTCTCCAAGTGACAAACGTTTAATCTATATCTATCTATGTATATAAAACAGTTCCGTAACTGACTCATTCATTCACTGACTGACTGACTGACATACAACGAACAGACCAAACCGCTGGACCTAAAGGGCTGAAATTTTGCATGGCGATTCTTCTAATAGTGTAGGGGTGCATTAAGAAAGATTTTTCAAAAATTCTTCTTAGATTTTTTAAATTAAATTTTTAAGCTGTTTTTTAAACTTTTTATACGTTTGCATTTAAAATAATACATTGAGAGTTATAAAATTTATATCACGAGAAAGATCATAAAAAATCCTTCAAAATGAAATTTTTTTCGAATTTTTACCTCCATTTCCTGATTTTTCGTGAATTTTTAAAGATTAATTTTTAGAATTTAATTTATTAAATGAATAAATTAAATTCATTTAATAAATTAAATTCTAAAATATTATTTAAATTCTAAATTCTAAATTTTAATTAAATTCTAAATTAAATTTAATTCTAATTTAATAAATTAGAATTTAATTTAATTTATTTAAAAAATATTTTTTTCTCTTTCTAATGCAGCAGACGATTGGATATTATCCAAAAAAAATACATATCCCTTACGATTTTTTTATAAATATATATATATAGATAGATATTTTACATCAATTGTATACATTGATCATCGCATTTATTATAAATATATATATTTATTTTTTGGCATAAATTGCATACGTTGACCGTTGTATTTAATTTGAATGTACTCCGTAGCGAAGCGCGGGTTTTCAGCTAGTATATATATAAAACAGTTCCTTAACTGACTGACTGACATACAACGCAGAGACCAAACCGCTGGACCTAGAGGGCTGAAATTGTGCATGGCGATTCTTCTTATAGTGTAGGGGTGCACTAAGAAAGATTTTTGAAAAATTCTTCTTAGATTTTTTAAAATAAAATTTTTAAGCTGTTTTAGTAAATTTTTTTAAGTTTGCATTTAAAATAATAATTTGAGGGTTATAAAATTTATATCACAAGAAAGATCGCAAAAATTCCTTTAAAATGAAACCTTTTTTGAATCTTTACCTCCATTTTCTGATTTTTGGTGAATTTTTAAAGATTAATTTTTAGAATTTAATTTATTAAATGCTGACCACGTGATTTATTTTTCTGGTACCTAAAATTAATTTATCGTCACGTGCATAACAACGAAATAGAGAAACAAATATTTCTTTTCTTGCTAATGGGGCAGATGATTGGAAATTATCCAAAAAAATATGAAAATACAGTAAAAGATATTTTCTCAAACTGTACAATATTAACTGTACTATATTCTTTAGTATGTTCTATTAGATTTAATTTGAATAATTTCTTCTACATTATTTTGTCTATAAAAATATCCGTTACAATTTTTTATAAATATATTTTTTCGTTTTTTTTACATCAATTGCATACATTGATCGTTGTATTTATTATAAATATATTTATACATATTTTTGGCATTAATTGCATACATTGACCGTTGTATATAATTTGAATGTACTCCGTAGCGAAGTACGGGTTTTCAGCTAGTTTAAAATAAATCGTTAACTGAAAAAGCGCCCCTTTTATACTATTCTCATTAAACTGAACTGCAAAAGAAAACAGTTCCAGAATCCATTAAAAAAGAAAAATGAATTACCATTCGACTCTGAAACCTTTAATAAATAGGATCAATAAAACAGCTAAAACTTCCCCCGATTCTTAATCAGGAGAATGAATGCATTGATAAGAGGTGACGACCGACAGTCATTTACTCGTGTATCTTTGAATCAATCTCCATTTATCATTTCAAAGAAATTCCCTCAAGTTATTTCTTCACCCCACACCCAACCGACCATTTTTATATCCGTTTTACATTTCTTTTTCCTGGAAATTTTTCGCCTTTTCACAAAAAAAGTAATTTAGATAATGAACGTTGAAAAACATGAATGATATTAATGTGGAGAAATTATTTAACTTTTAATGGCGCGAAGAGTATAAGTAGCTTTAAAATGAACTCTTTTCCTCGTTTAATATCTAGGGCCATAGATTTCTGATCTTCAGCCAGTGCGCATAAAAGCAATATAAATACAAAAAAGAAATTATTACGAATGAACACTTCGGAGATCTTTTGAATTAATCCATGCATATTAATTCACATTTTCATCTACATTATTAGTCATCTTTTCCGGAACATTAGATCTTTTTTTTGAGGGATGTTAAATGTAGGGAGTACTGAAGTAAAATCATTGTACTGATCCTCTATTAACTATATGCCATTATTAAAACTTTCTATCGAATGTAGTGTAATCCCCAAACCCATATTAAATATTTTTACATTTAATGTGGGAAATAAAACAAAATTGTACAGGTTAAGGCTACTGTGTACTAACCCTATTGGATTTTCTCACCTCAGTGTTAAAATATGGAGAAAACATGTCTACTATCGAGAGCTACATAAATGCTAATAATCCAATAAAAATGGTATTTTTAGTTAGCCTGAAATATTCTGCCGCACGATTCATTTTATAAATTTCGTCCACTAAAGGAATTTATTTAAAGCTTTTAAAAGTAACCAGATTTTCTCCCTGAATAATTTAAATTTTAAAATATTATTTGCATTTCTCTTAGATAACGGAAAATGTCCCAAGGTGTAAAATTTCTTTCTGTATGATGGAGTACAATTAAAAAAAAATCTTTCAATCCAAATCGGCAATCTTTGGACACATTTTCTCTATAGGTTAACATTGAGGTGAGAGAATCCAATAGGGTTAGTACACATGAGCCTCAAACATATTCCGCTGTAACTAATAAGGTGAGATAATGTAATAAGGTGATAATAATGTAATAAGGCTATAATGTAATAATGTAATATAATGTAATATAAGGTGAGATAACGTAATAAGGTGATAATAATGTAATAAGGCTATAATGTAATAAGGTGAGAGAATCCAATAGGGTTAGTACACATGAGCCTCAAACATATTCCGCTGTAACTCATACCAAAACACTCCATCAACCCAAATACATTTAATGCATGCGATATACATTAAATAAATGTAATATTTTTTTTAATAAGTAGGAACAAATATGAGGAAGTATAATTTGCATTTAGCCAACGTACTTTTCATTACACAGAGAAATGGGGAATTTAACATTACTTATGTTTCAAATCTTGGCTTTACTCAAATAAAGGTAAAAAAAAATTGATAAAATATACCAAAAAAGGATGACAACTTCTAATGCTCGTAATTTTGTGTTAGTTTCATTATGTGGTACGTGTTTTACTTCTCTTTTGAGACAAGCGCAAAATTCTTGAATTTTGCGCTTTCCCTTGCCTTTATCAAAAAATCCTCTTGCCTTTATCAAAAAATAGTTTAGAATTGTGTACTATAAAATTTGACGGTGGATTTTTATAGTTATTTATCGTTCTCCTTAACTACAAAAAAAGTTCAAAACTCCTTTCTGATATGGTACAAAGATACAAAAACGTAATATTATATTCCGACATTTGTTTTCCTTACGTGGTTTATTTTTTATCTCCCATGTAGGTACTAGATGCTGTTTAGTATTTAATCTTTCAAGGGATTCTGTTTGATTACAAGATTGCATTTTTGAAGCTTCATCCAGCACGACCAAGCACATATAACCCCAATAAAACACGGTCGTTAGGTTTGTAAAAAACCCCCGTATTATGCGAATTCGTGTTATACGAAACAAAGAGCTAGCAAAATAGTGTTACCTTTTGAGCTTTTTCCTGAAGAATCGTGATTTCTATGCTATACCCTTTTCCAAGAAATCTGTTATTTTCGTTTACCTAAAAGGTGTTTATAAATTTCTTTTTATGGTGCTAAGCATTTGTTAAGCCCTCTCTAAAATTTAGCGCTTCTTTCGGTGGAAGGATCTACATAAAAAAAAACTCCAATTGTTCAGCTAAGTTTGTACCTTTCTGTATGCTTTTTAGGGTAAAATTTTGAGCCTCAGCTTCTCATTTGTGCTATCGTTCTCTGAATTAATCGGGTCTACCTCAGATGTTTTTAAATAAAAGGTTTTACTGAATTTCTTAAGTTTATCGTATTTTTCACATCTATTTGGACTTTCTCCTGTCACCTTGCTTAGAGACCACTTGAAAGTCCTTGCACCTAAAATTTATCATCACGGGAATGCATTGTACGGGGATCTCCCGAAACCGTTTATGTAATTAATGTACTTCATAAAAGTGAAGAGCTACAGTGGGAAGAATAATATGACGTTAGCAGTAAATATTTTACTGAAACAGTGCGTGACACTGAATATGGGTAAATTAACAGTCGGTTAAAATTTGTTGTTGTTGTAGTTCTTTCAAACGCCTCCAGTCCGAATTAACCCTCAAATTAACGCCTCCAGACCAGGTCCATAAAGGCTAGCGTGCTGAGGGATGTGGCTCCGGTTTTTTAAGACACCACAAGAGTCCAATTTAGCGAGGTTCCACCTCAATTTTGTCCGAGCATCCCCTAGGACGATATCTGGGGGGATAGTACCATCTTCCACCCTCTCTGACCCCATTGGGAGTCTTTCCGGTTTTCGTATTTAACGTGCCTATATCCAGCCTAGACACGAAGTTATTGAATGGCGCTTGTCGGGTTTCTATATAAGCACCCTCGGCACCAAAAACCAACACGCTACCACTGGGCTACCTAGGGACCACTGTGGAAATTTACTTTAGCGTAATATGCAGGTATCCATTTTATGATAAATCGTTCTAGAAAATAGGTTTTTTTCAGAAAATGTGAAAAAACCTCTCTCCTGTTCTTTTTTTTTTAAGTTGTAATAATAAATTCTCCCTTCAAAAAATCCCTCTCTCCCCCAGGAAAAAAATATACCGTTTCGAAAATATATTTCCTCGAAGGAGAGAGAGTTTCAGTGCAAAAAAAGTTAAGCTTAAACCTTCATCACAAACATTTGACCTTAGACACTTTCTCTACATATTTCTTTTTCTGAGTATCTCTTACGAAAAAAATTTTCATGAGAAATAGGAAAAATTCTTCTCATCTGTTTTTCATCAGTCACGACAACAGTCTTTTTTTCGTATGATATAAATGAATTTCTTTTGAATATCACGAAATATTTAAAATAGTTTTCTAGTTGAAAGAAGCGTCCAGAGGATGGAAAAAGACGTTTGTCTTGCAAAAAATCACTTACAAAGGAAGTTCTGGAAAATTTTAGAGAATGAATAATATTAATTTTTATAGTAAAACTTTCCTGTCCAGGACTAGTATTTCATGATGTTATATGAAAATTTTAAAGTGTAAATTTTTTTTCGTGATACTTCGAATAATTTTTGATTTCTTGACATAACTAGAAAATGTTTGCGAGAGAAAATAATTTTCGATTTTATTTCTTCAATTTTTTCTCTCAAGGGACTTAAATTTTTAAAATTGTGAAGAATCAGGATGAGATTTAAGGTACCAGGGGAGAAATAAATAAATAAATATATATATATATATATATATATATATATATATATTATACATATATATATACATATATATATATATATATACATATACATAAAAATACATATTATATATATATATATATATATATATATATATATATATATATATATATATATATATATACAAATGTATGTCTGAGTGTATGTGCATATGCATTTGTATATATTTACCCTACAGATAGTTGTGCATACGCTTAATATGAAGCACATGGTGAGTATATCATATCGATGATCAGGAAGTTCCAGCAGAACTAATACGTGGCCTCACCCCTAGCTACCTTCGATTCCCCCCAAATTACCTTTTGTTCACTTCAAAACTGTTAAGCTCCACCTCCAAAGTAGATTTCTAATTTTTCACAACTGCGAATCAACATATTAATAACATACATTCATAACACCTTTTCCGTTGGTTTTAATTTAATCAGAGACAGAAATTTAAGACGATATCAATAAACCTTTCTTGATTGTATTCAGGACAAATTCCATTTAATATCAATTCATACTTGCCCGCAGTAATTGATAGCTTTAAAATGACACTTAACATAGAGCTCCTTGAAAAAAGATGGGCAAGAAAAAAAAATGATGATTTAGTGAACGACTAAATCGTCTCGAATTCAAAGAAACCGTCAGTGCAAGTAATTTGGCGAAAGCAGCCTTATCTCACCCCTGGGAGCTGCTGCAGAGAGACTCATCAATGTGGGAATGTGGAGGGCACTCAACACACTCAACATAATGGTCGACTGAAAGGCACCTATCACTTTACTTCTAAGTGGTGCGTTGCCCGGAGACGGCGAGAGGAGATTGATTCGTTAGATGTTTTCAGTCTCTTCTCGCCTCCTACTGTTCAATAACTGGGCAGTACTCAGATGTCATTTTTTTTTTTGGCTTTCCCCTCACATGCTTTATTGAAGTCGTTTCTTACACGTTCAGGCATCTCGAATATGAATGGAAGAGTGCTGATTTTATTCATTGCATAAAATATACTTTTTCATAGTGAGATCTTGAGATTTATAAGCGGTGTGAATCGTGATTGAGTAGAGGCGTTATAATGTTTTATATATATCATTATGCAAAATAACTTTTCATTGCAATCATTTGTGATAGTTAAACAAAAATACGTAGCTCCTTAACCTTTTCCTTACGGGGTGGGATAGCATGTATCCCAAGAATTCGGGCCATATACATATATATATATATATATATATATATATATATATATATATATATATATATATATATATATATATATATGTATATGTATATATGTATATATATATATATATATGTATATATATATGTATATATCTATATATATATATATGTATATATACATATGTATATATATATGTAATAAATTAAATATTACTCCCTCCATTCTACATTTAAATTCCCTTTCCTAAATCCAATCCGCAGTAATCTTAATTTATCGCTTTAAACCCCTTAGCAACAGAACTTCCCATGAATCGCATTGCCTTTGCATTTCTACACATGTACATATTAGAATTCAGGCGTGGGTTCGCATCGCGAGCCCCAATATTTTGCTGACCCTTCAAAATCCATTGGGGTTTCCCAGCACAGGTTCGAATCCTGTCGACTCTAATGTAATATATCCATTACATCACGTCATTAAAATACCACCTGAAAAGGAAAACTAGCTCATATTTACGTGGCTGGAGCTAGACTCAGCCTGGAAGGGATAAAATTTTGATGCTGTCTGGACGAATAGTTTATTGGAGCTACAAAACTAGATCCGTCCATTCAATAAGACGGCTCGGAAGCGAATATAACCTTTCAACCTTACGCGCGAGGCGAAAAAAAACAAGTGGCTATTATTTTGAAGGGTCAGCAGAATATTGGGGCTCGCGATGTGAACCCAAGCCTGAATTCTAACATGTACACGTGTAGAAATGCAAAGGCGATACGATTCACGGGAAGTTCTGTCGCTAAGGGGTTTAAAGCGATAAATTAAGATTACTGCGGATTGGATTTAGGAAAGGAAATTTAAATGCTAGAATGGAGGGCATAATATTTAATTTATTACATACTAGATGTATTACCCGGCTTCGCTCGGGATTCAGCTTCTGTTATTATTATTTTTTTCAATGATTAGCCTCATGTTATGATGTTCTAAAGTTTTCACTAAAATTCTTTTGCGTTAGCAAATAGCATTAGTTTGTTGTCGGTGCTGTCGTTGTTCATCGCTTTCCTCTCCTTTCGATGTTGAAGGTCGAAGACGATTGGATGTTCGACGCGTTAAAAGTTTCTTCATCAGTCTCACTGCTTCGGATCACTGCAATTCGAATTCTATTGCCTTTGAGCTCTTGGGAATGTTTTTTCTTCAGATTCTTGTGTGCGACTAACTGCATTTTGAATTCTGTTGGCTTCGCGCGCTTGGGAATGTTTTTTTCAGATTCTTGTGTTCGTCTAACTGCATTTCGAATTCTGATGGCTTCGCGCTCTTCTGTTTTTTTTCATCACATTGCTCATTTCTCAACAATCTTTGACATTTTGCCCTTACTTCTGCAGGATTAAAAGTTGCTCTCCTCTTTTTCGGCATTTTAAAGCATTAATTTACAGCTAGTCAATAACGTTACAATGGATTTATTATTTTAGAAAAATAATCAATAATATTTCAATGGATTGAGATTACATTAAATATTAAAACACATCAAATCTGATAATTATTATAGAAAAAGTATATACACGTATTTTATGCTCGGAATTCTTTCTCAAAACTAAATCGTCTGCTACGTTTCAATGCCACTTTCAGACTTTCTTAATTATAATATACACGTATTTCAGGATTGTAATTCTTTCTCAAAACTAAATCATCTGCTATGTTTCAATGTCACTTCAGTTATATAAATCATCGCGTCAAGGCTAAACGCACGTGTTTCTAGCTAAGTGAAGCTCCTTCAGTATATTTGAGTTTGAACAGGTAGATTGGGATAGTTTCAATTCATGAAATGGACAGATAACACGTTCATTGAAAATGAAAGACTTTCCATCCTTATATTTTCATTTTTAAAAAGAAATATTCCGGCGTTGCCACGTATATGAAAATAATATATCAAATTCATCCTTGCATGCGCCAATATATGAATAAATCACGTTTTTAATTCATGTCTATTTATTTTTACGGAAATGTTATAATTTAATTGGCAACAATGAAATGTTACAATGGCTTTGAACAAAAATATCCGTTGATACCGCACAAACTTTGTAAGGTATACACAAGATTCGATTCACAAGAATCGAACTTTTGAATGAATTAAAGAAGCTGCTTCAGATATGCTAATTTCGGCATACGCGCTTAGTATAAATACCACGCAGCGTCATTAATGCAAAAGGGGAGGTTCTTAAGGTCGAAAAGGTGTTATCCTGCGCTAGTGCTTAGCGGGCCAGAAGTTTACATGGCAGTACTGCTGGTTTGACTTACTGTTCGTGAGTATAAAAATATATTGTTCTTGAAAGCTGTGTTTATACATTCCGTACAAGTAGTACGTATGCTTATTGCTGTAAAAGCCAATTATATGTGCAACGAATTCAATAAACATTGTTTCATGTATAAACTGTGTTTGTATATAATTCAAATAGAGTGCCACTTCAAATTATATACACCCAGGTCTGGGTAGAAGTGAGCATAGAAACTCTATACTGGCGCCCGAAAGATATATATACCCTGGTAGTTAGCGTTAAATTTGTAACGAACAACATAATTGAAATTAAAAACTGTGTACTGTGTACTTATATTGATAAAATTGTTGCAAGTACTTATATACTATTTAAAAATGAGTGTTGTAGAACAAAATCCTGCTGGAAATTTTCCTCGGGTAATTATGGTTCAGCATTTTGCGCCATTCGAAGCCACCTTCAATGGCGGCCCCTCAAGCCAATTCCTAAAGGAAATTGAGCAACAATGCACCCCAGAGAGGGATAAACTTAAAATTGCTCTAGCCGCTTTAAGAGGTAATGCATATCAGTGGTACACGTGTATTAAAAGCAGTAATCTGATTTTTGACTATTTGTCATTCAAGCAACAGTTTCTTAGCGTTTTTCCAAAGACCTTTAATCAAAGTGAAATTGAAGCGGAAATTTATTCGCTAAGGCAACGTGAAGGTCAGTTTGCGTTAGATTTTGCTACGGAAAAGATTTCCAAGTGTGAGGAATATTTAGAAGGGGTAACGGAAGCGGAAATCTTAAAAATAGTTATCCAACGTTTGAAGCCAAGTGTTCAAGATTTTTTAGATAATCAAACAATTACAAGCAAGGTTACCCTCCTTCAAGCTTTAGCTAAACATGACAATAGGCATTTCTTCGCTACCCCGTACCGTCATTCAGGTGCGAGAAGTTTTATACAGCCGCGCCAAAATTTTTCGCGAGTTTCAAACCAGCAGCGTAAGCAGTACCGCAGGCAAAATAATAGAAGCGCACGGCGTGATAATGAAATTAGTGCACTTAAAGTAAATAAAATGCAAGCACCTTACTTGCACTGGCAAGTTGATTCACATGATATGGTTCAACCTGTTGAAACTGTGTGGTCAAATGTATTATTTTGTCCGAGCAGTAATCATTATTTTGAGAATAGTGAAAGTCAGGGTATTTTTGTGGCTTATAAAGAAAGTGAGTCTAGCTGGAATGATGAGGTAATTCCAGTACAAATTTCTGAAAATAGTGCCGATACTAATGCTAGTGGTTTAGAAAATAAATCATCGGACACTTCTATTAATGCTATACCTGATATTATTGATGCTATACCTGATATTTTAGATGATATTCACACATCTGTTAATGAAGGAAATTTAGTAGATGACGAAGTATGCGTTACGGCAGTTAGTGAATACTTATTAGTTGACGATAATAAAAATTCTTTAAACGATATTAGGAACTCGCTAGGTAATGATGATATTATTTCAAGTTCCCAGCCGAATGAGGATTGTGTAGGCCAGGTTGATAATATGGTTTTAAATAAAGTACATGAAAACCAGACTGAGAATCAAGATGAAAAGTTGACACAGAGTTATACTGTAAGTAGTTTAGCTGATGCTTCGGAAGTTATAGACGTCGTTTGCATTAAAACGCACCAGTACGAAAAGCTTAATCTTCCTAAAACTGAAGCAGTGTTAAAGAATTTAAATGATAACGATTCTGATATCGCAAGTTTCAAAGAGACTTTTTCGTCAAAAGAGGATAAAACTAATGTTAAGGGGGATAAAAAACGTGAAAAAGCGCCTTCAGGTTCCAGCATTAAAACTGCAAATACTGAAGTAATTAAGGCGGTAAACAAGGAGTCGTATAAGCACAAATACGAAAAGCAGAGTCAGGTTGTTGAAAAAATAGAATCTGCATTAAAATCTAATACCGATACAAGCAAAAGTACGAAGAAAGGTAAAGTGTGCATTACAAAAACTCCATCAAAGGATGAATGCGTCGCCGATAAGGTACACAAGGTTATCAAAAGGAAGAATGACAATTTTAAAGTTCCTTTGCATAAGTACAGGAAACGGAAGATTTCTGCCGCCCAGCAAGGTTGGCCTCCTCCCAAGAGACCTCCTGTCCATCGTCAAGCCGGACCAGCGCCTCAGGACCAACGACCTGCTGCACGAAGGATGCCCACACGGTCAACGAACCCCTTTACTAGGACTGCGACCATCAAGAGAGGTTCCACGGATTGGACAGACTGGTGGAAGGAAGTTGCTGCATTCATGAGGAACAAGTCTTGTATCAATTCTCTTATTCTAACTCCCACCCTTTAATAAAACCGAACCAAATTGGTTTGAAGTTCCCCATTGTATATACTGTGTAAACATTTTGAGGGGAAGGGGTGAGCCACTGAAAAAAAATACGGCATACTGTTGTTTTATAAATTTTTGAAAGGGACATGTAGTGACTAGAAAAAAAATATATACTGCATAATATACCAATTAACCACTAATGTACTAACTTCACAAAAATAACACATGTACATTATAAATTGGGGGAGAGCTGATACAGTCAAGAAATGTCATGCTGTGCAATTGTGTTGACAATTTTAACTAAAATAAGTTTTTTAGGGCGCAGTTGGCCAGCCCAGTATCCGCAACTCTGCAAATCCACTGTTTGATGGTGTCACCTGGACCCTTCGGGGTTAGTTTTGTAAAATGGTAGTGGCGTTTTTCCCCCACACAACGTGTGGAAGGTTTTTTGGCTTTGCCACCCATTATGTAAAAAGTCAGACCAGCACGCGTTTTCAATTAGTTAACTGAAGCCGTTCAGACCTCAGTTACCTAATTTTTTTTTTCGAGGGAGGCCAGTGTAAGGTATACACAAGATTCGATTCACAAGAATCGAACTTTTGAATGAATTAAAGAAGCTGCTTCAGATATGCTAATATCGGCATACGCGCTTAGTATAAATACCACGCAGCGTCATTAATGAAAAAGGGAGGTTGTTAAGGTTGAAAAGGTGTTATCCTGCGCTAGTGCTTAGCGGGCCAGAAGTTTACATGGCAGTACTGCTGGTTTGACTTACTGTTCGTGAGTATAAAAATATATTGTTCTTGAAAGCTGTGTTTATACATTCCGTACAAGTAGTACGTATGCTTATTGCTGTAAAAGCCAATTATATGTGCAACGAATTCAATAAACATTGTTTCATGTATAAACTGTGTTTGTATATAATTCAAATAGAGTGCCACTTCAAATTATATACACCCAGGTCTGGGTAGAAGTGAGCATAGAAACTCTATAACTTGTACTAACATAATTCGGGAATGGGACGTCGTAACGGGATGAAAATAGTCTTATAACCTTCGCGCAAGTTCAAGCAATAAGTTGACCAAATTTTATCGCAATCGGATGAACGGTACAGCAGCGCATAAAATACGAACAAACAAACATTCATTTATATATATATATATATATATATATATATATATATATATATAGATATATGTATATATACATATACATATGTATATATACATATATATATATATACATATATATATATATATATATACATATATATATATATATACATATATATATATATATATATATATATATATATATATATATATATATACATACATATATATATACATATATATACACACACACATATATATATATATAACCCCCTTAATGGCCATTCTTACAAAGGGAGTATGAAATTTCCCGTTCCAAAGAGGGAATCGGAAAAATGGGCCCCATAAGCTAAGGGTTAAGGAGAAAAAATGAAGAAAAAATACACTCATTTTGTAGTGATTTTTTTCATCAATCCTTATACATATAAAAAAATACTTAGCCAAGTAGAAATTTTGTTTGAAAAAGTTTAAATTATATTTAGTTTTTGATATGCATTCCAAACCAACCGCTGTGTCTGCATAATTTTTTCATTTTCGTGCACAGGAAAATTTTCAAAAGTGTTTGTCTTCAGGTTTAATATAAAATTTATTCATGAAATTTTTACTCTCTTTAAAAAATATAGGGTAATTTTTACTGTTAAGAAAATGTTTTAACCATTTACTTTCAATCAAAAAACCTGAAGGCAGTTCAGCGAAGATTGATTAAAGGAATACTGCTCAAAGTTTCATACTAATTCCGTAGGTGGAGTTTTAAGTATATTCCTTTAACTACGGCAAGTCGAAAAAAAATTCCTTTTCGAGATACATAGATCTCAAGTATGGACGTATAGACGGACACATTTAAACAGAAAAGCATAAAAATGTCATATCTGGGCAATTTAATCACCGCAGAATGCATGCGGTGTGCGTTTTTTGGATTCCAAAATCTGTATAGTAAGCCAAGAATAAAGTTTTTTTTTACGGAAAGAGAGAGAGAAAGAGAGAGAATGAATTTAGTGTTTCAATTTGACAACTAGTTTTGGTATACAAATTCTGGGGGGGAAGGAACATTAGGGCTGGTTTACTCTAAACACAGTTCACAAATGCAACTTTTATGCAAGTGCCGCCCACATTATTACGTAGTTTATGTCTTGAGTTTCCGTTAATTGGGCCCGGGTTCGAATCTCTGATAAGGCTCAGACATTCCAGCGGTATCCCGTCATAGGGAGTAGAGTTGATTCACTTATATGGTGCTCCCATAATAAAGTAGCTAACTAATTCGCGGTGCGGATGGGTCAATCTCCACATGACGAAGTACTTGTTGCTTCGATAGAAAAAAAAATGTAAGCGAGTTTACTAAAAATGTCAAAATGCAAGTTTGATATATATAGCATTATTATAGGTATATAAAATTACATATACCCTACGTCATTGTATTAAAATTTTATAAAGGTTCGAAGATACTTGTTCAAAACTTAATAGACTTAAAGAAGTCCGTGTAACATCTTGCTTTGCAGTCGAAAACTTCTGTTTTAAAATATTCTTCAATTAATATTATAAAACAGTTTTAAATGTATACAATTTTTCAGAAGAATATGATACATTAAATCTTTACATAGCGTTTCTGGTGCATGATAAAAATTAAAATGAGCAAACGTGTGTGTTAAAATTAATTAACTGTACTTTAATTCATTGACTGAGTATCTTTTTCCTGGTTTTATGAGTATATTTTATTATACTTACTTGAGCACTTCAGATATACAATATTTTAAATAATATTGTTCTATGTTTTGTAATTTTATCAAACAAATTTTATTAGTGAGCCAATAAGACATGTTCAGTCTTCAAAAAGGACTTACTATTTTAATTTTAATTTTTAAATCATTCATTATAATAATTGTTCCATTTTATTCATCATATTGTTTGTAATTTGTATTCTAATTGTGTTTCTGGTGAATAGATTGCATCACTATGTAACTTTTTTTACCTCAAGCTAAAATGTTTTTATTCTGTTTGTTGCACACTCGATTCTGAGTAATGGCAAGAAAATGGCTGAGAAATGTTTATTCTGCTGTGGTGTATATTTTATTCTAAGCAATGTCATGTAAGAATTAAAAAAATCGCTATGTTGGATGCGATTCCGTTTATTCTTTTTTTGTTAAAGATTCTGTGCAGTTTATTGTTCAAGCTGTTGACATTTTGAAGTCAATTATTCATTTTGTAAAACCTAATTCCGAAGGGTTATTCAGTATGTCATGTCAACAGTTATATGTTAAAATGAAGTCAATATTAAATGCATTTTAAGGATACATGCATGGAACTAAATTTTTGAGTGTTGACTTATTATTCAAGTATTATTCCGATGATGCTAAAGGTAAGCCATTCCAGTATTACCTTATTTAAAAGAAGTAAGAAGACTGATTAGTTGCACTTAAACAAGAACATTAAAATATTTTTGTTAATGGATTATAATACAGTACACTAAGATATAAAATTATATTAATAAAATAACTGACCCCACAAGACAAAAAACGTTTACATGTTAAGCATCGTAATCTGGTATTACACTGCATTCTATTTTGTTTTAACGCCTAGCTTGTGCTGCATATTTTAAATTTAATGCTATATCTGTCTCAGCAGTATGCAGTTTCAAAGACATGACTCCGCTTTCAATTATGTATGCCCACAGATGGTACAGATACAAATACTAAGAAGTTAAACATTTAGTATTATACTGCTGGCCATTAAAATTGCAACACCATGGAGGAGGGATGATACAAACGTCAAATTCGCATGAAAGAAAGAAGATGCTGGGCTACGCAAAAGATTAGCATTTAAGCGCAATCGAACGAGTAGGAGAAGCGACATCTCAAAATCTGTATAAAAGGAAAGTTACGCAGCAGATTTCTCATTCTCAAATCGCATTTGAATGTTGGTTGTTCGTTAGAAGATCGTGGTATGCTTCGTATAAGAAGGAGAAACGGCTTCCAACACGTGTAGGAATTCGATAGCGGCAGGATCGTAGCCTATCGAAAGCACGGTTTTTCGTTCCACGATATTGATAATCGCACTGGTCGGATTCCAACGACTATCATGCGAATATGCAATAGAAGGGTTCAAGAGGGTCATACTGAACACCATGCAAGATCTCAACGGCCTCCCGCCACTTAACGCTCGAGAGAACTGACATTTTTTTAGGTCGGCCTTGCAGGATCGTACAGACACATCACAGACCTTGAGTCAGAAAATGGGCTTGTTTGCAGCACGACAAGTATCCGCACGGACAGTGCGACGACGTCTGGAGCAGCATATACTGTCTGCACGGCGACCATTATTGCGGATTCCCTTGACACTGCAACATAGACACGTACGGTGAGAGTGATGCGCCCAACGACACAACTGGACACAGGAATGGCACCACGTCGTGTTTTCAGACGACGTATGGACGTGATGGACGTATCCGTATCTAGAGGCATTGAGGAGACTGAACGTGGCCTGCTTGCATTTGATATCGTCATACGGGTCCTATACCTGGTGTGATGTCATGGGCAGCCATTGTGTACACGACACGAACACCCCTTGTTCGCGTCGTTGGTAATCTGAACAGCCAGCGTTACATTTCTCAGAGGCAGGTATATGTATGTATATATATATATATTATATATATATATATATATCTATCAATATATATATATATATATAAATATATATATATATATATATATATATATATATATATATATATATATATATATATATATATATATATATATATATATATATACACGCTGCTCAAAAAAATTAGGGGAGCAAGGAAAGAAGTTAAGAAACCGTGCGAGACAGCCACGTATTGGCATAAAATGGATAGTACACGCGTATCAATGCGCAATACAGAAAAAAAGACGTAAAAAAATTTGTAATTAAGCTTTAATTCTTTGAAAATATGGAAAAAACATGAAAAGATGATTTAGGGCAACAATTTGGTTACATGTAAACGATAAAAAAAAGTATTGTTTAGAAATGATGCAAGATTTTTAATATGGCGTATGGTTTCTTCGAACAGCTAATACTGCTGCACACCTGTTATCCATGGATGCGATGATGTTATCGATAAGAGTTTGGGGAATACTGTTCCACTACTCAAGAAGTGCAATCTCCAAGTCTCGGAGAGTAAAAGGAGGCCTTGGTCTCGCAGCAATGCGTCGTCCAAGCATGTCCCAAACATGCTCGATTGGATTCAGGTCAGGAGAGCACACTGGCCATTCCCTACGCTGTATTGTTTCAGCTTCAAGCATGTTCTCCATAAGACAAGCTGTATGCGGTCTGGCATTATCATGCTGGAAAACAAAGGAATCTCCATTGGCTGCAGCGTAAAGTATGACATGAGGTCTCAGTATCTCGTCTGCATACCTTCGGGACGTCAAAGTACCATTCCGAATGATATGCAGGTCCGTACTTCCACCTATGCTGATTCCCTCCCCATACCATAAAACCAACTCGTTTATGTTGTGACCTTTCACGAACGAATGTGGGGTTATTTCGAGTGCCCCTTTCCCTCTATACCAAAACACGTCGGGTGTCACACTCCAGACTGAATCGGGACACGTCTGTAGACAGCACTTGGCTCCAATCATGTTGCTCCCAATCTCGATGTTCAGCAACCCATCTTCTTCGAGCCGCACGGTTGCGTGAGGTCAACGGAATGCAGACCATTGGCCTACGTGCATTGAGACCTGCCTGATGAAGCCTATTACGTACTGTTTGGCTGAACACCCTTCGTCCTGTTGCCAAGAGCAACTGTCTTTGCAGCTGAGTAGCATTGTCTGTTCTGTTTCAACGAGCTGTTAACAGTATATACCGGTCATCAGTTGCTGTAGTGGCGCGTGGCCGACCTTGCCCTGGTCGACGTCTAACATTCCCTGTTTCTTGGAATCGATTCCACAGCCTTGCAACGACACTTCTGGCGACTCTAACAGCGTCCGCGACACTACGTTGTGTTTGTCCGGATTCAAATATGCCTATAATACGCCATGCCATGGATTCCGGTAAATCACGTTGTTGAGACATTTTCAAGTCACCTTTTCTCAAAAAGAATAACTGAGCAATCGAATTTCATAGTTAAGGCAGTGAAACAGACGTTTCTGCAACATCCCGATTTCCGCCCTTATGTTCTTTTTCTGGTTTTTGACGTCATGAACTTTGATTTGCATATGAAGTTTTCTTCTTCTGTTTCCTGATAGGCTTTAAATTATGGATGATTTATTTTATGTTACTTATCGGTGTAAGTATTTGTGTAATTTCGTGAAAACCAGGTGCTCCCCTAATTGTTTTGAGCAGTGTATATATATATATATATATATATATATATATATATATATATATATATATATATATATATATATATATATATATATATATATATATATATATATATATATATATATATATATGTGTGTGTGTGTGTGTGTGTGTGTGTGTGTGTAAAAGAAATAAACATCCACTCATTTAAAATTTAAACTCATTCAGTATTAGGTCTACGATTACATAATTTTAGGCTATTTAAAAATTCGCGAGGCTTTTTTTTTTTTTTGGGGGGGGGGGGCAATTGCAACAATTGCCCCCCCCCCCTGGAGCCACCCTTGGGCCGGTCAGCAATGTGTTAACAGTCATTGTCCTAAGTTTCAACCTCATTAAGGGATCATCATTGTAAAGCAGCGATCTAGTATATTGGTTCAGACTGAATTACAAATTAGGAATATCTCTATATTCTTATAGGTGACAGACAATTTTCTGTCACTGATAGCTGTTTAATATATAAGTAAAACTTTTTGAAGGAATTACCAGATGTTGCTTTCTCGTTTGTTCAGCACAGACACAGAAATAAGGTCTGTATATATTTTGTTTTACCTTATTTGAAAAAAAGAGTATAAAATCACATTGCTTATAAGCAATATATTGCGACCAAAATTAATGAGATAGTATTGTTACAATATAATTCGATTTTTCTTTAACGTCTTTGAAATCGTATGATTTTGAATCTTTAAATAATACAGAACATTAACGAGATAAAACGAATATCTTCGTTTGAAGGGAGCAGATAAAGGCATTTGACAAAGCATTTTGCTTCAAATATTACTGAGTTATCTGATAATAAAGAGACATCATTTTATACATTTAATATATTTTATGATATTTTATTACTTTCAATGTCAATTCTTTACTTCAGCCGGAAGCTATGTTTCGTAATCACTTTTAACGTTACTTAACGACATTATTATTTTTTGCTTAATGAGAGAGAATTTAATAAAAATAACATTCTTCGGATAGAATGGGCCATTATTTTAGTCATTAGTTCCTGAATGTGTGTAGATATTAGCAATGATATACACACTTCAGCGAAAATGCTTTGAAATAAAATATTTCCAACACTTCTTTTTTTTTTTTAAAACGAAATGTCTTAGTTTTTGATCAGAAAATGTAGATAATCCTTTTTAATGTATTTACGAACCACTTTTTTTTTTAAATTTTAAAAGTATGTAAAATTATGATTTTTTTCAGATTATTAAATCTGACAATTGTTTCCTAATATTTTATATTTTTAATTAATATAAATGAATAATAAAAAATTTAACTTTTGTATCTATAATTCTTATATTTATAAATTTAATTTATATTTATAAAACTTATATTTTTATTGTGAACTATTCCCTTTGCGTTTATACATTCTTTTTTTTTTCATTTTCTATTGTTTGCCCAACCGATAATTTACAAATTTTTTCTTAGAAATTGCAATTCAATTTACTCTCTAGAAATTTTGTTGTGGTTTAAACGAATTTTTTTATTCTTATAGATGTGGCGAGACAATACTGAGATAAAAAATCGATTTCCGATAAAGGATTACTTTTAAAACAAATGTTTAATACGATTAAATTAACCCATTACTTAACTACGGTATAAAATTCAATATATAATTCAATAACACATTTACCGAGCCCCCATTTTATATGGAATTTTTAATTATATAATAACGAAACGAAGAATAATTTATGGTATGATGTCAGAAGAATAAGGACTAACGTATAACCCTTAATAAGCACAGTTCGTAGTGGAAACGTGCAGAATTCAACCAACTTATACGAGTATCATTCAGTAAGGAATATAATTCAATCAGGTATATAATTCAACGTGTATAATTCCACTAACGTAAATAATTCAATAGCACATTTATTAAACCCCCATTTCATATGGATTTTAATTACATAATCACAAAACGAATAATTTATAGTTTGATGTCATGAGAATTAGAACCAACGCATATCTCCTTAATAAGCACAGTTCGTAGTGGAAACGTGTATAATTTAATTAACGTATATAATTTAATAAACAATTCAATAATACATTTACAGAACCCCCCATTTTATGTGGAATTATTAATTACATAATCACGAAACGAAGAATAATTTATGGTATGATGTCAGAAGAATAAGAACCAATGTATATCTCTTGATAAGCACAGTTCGTAGTGGAAACGTGTATAATTCAACTAACTTATATAATACAATCATGTATATAATTCAAAGTATATAAATAAACGTGTATAATTCAATTAACGTATATAATTCAATATATAATTTAATAACACATTTACCATTGTACACGAAATTTTTAATTGCATAATCACAAACGAAGAATAATTTATGGTACGATGTCAAAAGAATAAGAACCAACGTATATCCCTTAATAAGCACAGTTCGTGATGGAAACGTGTATAATTCAACT
The DNA here is from genome assembly GCA_907164885.2 of Dolomedes plantarius. Classification (NCBI taxonomy): domain Eukaryota; kingdom Metazoa; phylum Arthropoda; class Arachnida; order Araneae; family Dolomedidae; genus Dolomedes; species Dolomedes plantarius. The sequence goes on along the minus strand of OU015498.1, from coordinate 49,091,640 downwards.
AGCTTATATAATTCAATCACGTATATAATTCAACGCGTATAATTCATTTAAAATATATAATTCAATATATAATTCAATGACACATTTGCCAAACCCCTGTTTTCTACGGAATTTTTAATTACATAATCACGAAACGAAGAACAATTTATGGTATGATGTCAGAAAAATAAGAATCAATGTATAATCCGTTAATAAGCACAGTTCGTAGTGGAAACAGGTGTAATTCAACTAAAGTTTTTAATTCAGTAACGTATATAATTCAACGTGTATAATTCAATTTACGTATATAATTCAATAACACATTTACGGAACCCCATTTTATACAGAATATTTAATTACATTATCACAAACGAAGAATAATTTATGGTACGATGTCAGAAGAATAAGAACCAACGTATATCCCTTAATAAGCACAGTTCCGTGGTGGAAACGTGTATAATTCAATTAATGTATATAATTCCACGTGCATATTTCAATTAACATATATGATTCAATATTTTATCTAATAACACATTTACAGACCTAACATTTTATACGGAATTTTTAATTACATGATCCTGAAACGAAGAATAATTTATGGTATGATGTCAGAAGAATATAAACCAACGTATATCCCTTAAATAAGAACAGCTTGTAGTAGAAACGTGTATAATTCAATTACTTATATAATTCAAAGTGTATAATTCAATCAACGTATATAATTCAAAATACAATTCAATAACACCTTAACAGAAATCCCATTTTATATGGAATTTTTAATTAAATAATCACGAAACGAAGAATAATTTATGGTATGATGTCAGAGGAATAAGAACCAACGTATAGCCCTTTAATAAGCAAAGTTCGTAGTGGAAAGGTGTAAATAGTGGAAAAGATGAAAGCAGCACATTCCGGTGATTTATGTAGTTGAAGTCACGGTCCATTTACCACACCATCGATTGAGATAACATATGAGTTAAATTACCGAGTCGTTTAAGATTTATTGAAAATGCGTTTGTTCTAGAAAAAAAAAGTCACGATCTATTGCGTCAGAACGTGGGGAGAGTGTCACTCAACATCGTCGATAAATCGATACAGCTTGAAACTTTTAACTATTCATTATGAACGGATGTCAATTCTTTCGGAACAAATTCTGAAATAAACCGAGACAGCTGGGGAATTGCTTGTTGTTGAGACATAAATCTGGAGGTGAAAGTGAAGCCCGGAGAGACGCTGTCCGAATTTTGTTAAACTAAACACGAAATAACTCTCCGGAAGTTTAAATCAGAATTTATTAAATGATTTGACACATACGCGTCAAAAATTTCGTTGAAATTTGTCCCGAAATAAAACTTTATTGGGGTGTAATAGCGATTTGATATAGTTGGAAGAAGAAGAAATAATTTATGAATAGTTGCAATTCTGCAAGTTGGGGACAATATTTCAGGTAACAAAGCACCAGCAACAGTTAAGGTTGTTGTCTACTAACCCTTTTGGATTCACTCACTTCAATGTTAACCTATGGAGAAAATGTGTCCACTATTTACAGCTACATAAATGCAGATAATCGAATAAAAATGGTATTTTCAGATAGCCTGAACTCTTTTCTGCAAACTTGGAGCAGGATTCATTTTATAAATTTCATCCCCCAAAGGAACTGATGAGCGTTTAAAACACACTATACCTGATTTCCCCCCCCCCCCCTCCCGAATAATTTAAATTTAAAATTTTATTTGCATTTTTTAAAAGGAAAAATGAAATTGGCCCAAGGTGTAAAATTTCTTTCTTTATTCCGGAGAATAACTAAAAAAAATGTTTAAATCCAAGTCGGCAATCCTTGGACACATTTTTTCCATAGGTTAACATTGAGGTGAGCGAATCCAATAGGGTTAGTACACAACAGCTTTAATGCAAGCAATTTTAATATGCAAAAGGAAACAGTCTACAGCACCTTGAAGAGGGTTAGTAAAGGGAAAGGAAAAATTTCACTTATTCCTAGAGGGACTTAACCCCTTGGTTGTGTTCCTCTAGTTATCTTCATTTCCTGGGAGAGAAGGGGAGTTGAGTTTGACATTGCTCAATTTCCGGAAATTACCCACTTTCACTTTCTTTCGTGTATTTTCTTTCCTCTACAATTTACTAATTGTAACAATTTACTAATTGTAGAGGAATGAAAATACATGGAACATTACAAATACCTCCCGTCCATTCCGTCAGTAGATTGAAGAAAGCACTTCTGTTAAAATACCTATGAGGGGGAGAGGAATTGAAAGTTCGAATCAAATTCAGTTTGAGGGAGATTATTATCTGAATCGGAAGACAGCATTGTTAGTAGAGCTCGCTACACCGAAGAGTATGTGTTTCGTCAAAGGATGAAATGTACTTAACAATTTTAGTTGATAAAACAAGGGTTTTGTTTAAAGATGTATTTGTTTCGAAATAAAACCTGCCATATTATGCGGAATCTCTGGTTATGTTAGTTAAACAATGAAGGAAATTGATTTTACAACTGTAGTCTGGATTTCACTTGTGTAATAATAGACTTCTAAGAGCACATACCTTGTGTGAGCAGAATTTACATTATTACTTTACTTTAAGTTAAATGCCTTGAAGATCATAGTATACATACCTTACTCTCAGTGGTTCCATTAGAGGGGAATTCAAGACCCAATAATCGTCATCAACTCCTCGCGTGATTTTGATACGAATTAGACCATACGTGATCCCAACATTTTATAATCGATATTTACGCAGAATTATAAATTTTTAAAATTTACGAGTTTATACTGGAATTAGCAAATGGGCATATCACGTTCGAAAAAAAATGGCTCTAATTAATAAAATTTTAAATTTCTTGGTGCGCTTAAAAATTTCTGAATGGTAATACCCTTTGGAAATTCCGAATTTTAAGTAAGATATCTAACTTTATTTTAAAAACTAGTTTATGTTCACTGTTTACTCCAACAAAGGAATATTTGATCTGGGTGTATGAAACTATAAAATTTGAATTTACATAATTGCAATTTACTAACGAAATTCAAATCTTTATCTTCAAGAGTTTCTAACGATAAAGGTTTGTTAAGATATCCAGACCCAAAGGATACAAATTCCTATAGTTTACGCAAAGATTTCAAAAATTTATTATTCCTTAGCGAATGAATTCTCGCTTGGAAAAGTCAAGTAGCAGTTATTTCTCGTACTGAATTGAATCCCATTGATTTTAAGTTTCTAGATGTGACAGGTAAAAATTTTTGTTCCAATTAAAGGGAATTAGCGAGACAAACGCCGCGAGCATTCGGGAGAAGTATTCCGTAGTAAAACTATCTTGAATTTAAAATGCTGACGCGGTCTAGTTATGTTCGTTATCAGTTTGTGGATTGATATGAATTTTTTTAAAGCGTTGTGTAGCATAAAATATTTCCTATAATTGATGTAATCCATTAGGATGCTATCTAATAAATCATATATGATCAAGGCCAGGGTATGAACGAAAAACTGGGACGCTATCCTTCGGTACTTGTCGGATAAATTGCTTTCAGTTTGGTCTGAGGGTTCGAGACTTGAAGTCGCCATGAACGTTTTCCTTACAATCATCTTCATACTGTAAGTATCATGCAGCAAAAGAGGACATACGCACTTTTAACTCAACTTGCCAACCAATGGGTATGGAACGCTGTAATATGTATCGATACGAACGCTGTAATATGAACGCTGTATTATGTTGATCGAGTATACTTAATGGGAATTGCATGGAACGCTGAATTGTGTATCGCGTATGTATTGTGTATGCATATTTATTAAATTGTTGCAGTGAGTTTATATTTTTTTACGAGTATAGGGTACGTATTGTATATACTATATAATTGTTTATTATAGTGTGACTCTATTTTTAACTGCACGCTGTTTTATGTTATGTAACTTGTGTGAATCTTGTGTAAGAAATTTGGAGCATATTAACCAGCTTGTAACTTTTATGTTGTATGAATTGTGTATGTTTCGATTAATGTTTTATTATCCTTATACCTCCGGGAAGGATGTACAGTAGAGTCCCTAAAATCCGAAATGATTGGGACCAGACCCTTTTCAGATTAATGAATTTTTCAGATTAAGTGAAATCATTCTTAAAATAAACTTAAATTACATAATAACATGTGATTGCATAAATATTACATATTACGTGTGATTACACAGTTTATTTTATAAAGTCTGTCTAAACATTGCCAAATCTCGGGACGAAATGGGTGATAAGAGAGTGGAACCCTGCCTAGTACAGTACAGTAGACTGTAAGATTTTAGACGATCAGCAAATTGTTGAAATGGTTTTGAAAGAACCTGTCAACGTCTCAGACCAGAGTGAAGGTGAAGCAGACGGTGACAGGGAGCAGAGGGTATTCCACTCAGACGAGGCAGATGTATTTGTTGTAGCGCTAAGCTACGTTGAGCAACACTCAGCCACGGCCCCAGCGGACACACACACACTAGAGTAATTTGGCTTCAAGGGAGAGGTATTCTTCTCTTCAACAAAAAAATTTAACAGATTTTTTTCAAACCAAGGTAGTTTAGTAATAATTGCTTCAATACATTGTCAAACTTTGAATTTTCTTGTAATTTTCCGAAATATACTTTATATTACTTAGTATTACTGTGGTTTTATTGTAACCTTAGTTCTTTTTGACTTTTGGTTTCGGATTAAGCGGTGTTCCGTCCAGCATCAACAATCGTTCATAGGTGGCAGCACTGATCCAGTAATGTCTTATTTTTGCTACAGTGTGTGGCAACACTAACTTTTGTTGTTGAAAACGAAATCTGTTGTACGTGATGCGAGAAGGTCTTCTGCTCCAGTTATTCTATTCTTTTTCATGTATTCCCTCAAGTGAATGGTTTGAAGGATGTCTGGGAAGTGAAAGATACTCATCGTGAATATGTAAGTCAAATCATAATTCATTCTTTATGCAATCGGGTTTTTCAATTTCTCAGCGTCGACCCATCCCTCATATTCAACTGTATTCTATTAAATGTGAAAGTATATTCTATTTGTTATTATTTTGTTTTAAAGTCGAAATAAATCTTAAAATCCTTACAGTCCACTAAATCTATAAATCTCACAAGCGGACTTTCGGATTACCGAACTTCGGATTATCGGGAGTCCACTGTATTACCCTTTGGACTTTCCAACCAATGGCCAACTTGTCAACCAATACCAATCGTTGAAGTGCCATCCCCATCCATTAAGCTAAATTACTACCAATGTAGTCCTTAACACACGACAATTACCCTGAGTATATCGCGGGCTAGCTGGTGACTTGTGTTTGTGAGCAGTAGTAAAGATAAATTTATTCCAAATTACCTACCGGTACCTCCCCGTGGCGGCCCCGGGGGTTGTGCAATGGCTCAACCGCAAACGCCGGAGGTTGGGGGAGACGAGTACTGCAGCCGATATGACAGCTATTAAGGCTTGCTGTCATGGCGGCCGACATTCAGTTTGCAAGTGCCGGATAAACTTCGGGTGAGGGCGGCAGAGTATTTTTTAGAAATTACCAACCAATGAAGAACTGAATGATGATCACGATGTGTTTGTGATCGATTAATTCCTATCATATCCATTTTTGGGTTAAATTCAGATTAAATAATTCATCGAACTATATATGCAGCTGCAATGAAATAATTTGGAAATAAAAGTAATTACATACTCAGACTAAATTCGCAAACTTAATTTTCTTTGTACGGCATGATTATTGTTAAATTGACAGTAAGAATATCTATTACAGAGATATCAGTGGAAATTAATGAACGTTTTAATAGAAAAACGAAGCGAATTCCCGAACTGAAAAATTAGTGCGTTTTCGTCATCCAAAAAAGCGTACTATTTTATCACATTTTTCTTTTTTTGGGGGGGGTACCAAAAAGTGATAAAATAGGCTGTTTCTCGTGATGTTGCAGCCTATAACATTTAAGTCGTACAAAAAATTATATAATGCTGTCTCCCATGTAACCACTAGAAGGTAGCCAAAATACTTAGGATGAGCTTTGGAAGTATTTTATCATAGCGGCAGTAATGTTGCCCCCGAATTCAGGAATATCGTCATCTGAAAGTCGTGAGGAAAGAATTTTTCACGTTAAAAAGGACTGTTGAATATAATAAAAGAAGGGACGAAAAAGATTTTTAGAGAGTGGAACCGGCTATAGCCCAGTAGCCTATTACAGAGATTAAAAGGTTTTCGAAGTTTATTTGAAGAAATCTTGTCATATCAGTTATTAAACCATTGTTTAATCATTTATTGATCTTAAGGTAGAATAACCTAATTAAGGCTCGAAAAGCCATTCTCAGATACATGCCTTAAGCAAATGAGCACTACGGCGTATAAAGTTTTTAGATATTATAAATGCAAGGTTTCCATATTAAATATATTGATCTGTAGAATAAGGTTTATGTTAGTTAAAGGTTATGTTAGTATCCCCAACGCGACCTGAAGACACTTAAACGAGCAACTTTTATATAAAAATTATCTTCCCCGCGTTCAATATAGACTATCTACTAATTTCTACCAATAAAGTATCTACAATCTGTCAAGTAGATATTTCTTTACATAACACAAAGTACCTTCAGGTTAATTATACCACACTTTCTACCATTGTTACCTGTTTTAACTAAACTGGAAATTACATTTTCTACAAGAAACATTCAATCCAACGTTCAAGTATAACAATCTTAAAGACAGTAGGATTCTCCAGAGGTGTAATAAGAGAAAGCATACCACTATATATAATAGAAGATCGTGGAAAAGATTTCCGATCCGGGATGTTTCTCATAGTGCATAATAAATGAGAGGCAGTGTTCCACGAAAGTACTACAATATTGCAATAATTAGCTCGATAGAAGTAGATCTGTAGGAAATATCGTTACCGATATACCCATTTTAGAGAATTTTTTTTTTTACTCAAATTAAAAGAAACACTTAGGCTTTCAAAGAATTCATCCCTTTCTTTCATGCGGCCGAATTTCAGAGAAATTAATCCCGTAAAACGCATTTTATTAATTTTCTTGAATGGTAAAAACTTTCCCAAGAATTGAAAACATAATAAGTGCACGACTTGAAGCAGAAAAAATATCCAGGGGCCTTTGCAAGTGTTAATTTTTTGTAAGTAAAGAATCTTCTTTTGTTCTGTTTTGTTGAATCATTATTTATCAACTCCCGCTGGTCTTTTTCTTCAATTTTTATTTATCTTTCCACGCTTCTCTTTTTCAGCTTTTTCATTGTTGTTAAAGAGGCAATCTCCGCGCGTATTTTCTACCTCAGGGATAAGGTTTCTTTTATGAGGTGAACGTGAATATCTTTAGAGATTAAAAAAAAAAAAAGAAATTCTGTAAAGCACCCTCATCTTGTTATAAATCTATTATCAAAGGTTTCGTCGTGCATTCTCGAATAAATGAAAGGTATATTAAAACACTCTATTTTTTTATACTTTAAGAGGCTTTGCAAAGTATTTTAACGGGATATAAAACAATTTAGTAGAATTTATTACTCGATTTATGTCCTATCAAAGAAAATTGTGTTTAGGCTAATATTAATAATTTTCTAAAATCTCATTTAAAGAGATTTGTGTCGTTTTTAATGGTTTTGCTTTTTTAAATAGGCTTTGAATAGATTTAGTGACAAAACCAAAAACCTTTAAACATAGTTTCTGTATGTATACAGAGAGTGTTTTTTACTTGTGTTTTAAGTACGAGATATGAATGTTAAGAGATTCGTTGATTGGTTGGTAGCGGTTTAATGACGCAAGGTCCAAAATTGGAAATAAAACGCCAAACACAAAAGCCAAGAAAAAGAATATAAAGGGGGATTTTTTTTAAACTGACACTACTCAGAGCCATCTGTAGCGTGATCTATTAGTCGGAATTCCTCCAAAATTGATAGAGGGACTAAGGACGACACGAGAAAGAGTTTCCGTGAAAAAAAGTTCCAATAGTCGCCGATAGGGGAAGATATGGCACTGTTGTTGCCGGCGCACCCGAGAATTTGCATAAAAGGCAAGTAAAACATCAAAATACAAATTCACGACTATGTAATGACAGCAGCGCCAGTATTTCGGGCTATAAAGATAAGGGATGAATACTGAAAAATTTGTAAGCAGACAAGTGAATGACAAAGAAATTTCACTGCAACACCACTTTATGCAGCAAATTCACTTCTCCCTTCAATGAGACCACAGTCCTGGTGGACGACACATTGCATCCTGAACACTACGTTCTCAACGGCCAAGCGTAACATGTCATCAGGAATGTTCATCAAAGTCCGGGAAATGTCCTTTAGGGCCACCAAGTTCGAGACTCCACTAAAATACATCTTAGACTTTAAATAATCCCACAGAAAAATGTCACATGGGTTAGGTCCGGTGAGCGAGGTGTCCATGCAAGTAGAAAAAAGCGACTGATGTCTCTTTCTTCTGTAAAGCGAAGGCGCAACAGATTCCGCACTTTATAGCCCAAAATACTGGCGCTTCAGTCAACTACGTAGTCATGAATTTGCATTTTGATGTTTTACTTGCATTTTATGCAAATTCTCGAGTGCTCCGACCACAACAGCGCCATATCTCCCCCTATCGGCGACTTTTGGAACTAATTTTTTATTTTCACGGAAACTCTTTCCCATGTCGTCCTTAGTCCCTCTATCAATTTTGGTGGAATTCCGGCTGATAGATCACGCTACAAATGGCTCTGAGTAGTGTCAGTTTAAAAAAAAATCACCCTGTATATAAAAGCGCCAGTTTACCTTAAAACATAGTTTCTGAATGTTTACAGGGAGAGTTTTTTACTTGTGTTTTACGTACGAGATATGATTTGGTGAACACCTTTAAAATGTTTATAGAACCTCTAGTTCATTATTGTAATGAAATTTTAGTGACTGCTCCCACTAGCTCGATTAATATGCTAGAGAGACTGCAAAATCAAGCATTTCGTCTTATTACCGGTGCAGTTAAATCCACTCCCATTGCGACTATGAAGGCTCTAACTAATTTGCCACCTGTTGTGTTTGATGTTCGTAAAAACGCTGCAATCTTGTTGCAAAAACTCTGCAGGCTACCAAATAATTCTTAGATAGGTTTTAATCAAGTCAGTTTTCAATTAGCGGAGGACCTGGACATTGTTCGGGAAATTAGCTTACTGCCGGTGCCATATTGTCCACTGGACTATGGCAACTTTTGTGTATATCTGGAATTAGACGAGAAAATCGATAAGCGGGGGATGCCTGCTGAACATGTTAGAGCCATTGCTCTTGAAACAATTGAGAATAGGTACCCAAAAGATTTGTGGACCTATGTTTTTACCGATGGATCAATGATTGAGAAAAATAAAGGAGCCGGCGCAGGGGTCTACTGTGAACACTTCGCATTTTATAAGGTTATGGGCTCGAATACTTCCAGTTTTGATGGCGAAATTGAGGCTATATTTATAGGCTATATTTATATTTGAGCCAAATAAGCTCCCGAATCAGATAGCAAGGCCGCCCTGCAAAGTATTTCCAGAAATAAATTTTCCTCCATCGAGCGAATTAATGATTGCAGGAAATTCCTTCACAGCATGGCTGACTCTGTTGTTCTGCAGTGGGTACCTGCCCATTGTGGAATTGAAGGAAATGAGAATGCCGATTTTCTGGCTAAGAAGGGTACTGCTATCCTGCAGATTCACAATAACCGAATGACTTTCAACTCTGCAAAAATATTTATTAAACTGGATTTTAAGAAGAGGTTTACCTCTTATCTTACTGGCAAAGCAATGGGAAAGGCCTGGGAGTGTCTCACTCATTCAAGGTCTGTTGTTCCGGATTCCCCGCGTCCAGTGGCTGTTGCGTCATTTCGACTCCTGACGGGACACGACTGTCTGAATGTCCATTTATTCAGAATTGGTGTGAAGGACTCCCCTTTGTGTACTCTATGTGATTCTGGACAAGTCATGGACTCTAGCCATATTGACGTGTGCTCTGCACTTAGTTCTTTTAATTCCATTGTACAAAGATATTGGGAGGCAAGACATAGGATAATGACTTAGTGTCAAATGCCTTGGCATTTGTATAAATATACGTGCGAGATATGAACATTAAGAGATTCGTTGGTTGGTTGGTAGGGGTTTAATGGCGCAAGGTCCAAAATAGGAACTAAAGCGCCAAACACAAGAGCCGAGAAAAATAATATACTCGTATATGAAAGCGCCAGTTTACCTTAATGCATAATTTCTGAATGTATACAGTGAGTGTTTTTTACTTGAGTTTTAAGTACGAGATATGAGCGTTAAGAGGTCTGTTGGTTGGTGTTTAATGGCGCATGGTCTAAAATAGGACATAAAGCGCCAAACACAAGCCCAAAGCAGAGAAAAATAATATATATAAAAGCGCCAGTATCAAGCGAACAGCGAAATTTTCAGATTTAAAACCAACAATTTTTAATAACAAAAACATGCACAAACTTGAAAAAAATCATATAAAAGGTGATAAAAATTAGGTGTAAACGGGATAAAAATATGATGTATAAAAGAAATGATATGTAAAGATGATTCAAACGATGATATATTAAAGGTAATGATATATAAAAGTGATAAAAACAAGGATGTATAAGAGGTTATAAAAACGATGATATAAAAAGTGATTAAAAATATTCTATGGCAGAACGTTAAGAGCGAGCGAGCGAGGGAGCGAGAGAGAGAGTGAGAGAGAGAGAGAGAGAGAAATTAGTGATCAATAATTTGTAGAGGTATCAGTACATTTTTTTGTTAGTATGACAAGATTACCATCAGTTCCATACCGAAATATAATTTATTTTGGAAACGTAAATTTAAACACAGATAAGGGATATTCACTTCAACCTTTAATATACAAAATTGGATGATACAGATAATATCACCGCTACCTACGAGTGCCGATTAAATTTTGTCAAAAGCATTTATTAGATTAACAGTTTTAAAATCAGGGTATATCGTAACACATGATCAATCCTAAATTTAAAATTCTCTGGGACTTTTCTAGATAACTCTTTTTAATTTTTTTAGATCATAAACTTCCATATGCGTCAATGTAATGTAATTATGTATATGTAAATGTATAATGTAATATAATTTAATGCAATTTATTAATTAGTTTTATCATTCCTTAATATTTTTTTTTTGTCTTTGCAAATCACCCGAGAGAAGTAATAACAACAGGTGCATATCCTAAGAAGGATTTTTTGAGAGGATAATATTGTCATGAATGCATAAAGACTTTAATTTCTATCTTCCCAACAGAAAGACTGAAATTCTCTCAATCTGACGTATTTTTTTTTACACTGAATCTAATTTAAAAGAAAATCCCGGGTGTTATGGCTTAAAAAAATTTCTAATGGCTTCACAATTTCCCCCAAAATTTATTTTTTAATGACACATATCGAAAGAATCTGCATTTTGAGTTCATTCTTTTTCATCTTAAAATTTGTACCATACCTCAACATGCTAAATTACCATAGATTTTAAGCATATTTCTGAAGTATTCCCAGTATCACAGAAAAGTTTGTATTAATTTGAATATTTTTTCCCAAATATATTAAGTTATCGTACTTAGTACTGTGTATTTGTGCCGACAACGATATAGAAACCCATCCAAAGGGAATAGCGCCCTTTACACGTACGCTCTTGGAGTGCTTGGGGCGTACGGGATTGCTCGCGGGAAAAGTTGCAGTAAGCTCCAAAGCAGCTTTCCCTTCCTCTCCGACACCTTCACACGTGCACTCAATCGCGCGAGATCGTCGTTTCACGCGGGAAAGAGCGTACGTGTAAAAGGGCGCTATTGCACGAGTTGTGGCGATGATAAATGATAGGTTGCCCTTTCCTGTCTGCGTGTTACTCTCTTGTGTTTTCGGTTTGTTTGTCATTTTCCCCAGAATTTTTCTTAGCTGTTCAGCTTATTCGTTTTCCCTTTTCATGTGACAGTAGCAACAGTTGACATAAAAATGCCTGGGAATCTTAGATACCTCGGTCAGAACACTTAAATAATGTTATATTTTGCAATGATTCTCTCTTGAATGTCTAGAGTTCTGGTAATAGAACTATAAACAAGGCATCATTCTGGGCCACTTTTCATGTTTTCAGCTTAAAGATCAGTATGCGTATTTGTGGTTGGTTCAGTGACGTGTCAGAAATCCCTTTTTTTCCCTATGTTTATGTGGTCTTAATATATGGTAAGGTGGCCTACGTTAGAGTGTGCAAGTATTATTTTTTATAAGCTGTCGCAGCTTGAAATACGAAACTAGTAAATAAGCCATGTACATTATATATATATATATATATATATATATATATATTGTGATAACTTCAGACTCCGGGTAGCTAAAAATGTTCAGAGTCAGTCTACTACATTAAATTACAGTTTTATTAAATTTAAGTCGGAAACTTTTTACACTATTTACACTGTTGATCTACCTCTAGACATAGAGGGAACTGGCCTTCGTAATAGTCGAATAATTTCGATGAGAAGATGCACGTACAGTCACAGCGGAACTAGAAGGTCGGTACACAGCCTCTAGAGCGTGCAGCTCTGAAAATAGAATAACTTCGTAATGAAAATTATAAATCACGAGAAGCTTATAGAGCGGCTGCTCTGAAATATGAAGATAACTTCTTGATGAAGTCACGAGCTAACAGAAGCCTGTAGAGCAGGATGCTATGAGATAGCTATACTTCAGGGTGAAGTATTCGTTGACGAGAAGCTTCGAGCTGGCTGCTCTGAAAAATAAAGTTCAGGATGAAGTCGGTCGCTCTAGGACAACGTAGACGAAAGGTGCTCTCTAGATGAGAGTCTCGACCAAGTCTGTCCAAAAACTGGATTTCTTCTGGCGGCGTTTGCAAACGTGCTTCCGGTCACGTGACTGCAAAAGTTTAGGTTGGCTGGCACAATTTGTGACGTCATGTCCGTTGGCTGTGATTCGCTTGACAACGAAGCCATGTGGTCGGTTCTTATAATTCAGCTGATCTGAAAATCATTAGTTCACGTCGAAATAGTCATTAGTTTACGTCTCCCCAGGGGCGGCGGCTAGGAGCAACACTATTCTCTGCTTCCAGACACCTTGACGCTGATCGATAGAACTGTTCGCTGGTCACCTGCTGTGGGAGGTCCGGCTGTCTGGGTGATTTATTCGGAAAGTTCGTAACGGATTCTTACAATATATATATATATATATATATATATATGTCTCTATTCTAAATAAAAGTAACTCCCGCTGCAGCAGCAGCAGCAGCAGCAGCCGCTGCCAAAAGCTTGTCACGCTATCTCCTCCGAAACCGCTGGGGGTATGTGGTCGAAACCGATACCAATAGATGCAGAAAAATGTGGGGAACAAAGTAAGACATGTCTCATCTTCGTCGGACTTTGAGGTTTATTTATTATTTTACGTTTTGTGGGAAAATATCAACTTTTTCATCTTCAGATTACGATAACTCGCCAAAAAATGACCGTAGAATTTTGATCTTTTTACAATCTAATACTACAGACATTTTTCTTTCAAACTGGACCTCATTTGTTTAAAAATATTTTGAACAGACTAATATTTTCATCAAAAAATGAAACACGGTTTTTCAAGAAATATCGTCCCCTATGTGGATGTAATATCGATGCTCCTCGAGTTTTTATCTTACAAAGGAAATACTATTTATATCATCTGGAGGCTGAAAGCTATCTTATTCATATAAACCTCATTTCAAGTCTATATCTTAAATTTTCTATTTTTAATTGAATTTTAAAGCTGATAATTCAACTGTGTTGAAACGCCGTTCGCATTAAGGGTGGCAACAGTAAATGGATGGAAGCTGTTACATTGCCCGAGAATCACCCCTATGGATCTCGCTATTAGCCATAACAGAGGAGCGAGCGCAGCGAGCCTAGAGGCGAAGCCCCTAGTATATATATATATATATATACACTGCTGGACACTGTAAATGCAACACCCTGAAGGAAACATGCAAATAACATGAAATTTACAACATGCATTAGCGGAGGTGAGATATGAAAATGATTAGAATTTCAGCGCAGACGCACATCACGCGCGCCTGTGGCGCCACTTCAAAGCGCTATTTAAGGTTTGGAGATTTTGATTATTTCAAGTTCGGCAATTGTGTTTTTCTTGTGGTTTTTTCAAAGAAACGATCAATTATGCCTCGTCGAAAACAGCGATCATCTTTTGATCAAGTATCCGAGTTCGACAGAGGAAGGATAGTGGCCTACCGAGATTGTGGATTATCTTTCAGGGAAATCGGTAGTCGTGGTGAACGAAACCAAACAACTGTAATGCGGATATGTGATCGTTGGATGCAGGAGGGTACGACGGACCGGCGTGTTCGATCGCATCCACCTCAGAGCACCACTTCACGTGATGACAGGCAAATTGTGCGCATGGCAGTGACGGATTGCTCAGTCACATCACGAACCATAGCACAGCACATGCAGTCTGTAACGCATCATCCAGTGTCTGTGCGTACCATTCGACGCCGTTTACAGCAGAGTGGTCTGTCCGCAAGACGTCCATTGCTTTGTCTACCCTTGACGCAGAACCACAGACGTCTCCACACCGCCAATGGTGCGATGACAGAAGGATGTGGACGGCAGAATGGAATGAAATTGCCTTTACTGACGAGTCACGCTTCTGTCTGCAACACCACGATGGTCGCATTCGAGTCTGGAGACACCGTGAAGAGAGGATGCTGAACAGCTGCGCTATGCACCGCCACACTGGTCCTGCACCGGGTATTATGGTATGGGGCGGTATTGGATATCACTCTCGCACACCTCTAGTACGCATTGCCTGTACTTTAAACAGCCAGCGCTACATCTCCGAGGTGTTGGACCCAGTTGTCCTTCCTTACCTTCAGGGCTTGCCCACAGCCATATTTCAACAGGATAATGCGCGACCACACGTGGCACGCATTGTCCAACGGTTCTTCGTCAATCGCCAGAATTGCTTGAATTGCTTCCCTGGCCGCCTCGCTCTCCGGATCTTTCGCCGATAGAAAACATGTGGTCCATGGTTGCTCTACGATTGATCCAGATTCCATCCCCAGCTGCCACAGCCGATCAACTTTGGCAACGTGTGGAAGCTGCTTGGTCTGCTGTACCCCAAGAACTCATCCAAAGTCTCTTTGAATCAATGCCGAGGCGTGTGGCAGCGGTGATCTCCAACAATGGCGGCTACTCTGGCTACTGATTTTGGCAGGAACCACACTTCACAGAAGTCTATAAATGTAATCATTTGATACTTGGTCAACATGTTATCTACAAAATAAATTTTGTTGTGATATCTCTTGTCTTTCTTGGTGTTGCAATTTGGGTGGCCAGCAGTGTAAATATATATATATATATATATATGTATATGTATATATATATATATATATATATATATATATATATATATATATATATATATATGTATATGTATATGTATGTATATATATATATATATATGTATATGTATATGTATGTATATATATATATATATATATATATATATATATATATATATATATATATATATATATATATATATATATATATATATATATATATATATATATATATATATATATATATATCAGCTTTGACAGAAATTCAGTAAACTGTCTGAGAGTATCTGATTCTAGTACAGTAGAAGTGTTAACGAATGAGTCATTTTTTAATTTATTGAATGTTCTCCTCGTGACCATTCCTGAACTATTATAGCTTGAAGAATGGTGATATTCTCCTCTCCGAAGAAGTCTGTGACCTGAAAAAACTGCCTTGTCACAATCTGAAATTGATCATTAACCTTTAGCTCACGGGGCCCATTTTTCTGATTCCCTTGAAATTTCATGCCCCCTTTGTAAGAACGGCCATTAAGGGCGTTATATATATATATATATATATATATTCATTCTCGGACCCGTATTCTTGGGATACATACTATCCCACCCCGTAAGGAAAAGGTTAACAATATTAAAATATCTCTTAAGGAGCACATAACTTTCAGTTAGAACAGTAGCCGGGACATAGTAACCCACACCGTACGACTTTTCGCAGATGCTTGTGTTGCCGGATCCACCGCTTTTTGAAGTTCGAGCAAAACTCTCTACCTGTCACTGGTACAAAACAACAGCAAACAGAGTGAAACGTGATCCATCCGGCCAAATTTACTTTCTCAGATTACACCTATGTTCAATTAAGATGTCCGTCACACCATAGCACAGCTTCTGGTTTGTTTCCGAAAATGAATGGCTTGCATAAAGCCAAAGGGACTATGAAATCTGCTTTTCTTCAATTTTTTTTCAATAATAGATTTGATACCATATTTAATAACCGATCAGTCGCTTCACGGTGAAATGCTTTAACAGAACACACTTTTGGATAGATAAGTATCTCTTTCCTGCAGTAAGGATTTTAAGTCTCAAATTTTTAATCAGAGCATACTTTCATTGATTTTAAACTTTTTGACTCAGTACTTTTGTGGTCAGTCAATTCCGACATTTTAAAAATCTTTAAATTCATGGTAAACATAACCAGATATGTAATTTGCTCGAAATCATTAAAACCTCCCGGGAATTTCTCGTAAACTTTTGATTTAAATTATATTAAAAATACTCGACTAGGTTTTGGAGACAAGACGACAAAAATAAATGTCATCGTCAGTCTGATGTCAATGCTTTCAATAAATTTATGTTATTACCTCAGTAATACAATGAAAAAATTATTTTTAAGTAAATTTTAACTGATCGTTTATAATACTTAGAATTCTTTCGGAGCTTAAATACTTAAGTAGGTACACGTTTATTTAGCACCAGAAATGCTTTTTGTAATTATTTCATGAAGTTCAACGTGGTTGTTTATTTCTCCAGCAAGGTTTATTTTATTCCTTTTCCGTTATTAGTATTTATTCTCCGTAATTATCTTTCCACAAGTGATTTTCGTATGCTTATATTTTTTTATTTATTAAAGAGATAATTGCAAGATTGCAAAATTTCCAACCGACAAACGAACGATTATGAGTTGCCTTTTTTTTCAACGTATGGGAGAAATTGAGTAATTCAGCCACGCTTATTATAATTATTTTATCGAGGATTTTGATACGATTGTGGAATAAACTAAAATTGTTTTTCTTTTCTCTAGAAATGTTAAAAAAAACTGATAAAAAGTCCTTTTAAATTAAGAAATTTTAAACGGAAATTTTTAATGAATTTATTATTGAATATATTACGATATTTGTAGCAATACCTTTAAGGAACACATTTCATGAAAGGGAATTTTAAACTTACGTTGAAAATGATGGTTTAATAATTCTCTTAAATAAGAAAAAGTACTTTTCTTGGATCATAATTTTATGATCTTAAATGAAGCAGACTTATGCCTGGCTTTAAATCACCACAGTAAAGATACGTCAAGTGATTTAAGCATTAGTACTTGATCTTCTAGAAATCAATCATACTGTCAGGTAGTTTATGAATAGCAAAGGTTGTACGCTTTGCTTTGCATAATTAGATTACAGTTATGATGTATAGTTGAACCAAAGATGAATGAATTCGTTGAATGAATTCATGATAAGTTGGATTGCTGGAGATCATGAAAAGAAGCCCTTAGCGATCGTGAGTTCGACTTACTGAAATGTGGCTTGTAAACGTTTAGTTCGTGAGACTTATAACTTACTCTATAACTTTCATTTACTTCAATGAAGCAAAATGTTGATGTTAAGAAACTGTTTATAGAAAAGTGTTTAAGTTAATTAACAATTATATAACAATTAAAATATGTATTTTTAATACTTTGGTTTATTTTAAAAAGTACGAATACTACCACTATCCTCATACTTTTTATATCACTACTTTTTATGAACAAAAGAAAAAAAACTGGTTGATTTTTACAGTTTTATTTTTTCACCTTTCATCAGATTGTAAACCATTCACTTTTAAATGAATCAGATGAAGAGAATTTCGCGTACATTGTCTGTTTTTTAAAGATATCTCCTGCCGTTCACAATAACCGCAGAGTTCTCATAATTACGCGAAGGTGAATGTGATATATTTTCTTGTATTAATTCGTAGTCAATATCCATTTTCCTTCTCACTAATGACATTGACTATCAAACATAACGAAGAGGACAACGTTTTGCTCAATGTCCTGAAAGGTCCGTAAACTAACATTGGCCGTTAAGACTTCTTCAGTCAGTTCTGATAATTTCATTAGTATCCTTATCTGCGCCTTTCAAGGACTTCTCTTAAGCACTTTTTGGATTGTAGCTTGTGTTACATCATCGTTTTGGGCATCTGAGAGTTGGGTGAATGGATTCTGAAATACTTTGTACTCTCGATTATCCATGTGCGGATTACCCATGCAGAAAAAAATCTGAAATCTTTATCCAAAAGAATACTTACTTACTTTATTAAAAAATCCAAATTTCTTCCGGCATACACGTATTGCAGCATATTGAAACGAAACGTGTTCAACTGGCGTGGTATCCGAGTGGTTTAAAATAGCAGGCCAGAAGTAACGAAAAACTTAACTTTTATTGACACAAAACGTGACAAGTAAGAGGTTAGTTCGAGCAAGTTACAACATCACTAGACTGGTGCAAAAGATTTTAACAGCAGCAAAACTCAATCTTTCGAGGAGCAGAAATCTGCACAGCCGCTCTGGCCTCGATGTTACAGGGGCTCTCTCTAAAAAAAAAGCAGAGTCTCGCATATATACCCAGTTTCGAAGTCTTCGCCGGTGGCGCCCAGTTCTTAGAAAATTGCGGGATTTCAGAGGGGGAAAAACGAGGAATTCCGTGCTCGCTGAGCTGGCTGGTAGTCTTGGATTCGGTGACACTTTTATGGGAACATATCGCTTCTATAACGTCAGAATACTCTGACTGATGACCCCGATAGACATCTTTAAGAGGAAGAGGGCGGCGGTTCCCAGATTTTGTCGGTGA
The DNA here is from genome assembly GCA_907164885.2 of Dolomedes plantarius. Lineage (NCBI taxonomy): Eukaryota > Metazoa > Arthropoda > Arachnida > Araneae > Dolomedidae > Dolomedes > Dolomedes plantarius. The sequence continues at coordinate 49,072,710 of OU015498.1, read as the reverse complement.
GGATGACACTGGGGCTTAACCCGCAGAATTTTAGAATGTGGTGGAAACGCATGGAAATGTTTTTAATTCCTGCAGCTGTGGAAGGGCTTCTTCGCAGATCGTGAGAACCGCACGTTACATGCGTGACGTCACAGCTTAAAAAATAAAATTTTTTGAATAGCAGTTTTCTATTAATTGAAGATTTTTTATTTGATAGAGGATGCGATAATATAATGAAACAACACTTTAATTTTCTCGGGATTATGAATACACGTATATCATATCATGTTAGGAAAATTCGTAGTGATATATAAAAAAATCAGATAGTCTCTTCTAACGAAACTACCACGTTATTAACGTAGGATTACTTATCGTTGCTTATCTCTTTTGTATGTATGTATCTATCTATCTATATATATGTGTGTGTCAAAATTATGACGCATTTTGGTACTTTTCTGTTTAACTGTTTACTGCTTTCCCAAGTGGTACAGACTAGGTTTGGCGCGCTGCATGAATTATAACTCTTGACGACGGACGGTTGTAGCGTCTGAAATTTTGCTTTCCGGAAGGACCGTTATGGAGGAATGTAATCCTACGCTAAAACTTATCAAAAATTCGGTAAAACAAAAAAAGTTTACAAATAATTCAATACAATAACAAATAATTTAATAACAGTTTAATAAAACAATAAACATGAAATTACTGTTTACATGCATAAATTAAATAAATAAAAGAGAAAAGCAAATGTGGCATAATATTTTGAAAATACAATAAAATTTAAAAGCAATCTAATTATCCCTGTTTTTCGATAATTTGTGCTACTCCCCTCTCCATTAAACCGGATAATCGGGAAAACACTGTATCTTACTTTCTGAACATTCCAAGTCCTCAATGCAAGAAAACTCCGATTTAAAAAAAATGCCAGTTGAACTTGGAAGAAAACTTAAAATTGATACGAAGCAGATGCGCCTAGAACTGCTGTCGTGATGCCTGTCCGAGATTTACTTAATTGGGTGTGAATTCGTACGTTAAGTGGTTAGTGCTTTTTATGTTTTGATAAAGGGGTAGTTGAGTGCGTTGTGTAAAAATATTTTTTTGAATTCAACCCTAGATTCTTGACATTAAATTGACATACGAACAAATTATGACTTTTGCAACCTAAATAATAAATTCTCAAAAACAAACTAAAAGAAGAAAACTGATTCAAATTTTAAATAACAAAAAAAAAAACTTATTTATTTACAATTTATATTATTTACACACTCTTATCCCCAAAAACAATATTATACTTATAACATTTTGCTAATTAGCACAACTTTTTGTGTTTAAGATAAACAGATGCTTACTCAATATGCTTTGTTAGATTTAGGGAGCGTAACAAAATAACATAACTTATATAAACTCCTTCCAAAATTATACTCTTTAACTACTATTTCCCGCACTATTAAAACTCAATTAACAAATGGGATCTGAACTGATCAAAGCTTTGATTTGGACTCACTCGTTTGTGATGACAGCTGGACCATGAATCGGGCTCTTAATCACCTCTCAGGTAGGGGGCTCTTGGATTCTGCTCCGGCTAATTGATTTGTGACTTCTGTTCGCACTTGGTTCTCAGCAAGGTCTCTTCTTCAACAGGATGGCTCAGCGAAAATCATTTTCTCAAGTTTTGGTCAACCACTGGTTTATTTTCAACTGGCTTTCTCTACAGGGTCTGCACGGCGATAAATATCTCTCCACTAAAATATACACCTGGAAGGCTCGACAGGTCTATGGATTTAAGAAGGCTTCTCTATCAAAATGACTCAAGAGAGACCTGGAAGGATAGACAGGTCCTCACGGCAATTGAAGATATCTCTTTTTAAGAAATACAGTTGCTAGACACCTGGAAGGGTCACAGGGTCTGCCAGCAAATCTCCGCGAGGGTGCCAGAGAGTCTCTTCTCTCTAAGAGCGCCTAAAAATCTCTTCTCCTTCTTCTTATATATTTTATTTTTTTCATCTTCTCATTTCCTTGCCTACGCCTCCTCATATAACCTCCATCCAATCAGGAAAACCTGAATCTTTTTATTCGCTTGGGTTAAGCATTTATTTTCTTATTGGCTTCTTTCTACATTCGCAACCGCCCCCATTGCATCATCATCTCGAACCCCCACGTCGTCTCACGTGATCTTCGTATTCCAAGATGAGTCCCGCCTGTCATAAAATCTTTTACAAAGGATCTTTGTAGCGTAACGTCACTCCTGGTGCCAGCCATCTCTATCTCGTCTATAATCTTCAGATCCCATCTGCACATAGTCCTCACAAACAGCACTTCAATAGACTATGTCATACTTCAATAGACTCTGTAATTAAGTTTACAAAGACGGCTTCCTCTCTTTCTTATGAAATGTAATGGTGCAAGACTTTGATCATTTAAAAACTTCTCCAACTATCTTATTTTAATTTTTTTATTCGAAGGCGCATCATTACAACTGCATGAAAACTTTTACTCAATTAATCGAATTGTCCGATTTCGATTTATCGGTTATTCCCTGTAAGACAAAAGTGAAAACTTATACGCAACTCTTGCTTCATTAGCATGAACTTGATAAAAAAATGTCTGTAGGATTCTAAACAAATACAGTAATAATATTCTTTATCAACATCCTTTATGAACATCCTTTATAGACTTTTATTTAAAGAAAGATTTACTCGGATCATGAATATATTGTTAGAGTAAATCAAGAGATTTAAAAAGATTATTCAAATTCCGCAAATGAAACGACTGGAAAATTGTTTCCACATTCTTCAACATGGCGTTAAAATTAAATGACATGCCTCATTAAAGCCCAAAAGGCAATTTTTCCTTACTAAAAAGTTAAATGTAATAATAAACGTTAAAATAAAACGTAATGACGCATAGTTATTGGTTTCCCATAAAATTTTTCCTTACTAAAAAGGTAAACGTAATCAGATTCTTTTTACAGCGTATAAATAATTGTTAACAGAATTGAAAAGTGATGAAACTTTCAAAAAGTAAACAAACCTACTGAAAATTCGAACTCAAAGTTTAAAATCCTAGTTCTTGTCCTCATTCTGGACTTTGTTATCAAGTATGTCAGAATTTGAGAATCACCACTTTACAGATGAGGATTTGAAAAGTACGCGAGTGTTGAAGTAACTTTTTCAAGCCGTCAAACGTGAAAAAAATTGTAGATAAGTCTGGTATATTTCCGATTGCTAAAGTACCGGGTGACCATAATTAAAACATCCCTACTCCCATATCTCTATATATTTAACTACTCAGTATATAAACTTCAAATTTTGTACACATACTATTCAAGGCATGGGGAAACGGATTACGGGAAAAATATTAGTTCCAGTAACTTCGATAGATGGCGCCGTACAACAGAAAATATGAAAAAAGACAAAATAATAATAATAATAACAATAATAATAAAACTTATGGGAAATGAAAATTTTGGAAGATTCTGGGGAGCAACGAGGTTCATTTCCACCTCAGTGGAACAGTGAACACCCATAACCATCGCATTTTGTTACATGAAAAATCGCTGTACCATTCAAGAGATTCTACTCTACCCACCGAAAGTTGCAGTCAGGTGTGGATTCAGAGCCACATTCATTCTCGGACCTTTCTTTTTCGAAGAGGCTACTCGCAGTGTTCCTGAGACATGCACCGTGACGGCTAACAGGTACAAAAGGATGCTCGAAACTTTTGTTGTACCCCATTTGCAACAGCGGCAATGTCTTGACTCAATTACTTTTATGCAAGATGGAGCGCCTCCACACATTAGATTCTGTGTACAGCAGTTTCTTCGACAACGTTTCACTAATGACAGAATAATCAGTCGTGCGTTTCCGAAAACCTGGTGCATCTTGTTCTCCAAATTTTAACCTTTAGCTTACGGGGCCCATTTATCCGATTCCCTCCTTAGAACAGGTTATTTCATACCCCCCTTTGTAACAACGGCTATTAAGGGGGTTATATATATATATGCATGTATGTATTTATGTATGTATTTATATATGGATGTATATATTTATATAAATAAATAAATAAATAAATAAATAAATAAATAAATAAATAAATATATATATATATATATATATATATATATATATATATATATATATACTCGTACAGTCAATAAATTCGGGGACTTTATTTGCTACAACAACGAATACACTTACAAAGTCTTCTGAGCACAATCACCTTCAAAATAATGTCCTTCCGCAACTATACACTTCTGCCAACGTTGATACAGCTTCTGAAAACAGTCCTGGAAACCGTTGTGTGAGAGCTGTCATAAAGCGGTTGTCGCTGTTGCCATCACTTCTTCGGCATTTGCAAACCGCTTGCTCTTGATGCGATCTTTCAGTTTCGGGAACAGGTAGAAATCGCAAAGAGCGAGGTCTGAGGAATACGGGGGATTTGACAGAACTGTGGTGCCGTGTTTAGCAAGGGCTTGTTGCACCATCAGGGATCGGTGCGTCGGGACATTGTCATGATACAACATCCACATGTTGGATTTCCAAACGTGTGGACGTTTATCACGGATTGCCTACCGGAGACGACGAAAAATCTGTACATACCATTTGTTGACGATGTTACCTTGTGTTTGGCGCAGGTTGTACTTTCTGGACCTTGCGCCAATAAACTTCAGCCAACCAAACAACCACTGCTCCTACCCGTTGGATGTTCGCCTCCGTTTGTAGGGTCACTGGCCACCCACTTCGCGGATCATCTGCAACAGTGTCTCTCCCCTTTTAAGACAAGCTGTACCATTTGAAAACTTTCGATCTGCACATAGCTTCGTCTCGATACGCTTTTTGCAGTAACTGTAACGTTTCTGCAGTGGTGTTTCCTAATTTGTCGCAGAATTTAATGTTGGAACGTTTCTCCAAAAAGGACATTTTGCTACATCGGCATCATAGGCTGACAGTCTGCAGCCAAATGGTAAGCTGCGCGCCTTAGCAGTTGTGCAAAGCGTCATGTGACGTCTCACGCGTACGCAGATAACCAGACTTGCAAACCACATCGTTATTTCGGTTCCCCCACACACCGGGCATGAGGGGGGAGGGAAGTCCCCGAACTTATTGACTATACTGGTATATATATATATATATATATATAAAGTCCGTATTCTTGGGATACATGCTATCCCGACCTGTAAGGTAAAGGTTAATCCGTGTGATTTTTGGCTATGGGGACAATTAAAAAATCGTGTTTATCGAGGCCATCTGGTAACCGTGGCAGACTTGAAAGAAGGTATCACTGTGTGCGAGAAGCATTTCAGTCGACCAGTTACGATCCGCAGTCGAACAAGCTGTCCAGAGACTGCAGTTTTTACATCTTAAGAAGAGAACTATATTGAGCAGCATTTCCTCCGTCAGTAAGGTCCATGTCACATGAATCTTTGATACCTTCAAATGAAATGTGTTTTTGTGTCTTTTCAATCATGTCCAGTTGTACAGCACCACCTATCGGGGCTTCTGGAACTATTTGTTTTTCGCGTAATCCGTTTCCCTATGTCTTGAATAGTATGGGTACAAAATTTAAGCTTATACACTAAGCACTTCACTATATAGAGAGGTCGGAGTAGGGGTGTTTTAATTACGGTCACCCGGTATATACATAACTTCTTCAAAAAACTTTTTCTAATGTTTTATTCTCAAATCAACAGACTTCAGTGGAAAATAAACTTCATTTACTATAAGTAAATGCTCTATTTATAATAAAATTCAGACGTACAATGCTAGGATTCAGTTTTGAAATCATTTGCATATTATACAAAACGTTGTAACGACTCCCGTACAATAGCGAATATTTTGCGCGTAGAAATTCCGAGAAGACCAACCAACGCGCGGTTTCTGCACATAATTGATTTAGACGGCTGGAGACAGTCTTGGAGACATAAAGACCGGAAGTGCTACCGACAACTCGCGGAACAGTTCGTCAGCTACAAAAAGGAAGTTGTCGACCGGAGGCGCCTTGTCGTCTGGGAACAATAACTGAATAAAGAAAGGCAGCGTTTTCCAGACCTTTCGAGAACATTCTGCGAAAGTATATAAAGACGTTAAAAAGAAGACAGTGATTCAGATACTAAGTTATTCAGAGTGACGCTGGAGCCGGAGACAAGGAGACACTGTCAGGCCTAGGATTTCAATGAGCACAGGGACAACTCAAGTCTGGCCTTCCTCGTCGATGCCGTGAACCCAAGAATTTAACCTTTTTTATATATATATTGTAAATAGCCTGTATTTAGTCGAGAAACACAATTAAAGCTTTAAATACAAAAAGGCTGGCAGTCTTTTATTTAAGACAAAGTCCTTACAACGTTCTTATAACGAAAGTTTTAGTACTAAAAGATATTTCTTTAAGAGAACGAATGACATTATTTAACAGGGTATTGATATTCTTAGCATCTGGAGATTCATGGTCATGAATGTAATAAATACTTGAATGCAACGGAAAAAGATGTACACAATTTAATTATTCAACGTGATATGAGTGAAAGTCTCAAAATGTGATCGGATATGTTATCCCTTATGAATCTGCTTATCCATGCATCTCTTTCCCTCACCTTGAAGGATAGCTTGTCTGAACTAGTTCTCTTAACATCAGTCTTGGCGGCAAGATAAATGAGCTCAAATTCATGTTACAAATCCTTCTCATATTATCTGTAACCTCTAATAGTTCTTCAGACAACAGCGGTAGTGCGTTTGTTCGAAGTGATTTATGAGAATGACCACCCCATACTACTTCTTTTCGGGAGGTAACCACATTTTGATAGGCACCGATCCTATAGACTTGTGTTAAACTTCTCTTGAAGTTAATGACTTTAATTTTGCTTTAATGAATGATAATTATCATTTACCTGGATAAGATCTAATACGAGTGTTCTCTTTGTAAGATATTAATATGCACACGTAAAGAAATTATAAAAATTAGCAAGAATATCTTTGCAAGTGGTTTTGATAATGCCTCATACCAACAAGCCACTGCTTTCAGTGCTGTCTCTTTCACCGATGTCTGACGTATCATTACGAACTGAAGACGAAATAATGATGATTTGGTGCAAGAATTCGTGCTCAGTTACCTTGGCTCTAGAATTTAACCTTAAAAAAAGGTTCCTTTTAACATGAGATGAGAAGATAATAAAACTCAGGCTACCGTAAAACCAGTTACTTATAGAGAGTGAAATGATTTCAAATGAGAATTGATCCAGAATTTAACAGACAGAAATCAATTATTCTGTACCTTGATTCCAAACCTGGCATTTTTTTTATCAGGCATATGCTTACAGTAGGTAGAATAATAGTAACTTTATTCCCTTAAACGTGCGACAGTTAAGTCAAGTTCAACGTAAATATTTCTGTTGTTTCCTCGGTTGTTAGATTTTTTCCGCCGATGCACTGAGACTAAATTAACGTTACGTCTTCGCAGGTAAATTTTTCTCTGAAATAACCCTTCAGTGAGCGTGCCCGTGTACAGAGTGCAACATTTTCGTAATTTTGAATGGCTTTGATTTTACATGTAAAGTTTGAATGTTATAAGCAGTTTCTATAAATAGCTACACCCTTTCTAATGCAGGTCTGATTTTCTGACCCTTGTATTCCTTTCCATTCATTGGTAGTCGTGATTTAACCGTGGTAAACCAACGATTATACTGGACTACAATACGACAAAAGTAGGAGTTCATGTACTTGACCAAATGTGCCGCTGTTGCACTGTATCCCGCATATAACGAAGATGGACAATCTCATTATTTTTTAGGTTTTTGGACATAATAGGAATCCATTCGCAAGTTGTCCTTAGATCCAATAAACCGGAGAGTTTTGAAATAGGGCTATTGTATCTGCATTCTTTAGCCTTTAATTATAAATATATCTCAATATTATAAACATTTTATATATTGTCCTAAAACTCGGAATTATTATTTTCAATTTGAAAAAAAAAAAAGTTTATTACAAAAGGAATAATCAAGGTTGAAAAAGACGCTGGATTTTGTGCCACGCGCGCCTGCTGGTGTTCCAAAAATTTGCGCACACTCTGAAGGGTTAAGCGAGGGCACAAATGTTTGCGATTTTATTTAATGACAGAAGACAATTAAACCTTTGAGTCTGTGGGAAGGCCTCTTTAGATGCAGGAAAGATTCGTAATCCATTAGAGTTGGAACGTGGTCTAGTACCCTGGTACAATAAACAGTAACAAAAACATAGCGAGGAATTTTTGATTATGCCAATTGTCAATGCTTTCAATTAACAACTAGCACATACGTAATAGGATATATGGTATCCATTTATTCAAATCTAGGATTTCCACTTCCTTGCCTAAATGCATCTCCTGAAAAAAGTTAGTAACATCCAGTTACATTCTAAATCACTTGAAGCTTCATAGATGCGACAAATTGATATTAATTGATAAAATGATGCCGTCAAAAGTTACCCATTCAGAAAAAAATGCGAACCAATTCTTTTTTGAAGCGTTGAATAGTCATGCATATAATTAATCTACCGAATGATTATTGAGTTGATAATTAGAGAGAAAAGAAGTGCTCGAATTATGCTGTCAGATGGGGAGTTAATGAGATAAAAATATTGTTTATTTTCAAAATAAAATTTCATTAATTGAGTACTGCTAATCGCTAGATTTAATGCATCCCGAGTTCACAAAATTAATGAGTTACGCCTTAAGGGGATCTTACACGTTCATGCATAAATGTTTACGTACTAAATTTAATAGAATAAATCCTCTTTTTTTCATTTCCAAATATTCTGGACGGCCTTAAAAAACTAAGATTGATCGAATTTTGTAAATAATAATTATTTACTCACACTGTAATTATTTTTAGACCCCTAAAACTTAATAAATACAAAGTTAACAATGAATGACAAGGCAGTTTTAAAATTTAAAATCCATACGGCTTTCGCCCCAAACCACAAAGCCTCGTTTAAATTAAAAGACGACGGGTTTTTGTTATTGTAATATTGAAAATAAAATGCATAATATAGTTAAGGAAATGAATTGCATTTAAATAGTGATATTCAGATTAATGTTATGTCTATGGTTTTTGTGGAATTGCTTCATTTTCACTTAGAAACCGCAACTTAATAAGCATGTTTAATTGAAATAGACATAACAGTGCTCATGCAGGAAGTTTCAGAAAGAAAAGGTAGCTTGATATTGGTAGTCAAACACAGCAGTAGTTGTTAGAATGACAGAGGTAACTGCGTTAAGTTAAAGAGTTCTATGGACCGGGAAAATAGACATATATTTACAACAGGTCAAACATTTACAAGCTACAACATAGATAGACACAGGCTCATTGAAAAATAACGTCACATGTATTTATAAACTTTTACAAGATCCCAGAAAGAGCCAATAGTAGCTTTTAATAAGACATCCAATAGAAATCTTTGATACGTGAACAAATCAGAGAGAAGGGAAAGAACTGAGATCATATGATGTCGTCTGCGATTACATTTCTAACAGTGGTAAGTATGACAGAGATAATATATCTGAAAAGATCCTACGGGGTGGTTTAAACCCTAACTCGACGGAAGTCAACAGCACAAGACCCTGAGGAATTCTATGAGCTCAAGCAACCCTGACGTGATCGATAAGAGGAAAGTCTAATCAATAGAGAGAATCAGTGGTAATTTTTCAAGTTACAAACAATTGTTCCCAAACTGTTCGTATTGTCCGAAACACAACAATACGGAGGTATTTATATGGCATCTGAAAAAACAATTTTTTTTATTTATGTGTATTATTCCTTTCAGTCGGCCAAGATGGCAAGATAAAACACTTAAATAATAAAACCGGGGATATTTCGATTGCCCTGAAAAGGAGATTTTGAAAGAAAAATGTAAAATAAATTTAAAAAAGGAAGGAGCTCCTATGCGCAAAACCAATCATAATTTTTTTTCTTACTTCCGATAGAATAAAAAGCAATATGATTATATTTTTCAGAATTCAAGGACCCCAAAGCGTATAAACTGACGAAAACCTAGTTTGAAAGATTTCTTTGTTGTTTCGCCCCTTACCTATGTTGACTTGACAAGTCAGAACCAATGTACATATAAACCGTGAGGTTGACTTTTAATTTCTGTCTTCATTCAGTAATCAAGTAATCACAGCTAGATTTTATTAATACACACTTTATTTTAGTACACACACTTTCGTGAACATCAACTCTTTGCCAGGAAGCAATGACGGGTTTTCTCTCTGTGACGTACTCAACCAGTCAACTGTAATAAATTGAATGGGAATGTGCAAACTAATGCCGCATTTACACATTCGCGATCGCGCCACCCGCAAGACATTCGTGAGACATTAGTCACGTTCTTACATCGACGCGAGTGACCGCTCTCACATTCCCGCCTCTCGCTGTGAACATGGCTTCCCGTCGCAATGGCGCCATTCGCCCCTTTTACTCGTGCCAGAAAATCGCTCCCGAAGCGAGCGTCACGATTGGCGAGGAGAGACGGCGAGAACACCGTTTACACATTCACCCCCAGCTATTCGACTTGCCGCTATCGCGACTGTGTAAATGCGGTGTAACAGGTAAAACAACAAAGCAGCGTATCCCGCTTGATTTGGAAAAATCCACTATCTTCTCACGAATACATACTTAAGGCTGCTGTGTACTTACCCTATTGGATTTACTCCCCTCAATGTTAACCTATGGAGGGAATGTGTCCAAGGATTGCCGACTTAAATTTAAAGATTTTTTTAAAAATTGTACTCCGTAATAGAGAAAGAAGTTTTACAACTTGGGGCATTTTTCACTTTTTTAAATGCAAATAATATTTTAAAATTCAAATTATTTTGGGAAAATATCTGGTATGGTGTGTTTTAAACTCTCATCAATTCCTTTGGTGGATGAAATTTATAAAATGAATCCTGTTTCAATTTTGCAGAAAAGTTCAGGCTATCTGAAAATACCATCTTTATTGGATTATCAGCATTTATTTAGCTTTAAATAGCAGTCAAATTTTGTCTATAGGATAACATTGAGGTGAGCGAATCCATTAGGGTTAGTACACAACACCTTTAAATACTCTAATGGCACGTGATGTCAAAACTCAGAAAACATGGAAGGAGAAGTGCAGAAGAGCTTTAAATGAATATATAGAAATAGAAAAAGAATTCACTGGAAGGGGAGAACAAAATTAAACGTTGCCATTAATGACGTTACAAAAGTGTATATTGTTATAATAGTTAATTTAATTTTCTATTCAACTATATCAGTATTCCCTAACCAAAATTGCTTCAATAATACGATCAGTATTTAAATAATTAAGTTTCGCTCGAAATATTCATCCTGGGAGTACTACTTTGCCCAAACTTTACAATCTTCAAATCAAATTTTGAAAACTCCGCATTAAGTATTTTAAAACTTAATAAATGTGGTAAACTAATTAAAAAATGTTTTTTTAATGCCGAAATAATAAATCATTTTCCAAGCGCTTGATATTTACGCAAGAATACTTCTCCTAATTATTATAAAAGAGATCACAAGAAGGAAAACGTTAGCATTATGCCAAAGGATAAATTATGCTGTCAGAGTGTTAGCTAAGCACGTGAGATATTGTGTTATATTATAACAAAGTCTGATTAATTACATACTGCTAATCCTTAGATTGATCAGTCCTCCGGACAGCAGAATTAATGACATCATGCATCTAATAATGTTTATGAAACAGTCACAGATGAATCTTTGAAGAATAGATTTCATGGGATCAATCGGATACCTTTTTTTCAATATCTCTTCAAAACCGTATTATAATGCTTTCAAACACAAGTATTTGCAGGCTGAAAGGATTAATTAACCGTTGACATAACATTTTTATTTTCAAGTCCATTTTGAAAAGGTCTTTTAGTTCACAAGCATATAACGTACTTTCAAAATCTCCTTTATTTAGAAACATTGATTAATTAATTATGAATAAAGTAAAATATTTTTTTTAATGGTCTCACAATCAATTCATTAGATTTATGTTAATTGGCCGATTAGACATATTTTACCATCAGTGCTGTCATAATTTTTGTCGCTGGAAAGTCAATAATAATCTCAAATAATACGTCATCCTTCCGCTAGGCGTTCAACAAACGTATGGACTGAAGACGTCCTACACGTTGATAGGAAATATTACGGGGTCTCTCCCAAAACCGATTTATACGTTAATTAAGGCATGGGTTTTGCTTCCTGACTTGGCAAGGCCCCTGCGTTAGTTTAAATGGTTTGGATATTCGTTTGGTTTATTTATGTTTATTCCTCTACCCCTATGAAAACTATTCTTGCCTCTGAAACTGTTGGACCCTCTGTTGCTAAAGTTATGTCTCTGTGTGGAACTTTCCCTGTAAACATTTTGGCCACTGCCATAACCGTTCCCGTTTCTGCCTGCTCCGGCTTGTTTTGTACCGAAATTTTGCCAGGGTGTTTGGTGTGTAGTTGGGTAATTCATTGCTGTCGTATCGTACCCTAGATTTCTGTTTACGTTATTAACTGTCTTGAGCCAACTTCGACATTCTCAGACACCAGTTACATTGAGTTCTCGGCTAAGTGCCTTATGGATTCTTTTAATTCGACTACTTGGCTTTTTATTTCTTTTAAGCTATTCTGCTCCTCAGGTGTTTTGTTTATTTTTGTTCGCATGCGTACTGTGTTAACCGTGTTACTATCTTAGTCGTAAATGATACTTAATTCTTTCGCCCGTTTAATTGCCTCGGTAAAGTCTATCACATTTTCTTTTCGAAATTCCGTTTTAATTTCTCCCGGGATAATCTATGTATATAAAACGCGTAGGTATGCGGCACGAAAATCAACGATATTTCTACACTCCGAATGACAATGGCTGTAACAACCAGATGTAATCATTAGTGGACGTCCGCAATTTGCAACCGCGCGTCAACATGGATTTACGCACTGAAATCAGGAATGCTCGAAAGCGAGCTGCACGATCAAGTGAAAATTGGGAACAGTCTCAAGAAAGAAAGCGAAGAAGAAATAATTCATTAAGAGAAAGGCGTGAAAGAGATAGCATAAATGATCGCGAGGTTAAGCTTAACCGTCGCCGGCATAGCAACCGATAGCAAGTAATAGTTAATTTTCTAAACTTTTTTTCAGAACTTGCTGAATTTTTAATCCATTTTATAAGCGAAGAAAATTTTCGCAACAGTTTATTATTTGATATGATTAAGTGTAGATATCTGAATTGTGAACAATAGTACATACAGAGAGTGATGTAATCCACGCTATATTTTAGTATTTGCTGAATTTTTACTCCATTTTTTAAGTGAAAATTTTTTCCCCAACAATTTCTTATTTGATGTAATGATAAAGTGTAGATATTTTAATTTTGAAAAATAGTACATACAGAGAGGGATATAATTTATAAAATCATTGGTGTTGGGTTTCTCAGTCTTACATAATGGAAATTCACATTTTTTTAATCACGATGTTTTAAAATCAGCCTTATAGAGAATACCATTTAACAATATAAATTTATGATGACAGTTAATGGTAACATTCCTTACATATGTTACGTTGAGTTGAGTTGTTTTGCAAAAGAAAATATAAAACTAAAAGCGACCATGCTGGTCGCGCAGCGGCTAGTTTCCATAAATTTTGCTAACTTAATATTGTTTGCTAGCCGCTTAGTTTCTTCTGCTGATGTCGCTGATATTCATAAATACTCGTTGCCTACCTTCTCTATTTCTTGCGCGATTTCGTCATACATTTGGGACGGTTTAAACACTATGTCTTGAAATCTACATTGCTTTTGCATACTTGTTGGGCCCGGTTGGAATTCGTCTCTTAGGGTCCCTAAAATTGTGCTGAATTCTGTCGCATTTTGGAGTGCTGAATTGTCAGCTAAAAATTCCGCCGCCCTGTCGCGAAGTCTTGTTTTGGCTATGATCACTTTTTGCATATCTGTTCACCTGGTTAAACTGGCGACCTCTAAAAATTGTTGTTTAAAAAATTCTAGTAATTCTTTTTCTGTACCACTAAAAATAGGTAACAGGGCTATCATATTTGAATCTAACATATGGCTATTATTCGCGATCGTGCTATCTCCACTATACACCTTTGTGCATATTACTTGTTTCCACTGGGAGGGGGGGGGGTATTCCTGACGGTGAGTTGCCTTACCTCCTCGCGCCATGGTTAACTGATCAATTTAATTCTAAAGTTAAAATACCTAGCACACTTTACACACCCTACACAGTTCTCCGTTGCATATATATCAGTACCATACAACACTTCACTAAATACTTTTCACTTATAAATATCACAATTTGAGTTTTACATAGAGAGTTGTCCCGAAATTTAACCTATACACACATAAATATTTCTCACAAAATTTTCAACACTATGACTTTCTATAATTTATATAGTACACAATGATAGAATAATAATACACAATAAATTTACACTGCAATATCCCACGTTCTCACTAAAAAATAGTAAAAATGGACGGCACCAACTGTAATAAGCCGGTGGGGTCGTTAGGCTGCGATCGTGTAAGTACCTTTGCGTCACGTTGCGACCAATTCTGTCTCAGCAACTTAAGAAAAGGGGTACAACTCTCAAATAAGACACTCTTGTTATACATATTACAATTTATTTACACATATATTTACACACACATTACTTAGCATCACTCTGACTTCTTAATATTATTCAAATATATAACTCATTTACGATTACAATTCTTCATAATCATCATATATCCTGCAATGCCGACCCTTGCGGGCAAGTGGCGAGTATGTAATAAGCAAGGATGTGAAATAAATAATGTTGGCAAATATGCTCACCCATGGGGCTGCTGTCACTATCGATTGAGCTCGTCTCCACCACTTGTACACCAACAGTTTTAGTAGTATTTGTCGGTCACTGTGCACTATAGTTCATTAAAAAGAGTTCGGTATCTCGTCACTAAAAGAGTTCAGGATCTCATTGGTCGACGATAACTTGGAGTACACCTCAGATGTTGATCTGTGTTGATCACCTCTATGTCGTTCTGCGGTCGGTCAGCACTGGTCGTCGGTCAGATGCACGTTCCCCTCGGCACCTCGCAGCAATCTTCGTGCCGGTAATCTCTGATGAATGGTCCTCAATATTCGTAGATTCCTTCATCGTCTAACCACTATAAGAGTGTGCGTACACGTTCATTCAGGTATCGGCCAGGTAGCATTAGTTTATTCATCTCTTTTCCATACTTGTGGTATAGTTTAAATTTGTCTCACTTTGCGAACCTTCGCTGGGCAATCAATTTTACGTCGTCTCAGGATTCTTCTCGGCCTTGTAGCAGCTTAGTTTGTTTTCTTTTTCTTTTCGTAGGGAGCTCTCGCTGGGCATTCAATTTTCGTATTTTTCAGATTCTCGTCGGCCCTGTAGCAGATTAGTTTATTTTTCGTGTCCTTTTAATGGGGGTCCTCTTGAAAGCTCCAACACTCCTATATATATTTCTTTTTCTTTATTTTCCATTGGCTGTTTGGCCTTACTGTCTTTACAGAGAGTGATGTAATCCACGCTATATTTTAGTATTTGCTGAATTTTTACTCCATTTTTTAAGTGAAAATTTTTTCCCCAACAATTTCTTATTTGATGTAATGATAAAGTGTAGATATTTAATTTTGAAAATAGTACATACAGAGAGGGATATAATTTATAAAATCATTGGTGTTGGGTTTCTCAGTCTTACATAATAGAAATTCACATTTTTTTAATCACGATGTTTTAAAATCAGCCTTATAGAGAATACCCCTTAACAATATAAATTTATGATGACAGTTAATGGTAACATTCCTTACATATGTTACGTTCAGTTGAGTTGTTTTGCAAAAGAAAATATAAAACTAAAAGCGACCATGCTGGTCGCGCAGCGGCTAGTTTCCATAAATTTTGCTAACTTAATATTGTTTGCTAGCCGCTTAGTTTCTTCTGCTGATGTCGCTGATATTCATAAATACTCGTTGCCTACCTTCTCTATTTCTTGCGCGATTTCGTCATACATTGGGGACGGTTTAAACCTATGTCTGAAATCTACATTGCTTTTGCATACTTGTTGGGCCCGGTTGGAATTCGTCTCTTAGGGTCCCTAATATTGTGCTGAATTCTGTCGCATTTTGGAGTGCTGAATTGCCAGCTAAAAATTCCGCCGCCCTGTCGCGAAGTCTTGTTTTGGCTATGATCACTTTTTCCATATCTGTTCACCTGGTTAAACTGGCGACCTCTAAAAATTGTTGTTTAAAAAATTCTAGTAATTCTTTTTCTGTACCACTAAAAATAGGTAACAGGGCTATCATATTTGAATCTAACATATGGGTAGTATTCGCGATCGTGCTATCTCCACTATACACCTTCGTGCATATTACTTGTTTCCACTGGGAGGGGGGGGGTATTCCTGACGGTGAGTTGCCTTACCTCCTCGCGCCATGGTTAACTGATCAATTTAATTCTAAAGTTAAAATACCTAGCACACTTTACACACCCTACACAGTTCTCCGTTGCATTATATTCAGTACCATACAACACTTCACTAAATACTTTTCACTTATAAATATCACAATTTGAGTTTTACATAGAGAGTTGTCCCGAAATTTAACCTATACACACATAAATATTCCTCACAAAATTTTCAACACTATGACTTTCTATAATTTATATAGTACACAATGATAGAATAATAATACACAATAAATTTACACTGCAATATCCCACGTTCTCACTAAAAAATAGTAAAAATGGACGGCACCAACTGTAATAAGCCGGTGGGGGTCGTTAGGCTGCGATCGTGTAAGTACCTTTGCGGTCACGTTGCGACCAATTCTGTCTCAGCAACTTAAGAAAAGGGGTACAACTCTCAAATAAGACACTCTTGTTATACATATTTACAATTTATTTACACATATATTTACACACACATTACTTAGCATCACTCTGACTTCTTAATATTATTCAAATATATAACTCATTTACGATTACAATTCTTCATAATCATCATATATCCTGCAATGCCGACCCTTGCGGGCAAGTGGCGAGTATGTAATAAGCAAGGATGTGAAATAAATAATGTTTGGCAAATATGCTCCCCCATGGGGCTGCTGTCACTATCGATTGAGCTCGGTCTCCACCACTTGTACACCAACAGTTTTAGTAGTATTTGTCGGTCCACTGTGCACTATAGTTCATTAAAAATAGTTCGGTATCTCGTCACTAAAGAGTTCAGGATCTCATTGGGTCGACGATAACTTGGAGTACACCTCAGATGTTGATCTGCGTTGATCACCTCTATGTCGTCTGCGGGTCGGTCAGCACTGGTCGTCGGTCAGATGCACGTTCCCCTCGGCACCTCGTAGCAATCTCGTGCCGGTAATCTCTGATGAATGGTCCCAATATGCGTAGATTCCTTCATCGTCTAACCACTATAAGAGTGTGCGTACACGTTCATTCAGGTATCGGCCAGGTAGCATTAGTTTATTCATCTCTTTCCCATACTTGTGGTATAGTTATTAAATTTGTCTCACTTTGCGAACCTCGCTGGGCAATCAATTTTACGTCGTCTCAGGATTCTTCTCGGCCTGTAGCAGCTTAGTTTGTTTCTTTTTCTTTTCGTAGGGAGCTCTCGCTGGGCATTCAATTTTCGTATTTTTCAGATTCTCGTCGGCCCTGTAGCAGATTAGTTATTTTTCGTGTCCTTTATATGGGGGTCCTCTTGAAAGCTCCAACACTCCTATATATATTTCTTTTCTTTATTTTCCAATGGCTGTTGGCCTTACTGTCTTTACAGAGAGTGATGTAATCCACGCTATATTTAGTATTTGCTGAATTTTTACTCCATTTTTAAGTGAAAATTTTTTCCCCCAACAATTTCTTATTTGATTTAATGATAAAGTGTAGATATTTTAATTTTGAAAAATAGTACATACAGAGAGGGATATAATTTATAAAATCATTGGTGTTTGGGTTTCTCAGTCTTACATAATGGAAATTCACATTTTTTTATCACGATGTTTAAAATCAGCCTTATAGAGAATACCCCTTAACAATATAAATTTATGATGACAGTTAATGGTAACATTCCTTACTATGTTACGTTCAGTTGAGTTGTTTTGCAAAAGAAAATATAAAACTAAAAGCGACCATGCTGGTCGCGCAGCGGCTAGTTTCCATAAATTTTGCTAACTTAATATTGTTTGCTAGCCGCTTAGTTTCTTCTGCTGATGTCGCTGATATTCATAATACTCGTTGCCTACCTTCTCTATTTCTTGCGCGATTTCGTCATACATTTGGGACGGTTTTAAACACTATGTCTTGAAATCTACATTGCTTTTGCATACTTGTTGGGCCCGGTTGGAATTCGTCTCTTAGGGTCCCTAAAATTGTGCTGAATTCTGTCGCATTTTGGAGTGCTGAATTGTCAGCTAAATATTCCGCCGCCCTGTCGCGAAGTCTTGTTTTGGCTATGATCACCTTTTTGCATATCTGTTCACCTGGTTAAACTGGCGACCTCTAAAAATGTTGTTTAAAAAAATTCTAGTAATTCTTTTTCTGTACCACTAAAAATAGGTAACAGGGCTATCATATTTGAATCTAACATATGGGTATTATTTGCGAGCGTGCTATCTCCACTATACACCTTTGTGCATATTACTGTTTCCACTGGAGGGGGGGGGGTATTCCTGAGCGGTGAGTTGCCTTACCTCCTCGCGCCATGGTTAACTGATCAATTTAATTCTAAAGTTAAAATACAATAGCACACTTTACACAACCCTACACAGTTCTCCGTTGCATATATATCAGTACCATACAACACTTCACTAAATACTTTTCACTTATAAATATCACAATTTGAGTTTTACATAGAGAGTTGTCCCTAAATTTAACCTATACACATAAATATTTCTCACAAAATTTTCACACTATGACTTTCTATAAGTTTATATAGTACACAATGATAGAATAATAATACACAATAATTTACACTGCAATTCCCACGTTCTCACTAAAAAATAGTAAAAATGGACGGCACCAACTGTAATAAGCCGGTGGGGTCGTTAGGCTGCGATCGTGTAAGTACCTTTGCGTCACGTTGCGACCAATTCTGTCTCAGCAACTTAAGAAAAGGGGTACAACTCTCAAATAAGACACTCTTGTTATACATATTTACAATTTATTTACACATATATTTACACACACATTACTTAGCATCACTCTGACTTCTTAATATTATTCAAATATATAACTCATTACGATTACAATTCTTCATAATCATCATATATCCTGCAATGCGACCCTTGCGGGCAAGTGGCGAGTATGTAATAAGCAAGGATGGTGAAATAAATAATGTTGGCAAATATGCTCACCCATGGGGCTGCTGTCACTATCGATTGAGCTCGTCTCCACCACTTGTACACCACAACAGTTTTAGTAGTATTTGTCGGTCCTGTGCACTATAGTTCATTAAAAAGAGTTCGGTATCTCGTCACTAAAAGAGTTCAGGATCTCATTGGTCGACGATAACTTGGAGTACACCTCAGATGTTGATCTGCGTTGATCACCTCTATGTCGTTCTGCGGGTCGGTCAGCACTGGTCGTCGGTCATATGCACGTTCCCCTCGGCACCTCGTAGCAATCTTCGTGCCGGTAATCTCTGATGAATGGTCCTCATATCCGTAGATTCCTTCATCGTCTAACACTATAAGAAGTGTGCGTACACGTTCATTCGGGTATCGCAGGTAGCATAGTTTATCATCTCTTTTCCATACTTGTGGTATAGTTTAAATTTGTCTCACTTTGCGACCTTCGCTGGGCAATCATTTTACGTCGTCTCAGGATTCTTCGCGGCCTTGTAGCAGCTTAGTTTGTTTTCTTTTCTTTCGTAGGGAGCTCTCGCTGGCATTCAATTTCGTATTTTCAGATTCTCGTCGCCCTGTAGCAGATAGTTTATTTTTTCGTGTCCTTTTAATGGGGGTCCTCTTGAAGCTCCAACACGCCTATATATATTTCTTTTCTTTATTTTCCATTGGCTGTTTGGCCTTACTGTCTTTTCTTTCGCTCGCACTACCCCTTATTGGGATGAGGGACGGTGCCACCTTGTTCATAGGTTATATGTCCGGTTCCTCTCATTGACATTGGCCGCATCTTAAATGTTCCGGTTCATTTAATTAATTCTGGCACCTGCCCGTGTCTGGAATACTTTCTCATCGGACAGTTCCCCGCTTTTCGACCTTTGACATCAGATTATAGCTGACTCCTTAATTTTCGATGTTTTATGACATCGGTAGTGTTGCTCTGTACAAAGTGGCGCCCTAAGAGTCGGTACCGTAAATCTGTGACTGACAGCTTCGGCTGGGTGGTCCCTACAATTTAGAATAGCAGTCTAAATATAACGCATAGTCACATCCCGTTTATTACAATCACAAGGCTGTTATACTGTCATCACATGTGAAGAAAGAAAATGCTTAGCAGGCACAATAATCTCTCTGATCCCTCGAGCTTCAAGGGTTCAAAAGAATTGGTTTTACTTCTCATGGGTGTATTATGACGTGCGCATTAATTATGTGTAAGTCAATTGAGTAAAGAACATAATCATGACCCACCCATACGTGAAGGCGTGTATGGAATGTGTAAAGAACTGTGGAATGACAAAAAATGTAGTTATATATATATTATATATGACATGTTATTTTTAACACCCTTTTGTTATAATCTCTTTATTTACTAATTCCCTCGATTAAAATACGTCTCCAGTTCTATATGTAGGCGATAACCACTAGTTTAACAAACTTCCTCAGCATTCCTTTCTTTCAAAAATTATGTCATTAGGCAGTCGTAACACGGCAACGTAATCAGTACTGATGGGCGTTTTATAGATTTGATTTCTTAATTTCACATAAAGCTCGATTTTAACAAGCATATATAGACCAAACATTACGTTGCTTGTTAAATGAAAGTGCTTGGAAAAGCCGGTTTCTATGAGCCACGACGAGGAATGCTTACTATATATGTTTTTTTTATTTAGAGCTAGAAAAATTGGTTAATTTGTCTCTATGTTTTTCGTCTGGTATTTTCCTCGAAAAGAAACGTCACTTGAAGGGGACAAGGGACCTTCAAATTCGAATTTTTTTAATTTTCAATTTTTAACTCAACATACAAAATGAGAATATTTCTATTTACTACACTGAAAACATTTAGAATTCAAAATAACGAATTTTGGCAGAATAATGTCTGTTTTTGAAAAAAAAAATCAAAAATACTAACTTTTTCAAATTGCTTTATGCGTATTCTATATTAATTAAAATTCTTAAATTTTGTTTTATAAGTTTACCATATGTATATAAATATAAATGTGCATTTAATACTTTTTTTTGTATGAATCTAAAGTCTTAAATAATTTTTTTTTTATCCTACCTGTTATTTTTTAATGTTTTTCTATATTTCATGGCCTATAAATTTGAAAAATATTTGTGATTTCAAAGAATTATGCACAGTTTTTGTGACAAACACTTCCATTAACAATTCTGAGAAATTTGGAAGATATCAGAAGAAAATGTATACGCATGGAGCTTTTGAAAAATTCTAGCATTTTTGAAGAATTTTTTCATAAACAGGTCTTATTCCTACACAAAATACTTATTTGTGAATTCTAAGATCTTCAATATAGTCGAAAAGAATATTATTATATTCATGGGGTATATAGAGTAAAATATCTTCTATACTAATAAAGGGACAGGGAGAAGTCGGATCACGTGACCGTAACTCATTCGGGCGTGCACCGATCCTCGAAAAAAAATGGCCGACAAATATACAGGAAAATCGGTGTATTTTTTTTCTCATGAAAGTACATAAATGTTACATATTTGGAAAGAGCTTCGGAAACTGATAATTTTTCTGCGTACACTTATTCCGTTAATTCAATAGTTTTAGAGATATTTCATTCTAAAATCACTCACTGCTGAGAAACCAAATCATCTTTTGCAGTGGTGCTGCCATCTGTCGCAGCGACGGGAATGAAAATTGAAAGGAATTGATTTGATTTATTCACGTTGATTTAATACATTTGAGGGCTTTTTTTTCTTTTGTGGGGCCCGAAGTACATAAATATGTTACACGGATGGCTTGAGAGTAGCTAGGTGAAGCCCGGCTAGTTGAAAATAAAAGAAGAATGAGATTGAAGGTCCCTTCTACCCTTAACGTCTGAATATTCCTCTGTCTCTTTTTAGCCGTTTCTTAGAAGAAGAAGCGATCCCCTTGGCACAGCAGCCTACAGACCTTTGAACCCGAGTTTATAAACAATATGAAAGTACCTCATCAAGGCGTACACATACAATGTGTTCAGTATCATAGTTCTGTTCTATAGTTTATGTTAGGGAAAAAATCTGTATCTTTAACTAAGCAGCAATAAATAGGAAACAGATCTTATGCAAAAGAGTTCACGTCGCACGAGGAGTTAGAAAAATGTATTTTTTTGTTAGATAGGGAGGGGCTGCAAATTTTCTCAACACTTTACGATAAAAAGAAAAAAATTCGGACAGTGAAATTGTTTTCATATAATCTTCATATGAAGTTGTTGATACCTTTTTGTAACTCATTTAGGATTTGTAAATTCTCTGGAATAAAATTTGAATACGACTTTTATTTTAGGACTTTGGATAAACTCATTCACGAATGATAACTTACAGGAAACTTGTGTAAATTCATAACAACTACACACAACTTCTTAATATCCACAACAACAAATAAAAGGGTGGCAACTAGTTTTGGACCAATAAAAAGTTACTAATCAGGTGTAGGATCATTAGGTGTGATTGTCTGTATGGACAACTCACAAATGCGGAATTGTCCATAGGGACATTATGAACTGTACATTGACACAATCACACTTATGCTCTTGAGTCTGATGAGGAACTATTGAGCAGTTCGAAACTAGTTTTCACCCTTTTATTTTTTATTGTTGATATAAAAGTAGTTGTGCACTCCTTTCATACTGAAATGAGTTTAGTCCAAATCCTACGTTTTCCCTTACTGAATTTCTGTCTTATTTATTCCGTATCCCTAAAAGCACTAAAAGGGCATTTCATTTTATTTACTAGAGAGAAGCACGGTGTTCTCCAGAAAACATGTTGTAAGAAAAAGAAACTTTCCATTGCCTTCCATGTAACACGTTTTAGCCTATTTCTGAAGGTAGGATTTCGTCGTGTTTTAAACGTTAGCATTCATCGCTTTATTTACCCTTCTTTCTCAAAAGAGACCTATTTTTAGCGAAAAGAGGATATTCTTTTCAGAGGATAAATAACAACCGAAGGAACATCTCTCAAATTTTGAAATTTTTTTACCTGTAGAGAAAAGATGTAAGGAGAGAGTACGGCAATAGATGGAGCAACTGCTTTAACTTCTTTTAGCCTACTAGAAAAGTTTTTTTTGTTCTTAGACTGGAAGCGAATCTTTTATAGGTATATTTATTTACAGAAGTTCTAAAAAGCCCTAATATCGTTTCAGTTTTTCAAGAGAGGTTCACATGCATAATTCTGAATAGATAATTTTGACAGCACTAAACATTCAAGAATAGTGCTGTTAGAGAAAAATCTGCTCTACATACTTAAGTAATTTTAGAGATTTTTTCTGAAGCAGTATTTTTATGACTTTTATAATATATATTCAATTTGAGTTACAAATTTATTTGATACCAGGGTAGCGTTTTTATGTAAACATGCATCTATAAACCTCTGATAGAGAACCCATGATTTATGGAAAAATGTTTGTGCCTATTAAGATGTACGCAAGTCGTAACTGCCCACTTTGAAGAATTACCACTGATGTACTTGTGTTAGCTTCTAGTTTATATTACTAATTAATTCACTGAATACAGACACTTATTAATATTAAACATTTATTAAATCATAAAACGTACTCGTTACTTTTCTGCAGGGTACAATACTTAACAACTTAACTGACCTTCTCTTTTTTTTAATTTAAAAGTTAATATATCCGATATATACAGCTGTTGCCATTCCACCGTGGACGTTCTCTAACGTAATAATAACAAATAAATATGCCTTTTGGCAATCACAAATAAAATACGCTTACACTCGTAAACGTTCTACAACAAAATATCAACAGTTCAGTTAATTCTCTTATTTATTTATTGTCTATCAAATATTAAAATTTATCTACATTGTAGAGCCCACATGGTCTTGTGCGATTCGCGTGTGGGTAATCGTACACTTGCGATTGCAATATTCTCATTATCAGCTCATTTACATATGAACGTTAATCGAAGATGCACGGTTGGCATTTCTGCGCATGCCTCAACACCTCAACGAGCTATATAAGCACAGAGGTAGTTTACTTCGTTGGCCCCACTTTCTATTTGCTTTTCTACTTTCGTTTTTTACTGATACTGAAGTTTTGAGCATTGCTATATCTACTACATGAGTAAAGGGCCCATGTACTGTAGTTCCCACTTCTCTTCCTGAAGGCCTTCCTGAAGTTCGTAAGGTCCTATGATCTTGTATCTCACTGCAGAAGATATAAATTTATTTCCTTCCCAATATATGGAAGTTTATTTGTACATAACAATTGTTAAGTTTGAAGTTATTACCATGTTTTATTAACTCGCTTTCTTGTTTGTTTGTTTGTGTGTTTGTGTGTTTGTCCCGTACAAATCTTGCAATCGATTTTTAACTAACTTCCCGACTAGCTAGACATTTGAAACTTTTAAGAATAGCTCAGAACACGATGACAATGCATTATTTTAATACTTTTAGCCATCTTTAAGCAGGATTAAATTCATTTTAAGTTATTTTCAGTTAATTTTGTTTTGTAGACTTTTGCAGCCATCTATTGATTGGGATGGGAACGAAAAGTTAAACGCAAGTTAACTTCTAATTAACTTCATTTTCTTTCAAGTTGAAGGGATAATTCATCAAAAAATTTTAAAAAATATTTATTATACATAGAATTGTCAAGTTTATATGATTCAAAAGAAAATTTTAAAAAATGGTATATAAAAGTTCTTTTATCTTGTAATTATATTAAATTATGTTATTCTACTATTTTAGAGTCAGATTCATTCCATAGTCAACCCAGTCAGTAGTGTTGACAAGTTGTACTACAAGAGTTATTACACCCTACATGAGTCAGCGCTATAACATAATCATGCATCATTCACATTAAATCTTTACGGAGTTATTTTCTAAAAGCATTAAAAGAAAATAAAAACTTCTTCTATTAAAATAACATACAGAAGATAAAGGTTCCATAAGGAAGGAACAGTTTTCGGCATTTAACAACATATTTACTTTCCCCTTAATGCAGATTTTATGATATGACACATCATAAAGCACACATCTCCTCTCGGCTGTAATTCTTTTTTCCTTAGAAAATAATCACGTATTTTCCATGAAGAGAGCATATCCTTTTCAAAGCACAATACTCACTCGGGGAATAGCTTCACAAAGAGGAAAATTTTCGAACCATCAAAAAGTTTTGAAGAAAGTAAATATTATGTTTGTGAACCAATTGCTTCAGTTTCTTTTCAGATTGATAAAAAAAATTTCTCCTTTATGAAAGAAATTTTATATCGTTCTGGGTACAAATTTATATAAAAGCGCTTTGATACTCCAAACCTTTCAAAGCTTTGATCACCAACAATTTAAAAAATTAAGATGTTAAAAGTAATTAATTACTGGAAAATTATTTGATGAGCGTTACATTCTATCCAATAATGCACATTTCGCTCTATGTAATTCGTAAAAATTTACTCAATCATGTCGAAGTTCATATTACATTATTTTCATGATATCCGTGCATTATAAGTGATAGGGAATCATTTTCTGTCGAAGAGAACTGGAAACAATTTATGCACAATTCCACATTTCTTGAAACGCTTGTTTTGTTAGTGCATGACGTGAATTTAAAATTATACAGGTATAAATAACATATAAAATTTACCATTTAATGTTTAATTTCATTACTATATATTATATATATATATATAATATATATATATTAATATATATTATATATATATATTATATATATATATATATATATATATATATATCTATAAATATATAGATATATATATTATATATATATATATATATATGTTGTGTGTGTGTGTGGTGTGTAATGCCAGGAGCATAAATTAGGCAACTTAGCGTTAAATGGCAATTTACTACTAGTAATTCACTATTTATTAACTTAGAGTGAACAGATGGGGATACGTTGTCTATCTCTCGGTTTAAGAGAGTCCTTAAGTTCAACCAGCGATTAGGTCAACAAAAGTACAGGCGGGAAGTGCATGACTATGAGTCACACATCACGAGATGCTTTTCACGCCCACGCAGTTACGACGCGCTTTTGGATAACAAAGTAGATTAGGTAGGTTAGCCGTTCGCTGTCGTCGCGCGTGTCGTGGGCTAAGAGATGAGGGAAATAGTGAATTAGCTGGATTGATTAGAGTTTTAATTAATGTTTAAAAAAGTCCTTAATTGTTCAAGTAGTAATTATTTCACCGGCCTTTTGATGATGACTGCCATTAAAGTAATGAGTTTAGAAAAAGAGATACGTGTGTAAGCACCATGTCATATATATATATATAAGTAATGACATTTTATAAGCCCTCTTTTTATGTGCCTCTTTACTTTTCTTAACATGTAGGAAAATATATACGTTTTAAACTTTACAACCACACTCTAGCGTCCACTTACAAAGAGGTCGTATTGTACGCATTGCAAATGTATTGCACTTTCTTTCAGAGATTGCTAATGTTATATACATTTTCAAGTCTTTTCAATACCTATCTCAAGTCGACGAAATCCAAGTC
Organism: Dolomedes plantarius; assembly: GCA_907164885.2. Taxonomy (NCBI): domain Eukaryota; kingdom Metazoa; phylum Arthropoda; class Arachnida; order Araneae; family Dolomedidae; genus Dolomedes; species Dolomedes plantarius. The sequence goes on along the minus strand of OU015498.1, from coordinate 49,045,882 downwards.
ACGAATCCAAGAACAGTCCAAGAACAGTCACGAATCCAAGAACACAATGAAAGACAAATCCGATTGAAAAAATCAAAAAGTTCTTAAATAATCTTGATTCGATGCAAGAATTTGTTAGGGCGCATCCTAGCTTTTAATTTAATTTCTCTTCCGAGGATATCACACGTAAGTCATAAATTGAAATTCAGTCGGCATTCTCAAAAGAAACGGGCAAAAAAATACATCCCTCTATTAAATAAACGTCTTTAAACTAACAAATAGAAATTTCATTATATTAGATCCATAGGATTGTCATTATTTATTCTGTATTTTCTGTCTCTTGCATCTCCCTTGGGTAATAGATTTTTATCTTAAAGCATAAACATGCCTTTTTAATGTTTCAAATAAGCTGTCGGAAAATTTTTTCGGATTACAGATAAAAAACAATGGAATGCTAGGAATCTTAATTGGTTTAAGAACTAGAATTTTTTTCAACAGCAATCTCATGATTAAAAACATTCTAAAAGTATAAAAGAAAAAAAGAATATTGTACTGAAAATGACGGGAGTGAAAACGCTAAAAGAATTTTATGGCTTATACAATGAGGTAAAATATAATGAAAATAGATCACTTCGAACAAATCTTACACTTTTTTATTTATCTGTGATAAGAATTTTGAGTAAATATTGCATAACTACTTAAAAAATTATGAAAAGCTGAATTTAAAACAAGATTATTTATGAAACTGTATTATTAACTTTCAGGCTGCTGTGTTCTACCCCTAAATGGATTCTTTCACCTCAATGTTAACCCAAGCAGAAAATGTGTCTACTATTTATAGCTACATAAATGCTGATAATCCAATAAAAATGGTATTTTCAGATAGCCTGAACTTTTCTGCAGTTCAAACAGGATTCATTATATAAATATCGTCCACCAAAGGAATTGATGAGCGTTTAAAAACAATATACCGGATTTTTTCCCCGAATGATTTAAATAAAAAATATTATTTACATTGAAGAAAAACGAAAACTGCCCCAAGGTGTAAAATTTCTTTCGCTATTATGGAGTATAATTAAAAAAAATCTTTAAATCCAAGTCTGAGATCCTTGGGCACATTTTCTCCATAAGTTAACATTGAGGTAGGCCAATCCTATACGGTTAGTACAACGCAGCCTAAAGCTTCCTTTTAGCTTGGTGTTCATTGACTTTTATCTCAATGATCTTCATGTTACTAGCTATGTTTGAGAACTTAGATCAACTTTGTACCCAGAAAAAATTTTCATATTCTATATTGTATCGGACAAACGCTATTCACAGTCCTTCTCCTCTGAGTAGTAACATGAAATATCTGCATTAGAAGGTCTGTCCCGGAAATGATCTTCATGTTACTAACTATGTTTGAGAACTTAGATCAACTTTGTACCCAGAAAAAATTTCATATTCTATATGGCATCGGACAAACGTTATTCACAGTCCCTCTCCTCTGAGTAGTAACATGAAATATCTGCATTAGAAGGTCTGTCCCGGAAATGATCTTCATGTTACTAACTATGTTTGAGAACTTAGATCAACTTTGTACCCAGAAAAAATTTTCATATTCTATATGGCATCGGACAAACGTTATTCACAGTCCCTCTCCTCTGAGTAGTAACATGAAATATCTGCATTAGAAGGTCTGTCCCGGAAATGATCTTCATGTTACTAACTATGTTTGAGAACTTAGATCAACTTTGTACCCAGAAAAATTTTTCACATTCTATATGGCATCGGACAAACGTTATTCACAGTCCCTCTCCTCTGAGTAGTAACATGAAATATCTGCATTAGAAGGTCTGTACCGGAAATGATCTTCATGTTACTAGCTATTTTGAGAACTTAGATCAACTTTGTACCCAGAAAAATCTTTCATATTATATGGCATCGGACAAACGTTATTCACAGTCCCTCTCCTCTGAGTAGTAACATGAAATATCTGCATTAGAAGGTCTGTCCCGGAAATGATCTTCATGTTACTAACTATGTTTGAGAACTTAGATCAACTTTGTACCCAGAAAAATTTTTCATATTCTATATTGTATCGGACAAACGTTATCACTGTCCCTCTCCTCTGAGTAGTAACATGAAATATCTGCATTAGAAGGTCTGTCCCGGAAATGATCTTCATGTTACTAACTATGTTTGAGAACTTAGATCAACTTTGTACCCAGAAAAATTTTTTCACATTCTATATGGCATCGGACAAACGTTATTCACAGTCCCTCTCCTCTGAGTAGTAACATGAAATATCTGCATTAGAAGGTCTGTCCCGGAAATGATCTTCATGTTACTAACTATGTTTGAGAACTTAGATCAACTTTGTACCCAGAAAATTCTTTCATAGTCTATATGTATCGGACAAACGTTACTCACAATCCCTCCCCTCTGAGTAGTTACATGAAATCTCTGCATTAGAAGGTCTGTCCCGGAATAAATGTAGTGCCCTTTTACCATCTTTTCGATGTGTGTTTTTTGTAGTACATAAAATTAAGAAATTGTGACCCAAAGATTGGCGAAGATTCCATATAATGTGTGCGCTCCGGCCGGCAACTTCGTTTGCATTATTTCTTCACGCCGCGTAAATAAGCGTGCTCGCAGTGAACAAACCCAGTAGATTTACACACAAGTCAAGCAGGAAGTTATAGGAATTTGTTTGTGAAAGAAGAATTCTAATTTCCGCTCTTTTGATGTTCAGTCTGTTTGTGGTTCAAGGGTGAGGTATTGAAAGAGATTTTTAAAAGAAAGGAATGCTGTTGCTTTGATGAAGTGCGTTAAACTGGTTGACGTATAGAATTAGAGATGAATTTTAATTGAGGGAACAATAAAGACATATAACAAAAGAGTGTTTAAAAATAACATCCTATCTCTCTCTCTCTCGGTATATATATATATATATTATATATATATATATATTATATATATATATATATATATATATATTATATAATATGTACATATATATATATATTATATATATATATATATATATATATGTACATATATATATGTATTATATATACATATATATTATATATATTATATATATATATAATATATATATATCTATTATATATATATATATATACAGTGGTACCTCGCATAACGAGTATTTCGCATAACAAGCAAAATAAATAATAAAAAATTGGCTCGCTTAACGAGCACCTCGCATAACGAGTATTTCGCATAACAAGCAAAATTAATAGTAAAAAATGGCTCGCTTAACGAGCAACATTTCGCATAACGAGTGACATGGAAGGAAGTCCCCTCTTCACGTCACTCGGATACTCACGTCACCAGGATCATCAACGACTGAAAAATAAGTATTTAAGGTTAGTCACGGATGGTTCGAGAAGCAAATATCATGGGACTGGAGGGTAACAATGATACTGAGGAGCTTGTGGAAGAACACAACCAAGAGCTGACCACCGAACAGCTAATAGAGTTGCAGTGTCTTTCACAGCAAGCAGTTGTAGAGAAGATTTTGTCAGTGGAGAAGGACGAAGAAACAGCAAAGAAACAATCTTCTGGCGCAATAAAAGAAATGATGAAAGCATGGGAAACTGTTGCATCGTAAGTTACAAACCATCACCCTGATAAGACGGTGGCTATGCGTGTTATAAATTTATTCAATGACAATGCGGGGACACATTTTCAACAAATTTTGAAGAGCCGAGAAAAACAAATGTCGTTAGATAGCTTTCTAGTAAAAAAAATTAGATATGTGTCATAAATTCGTAAATAATAAACTACATATGGATGATTTTGCTCCGTAAGAATTTATGTATAAGTAATTTTCTTTAAATAATAAATGTTACATCTAAAGAATTTTGAGTATTTTTTGGCATGGAACGCATTAATATATTTTACATTAATCTATATGGGAAAAATTGTTTCGCTTAACGAGTGTTTCGCATTACGAGTAAGACCCTAGAAAGAATTATGCTCGTTATCCGAGGTTCCACTGTATATATATTATATATAATATATAATATAATATATATATATATATATATATATATACATACACGCTTGAAAATGTATACATACATTAACATGTGTCTTATTCTCAGGCAAGAAATAACTAGAATACGAAAAAAGAACTTAATATCCAAAATATCATTGAAAGGATGGCTACATGTTTCGGACTAATAATAATATTAATAAAGAAGCATTAAGAATGATTGTCACTATGAAAAATTCTCAAATGTGCATTTCAGGAGCACCCAAGGCCTAATGGAAGTTCAGGAACAACTTAGGGCAACCTCACGATTAATTCAGGAGCACCCTATGCTCTTTGGCCTGATGTCGAAGTATTAATTAGTTCGGAACATGCAGATATCCTTTCTATTATAGTGTTGTTATTAAGAAGTCATTTGTTCTTGTTTGCATACATACAAGTTTTCTACAAGTGAAATTATTAAAATATTGAGAAAAATAATTTTTGAAGTACTTAAATGTCAATCAAATTAGAATTAACCAATAAATTAAGAAAACTATTTACTTCAAAAGTAGGTCATGTCGGAGAATAATTGGGAACTGAAAATTATTCCTAAAGGTAGGCTCAAAAAGTAGCGCTAAAAAAGTACTCGAATGTATGATTACAAAGTAAGAGATAAAGTGAAAATTTAACAACTGAGGAACGAAACAAAATTGGAAATGTCCGCAAGCATTATTTCTTTGTTGGCAGTGCAAATGTACCAATTAACAGAGAAGAGCATTTCTGAAAATTCTAATTTTAAGGACTTGAGCTTAAGGCTGCTGTGTACTAACCCTATTGGACTCGATCACCGCAATGTTAACCTTATAGAGATTCTATGCTCACTTCTACCCAGACTTGGGTGTATATAATTTGAAGTGGCACTCTATTTGAATTTGAAGCAAACACGTTTATACATGAACAATGTTATTGAATTCGTTGCACATATAATTGGCTTTTACAGCAATAAGCATGCGTACTACTTGTACGGAATGTATGAACACAGCTTTCAAGAACAATATATTTTTATACTCACGAACAGTAAGTCAAACCAGCAGTACTGCCATGTAAACTTCTGGCCCGCTAAGCACTAGCGCAGGATAACACCTTTTCAACCTTAACAACCTCCCTTTTTCATTAATGACGCTACATGGTATTTATACTAAGCGCGTATGCCGAAATTAGCATATCTAAAGCAGCTTCTTTAATTCACTCAAAAGTTCGATTCTTGTGAATCGAATCTTGTGTATACCTTACACTGGCCTCCCTCGAAAAAAAAATTAGGTAACTGAGGTCTGAACGGCTTCAGTTAACTAATTGAAAACGCGTGCTGGTCTGACTTTTTACATAATGGGTGGCAAAGCCAAAAAAACCTTCCACACGTTGTGTGGGGGAAAAACGCCACTACCATTTTACAAAACTAACCCCGAAGGGTCCAGGTGACACCATCACACAGTGGATTTGCAGAGTTGCGGATACTGGGCTGGCCAACTGCGCCCTAAAAAACTTATTTAGTTAAAATTGTCAACACTAAAATTGTCATTGCACAGCATGACATTTCTTGACTGTTTGTATCTGCTCTCCCCCAATTTATAATGCACATGTGTCATGATTTGTGAAGTTAGTACATTAGTGGTTAATTGGTATATTGTGCAGTATGTATTTTTTCCTAGTCACTACATGTTCCCTTCAAAAATTTATAAAACAACAGTATGCCGTATTTTTTTTTCAGTGGCTCACCCCTTCCCCTCAAAATGTTTACACAGTATATACACTGGGGAATTTCAAACCAATTTGGTTCGGTTTTATTAAAGGGTGGGAGTTAGAATAAGAAAGTTGATACAAGACTTGTTCCTCATGAATGCAGCAACTTCCTTGCACCAGTCTGTCCAATCCGTGGAACCTCTCTTGACGGTCGCAGTCCTAGTAAAGGGGTTCGTTGACCGTGTGGGCATCCTTCGTGCAGCAGGTCGTTGGTCCTGAGGCGCTGGTCCGGCTTGACGATGGACAGGAGGTCTCTTGGGAGGAGGCCAACCTTGCTGGGCGGCAGAAATCTTCCGTTTCCTGTACTTATGCAAAGGAACTTTAAAATTGTCATTCTTCCTTTTGATAACCTTGTGTACCTTATCAGCGACGCATTCCTCCTTTGATGGAGTTTTTGTAGTGCACACTTTACCTTTCTTCGTACTTTTGCTTGTATCGGTATTAAATTTTAATGCAGATTCTATTTTTTCAACAACCTGACTCTGCTTTTCGTATTTGTGCTTTTACGACTTCTTGTTTACCGCCTTAATTACTACAGTATTAGCAGTTTTAATGCTGGAACCTGAAGGCGCTTTTTCACGTTTTTTATCCCCCTTAACTTTAGTTTTATCCTCTTTTGACGAAAAAGTCTCTTTGAAACTTGCGACATCAGAATCGTTATCATTTAAATTCTTTAACACTGCTTCAGTTTTAGGAAGATTAAGCTTTTCGTACTGGTGCGTTTTAATGCAACCTGCGTCTATAACTTCCGAAGCATCAGCTAAACTACTTACAGTATAACTCTGTGTCAACTTTTCATGCTGACTCTCAGTATGGTTTTCATGTACTTTATTTAAAACCATATTATCAACCTGGCCTACACAATCCTCATTCGGATGAAAACTTGAAATAATATCATCATTACCTAGCGAGTTCCTACTATCGTTTAAAGAATTTTTATTGTCGTCAACTAATAAGTATTCACTAACTTCCGTAACGCATACTTCGTCATCTACTAAATTTCCTTCATTAACAGATGTGTGAATATCATCTAAAATATCAGGTATAGCATCAATAATATCAGGTATAGCATTAATAGAAGTGTCAGATGATTTATTTTCTAAACCACTAGCATTAGTATCGGCACTTTCAGAAATTGTACTGGAATTACCTCATCATTCCAGCTAGACTCACTTTCTTTATAAGCCACAAAATACCCTGACTTTCACTATTCTCAAAATAAGGATTACTGCTCGGACAAAATAATACATTTGACCACACAGTTTCAACAGGTTGAACCATATCATGTGAATCAACTTGCCAGTGCAAGTAAGGTGCTTGCATTTTATTTACTTTAAGTGCACTAATTTCATTATCACGCCGTGCGCTTCTATTATTTTGCCTGCGGTACTGCTTACGCTGCTGGTTTGAAACTCGCGAAAAATTTTGGCGCGGCTGTATAAACTTCTCGTACCTGAATGACGGTGAGGGGTAGCAAATGCCTATTGTCATATTTAGCTAAAGCTTGAAGGAGGGTAACCTTGCTTGTAATTGTTTGATTATCTAAAAAATCTTGAACACTTGGCTTCAAACGTTGGATAACTATTTTTCAGATTACCCCTTCTAAATATTCCTCACACTTGGAAATCTTTTCTGTAGCAAAATCTAACGCAGACTGACCTTCACGTTGCCTTAGCGAATAAATTTCCGCTTCAATTTCACTTTGATTAAAGGTCTTTGGAAAAACACTAAGAAAGCTGCTTGAATGACAAATAGTCAAAAATCAGATTACTGCTTTGCATACACGTGTACCACTGAAATGCACTACCTCTTAAAGCGGCTAGAGCAATTTTAAGTTTATCCCCCTCTGGGGTGCATTGTTGCTGAAAGTAATGCTCAATTTTCTTTAGGAATTGGCTTGAGGGGCCGCCATTGAAGGTGGCTTCGAATGGCGCAATTTGCTGAACCATAATTACCCGAGGAAAATTTCCAGCAGGATTTTGTTCTACAACACTCATTTTTTTAAATAGTATATAAGTACTTGCAACAATTTTATCAATATAAGTTCACAGTACACAGTTTTTAATTTCAATTATGTTGTTCGTTACAAATGTAACGCTAACTACCAGGGTATATATCTTTCGGGCGCCAGTATAGAGATTCTATGCTCACTTCTACCCAGACTTGGGTGTATATAATTTGAAGTGGCACTCTATTTGAATTTGAAGCAAACACAGTTTATACATGAAACAATGTTTATTGAATTCGTTGCACATATAATTGGCTTTTACAGCAATAAGCATGCGTACTACTTGTACGGAATGTATAAACACAGCTGTCAAGAAAATATATTTTATACTCACGAACAGTAAGTCAAACCAGCAGTACTGCCATGTAAACTTCTGGCCCGCTAAGCACTAGCGCAGGATAACACCTTTTCAACCTTAACAACCTCCCTTTTTCATTAATGACGCTGCATGGTATTTATACTAAGCGCGTATGCCGAAATTAGCATATCTAAAGCAGCTTCTTTAATTCACTCAAAAGTTCGATTCTTGTGAATCGAATCTTGTGTATACCTTACAACCTATGGAGAAAATATGTCCGAGGATTGCCGACTTAAATTTAAAGATTTTTTAAAAAATCGTACTCCGTAATAGAGAAAAAAAATTTACACCTTGAGTCCTTTTTTTTAAAATGCAAATAATATTTTAAAATTTAAATTATTGGGGGGGAAATCTGGTATAGTGTGTTTTAAACGCCCCTAAATTCCTTTGGTGGACGAAATTTATAAAATGAATCCTGTTGAAAGATGCACAAAAGCTCAGGCTATCTGAAAATATCATTTTTATTGAATTATCAGCATTTACGTAGCTGTAAATTGTAGACAAATTTTCTTCACAGGCTAATGTTGAGCTTTAGAGAAGCCTTCGATTACCAAGACTTAAATCTAAATGATTTTGTTTGCTCAGACATAATAAACTTTTGAAAATGATTAAACACTCCTTAAACCATTTTCTTTAAGGTAGTAATGAATGAGAACATCAGACTGAAAGCTGCAGATTTAGGTATGCTGTATGACAATGAAAAGAAAGGAATTATTATCATATAGAGCTTTGTAATACCATTTGCTAAAAGCGTGAATTAAACTAGGGATGCTACATCGATAACAAAACATCGATGTTTTGAAACATCGATATTCAATATTAAAACATCGATGCTAATAAAACGTCGCCCAAAAACCATCGATGTTTTTAAACATCGATGTTTTAGAACATCCATTTTTTAAAACTGGTTTAGTAACCTCTAACATTAATGTTACTTCGGTTAGTCGTGAGGGGGGGGGGGTGATTTAATTTTACTCTCTGACTGGGATGACACAAATGACAAAAACTTGGCTGCTTTTGCCTTGGGCTACATTGATGACTCAAAATTCTCGTTGTAAATATCGCCATGTTTTACCTTCAAATGTCCAGATAAATTCTTGGTATTCCCAGAAGTTTTGAGGGACTTAAGGAATATTGCACTTCGCCAGTTTGTCAGAGGTTTTGCAAAAATTTTTCAAAACTGTACTTTTGGGAGGCATCTTACTAATAATATTAACGTCAACTTATATAAAACCAGAACAAAACAAAAACTTAAATGGCTGCTCTCGTGTATATACTATTTATAAAATAAAACCCCATGGAAGTTTCAGGAGTGTCAGGAACATTCCAAGCGCTCTGATTGGGTCATTGGTTGTTGATTGGCATTTGTCTGTTTGCTAAGGAATCGTTCTCCTCTTGTATTCGTCCTTTTCAGAATTCAGACTTACATTTACTGAGTGTGAAAATTATGCTACGTGGTAAATTTTTTTTATGGTACTTTTGCATTAAAAAAAACATCGAGACAACGTAAAACATCGAGCACAAAACATCGGCATCAATATATCGATGTTTAGAATATCGATGTTTTTATCAACACATCGATGTTTTGAAAACATCGACATCGATGTCGTATCCCTAATTTAAACCCGCGCCTCAGTTTCTCGGATCAGTTCTGAACTAAGCGAGTGATGAGAGGAAGTGTTATTTTCCGCGACCTCCCTCTCATATTCCTTCCTCAGGATGATACAGGAGTTTACACCCCAAATATTTGTTTATTAATTTAATGTATTTAATTATTCGACGATACTGAATTTTTTACATCGTGAGTATTTATTGCTTTCAATCGGTCCATTAGTGTTTTTTTAAGGCTTCTGTGTACTGTGGCATCACGATAGGTTGTTAAGGCAGTTCTCTGAGGCTTGTTTTAAAATTACTATTACTGAATTCATGACCAAGAAAGACAAAGTCTTAATTGTAATGAAAAGGCCAATTCTTTAAACAAAAACTTAACAAGGAAATTTATTTACAAAAAAATTAAACATTAAACAATTACGACATATTCAATTAATTTAAGTGCAGATTCACAGCGTACGCTCCCACACCCATGATCTTAACAGGAGCTTCCAAAAAACACGTCTGCTCGGGGCGCGTCACGTGGAGCATCTCCCTCAAAAATACCAAGTCTCTGACTATCTCTCGGCTTAAAAAAATTTGGTGGCGGCCGTCTTCTTAGAAATTGCTTTCCCAACACCGGGGGGGGGGCGGCAAATTATCACTGACAGCTCTTCTTATCGCCGAAACTTTATTACATTCCAGTGACAAAGTCGCATAGAGCTATCGCTAAGGAAGACAGCTTTACGACGATGATGGGCGACGCTTCTGTTTTCCAAACAGTTACCCCCACAGTGTTGGATCTGCCCACCAGCGATCTCGCGATGACGCAATGGAGTCTTCAAGGATGCACCTTCGCGCTGATTGGATGGCCTATTTTATTACTGTATTTTATTCTTTTAACTGTCAAAAAGACGGAGAAATTTTACCTTTTTAAGTACGCGTGGATGTATTACTTGCATGCCTGTAGTCAGTCGTGATGTGCTCGTGTAACGTGATGTCCATTATTAAAGCTTTTAAATAGAATAATCCCTGGTGTGATTATTACTTGTTACCTGCAGTAGTGAGCCTGTGACTCCTACATAGTTTTGGCGTCCGCGACATTTTTTTACGTAAACGATGGATATCGACGTTTTAAAAGCGAAGCGCAAATCATTAAGAGCAGCGTTTACTGTGTGCTTTAACAATATCACCCATCAAAACGAAAGCGGAAGTTTAACAGATAAAGATCGCAATGCGTTGCTTAAACAGATCCTGGACAAATTTTCACGTCTCGAAATAGCTCAGAGGAAATCTCGGATTTATTGTTAAAAGGCGATGAAGGTCAGTATTCGGAGGATTTCCTCAAAGCGGAGGAATATCGTGATAAATTCTGTCAAATTTGTTCACTTTTGGAAAATGACAGTAAGATATTAACTCCTGTTCCCGAAGAATTCAAGTTGAAAAGAAAGTTCAAGCTCCCGAAAATCGAATTGCGAAAATTTAGTGGAGATCCTAAAGAATATCTTGCCTTTTGGTCACAGTTTGACAAAATTCACAAGGATAACACCATTGTCGATGAAGACAAATTTCAATATTTGCTCCAATGCGTGGTGCCTGATTCCAAGGCTGCAAGACTAGTGACTAGCTTTCCGCCGACGAAAGAAAATTATACGAAAGCAATTTCGCAGCTGCAACAGCGTCGGCAGAGATGAACTTTTGGTTCAAATATATGTAAGAGACTTGCTTTCCATCGTAATGAGGAATGCAGCAGGTCGTATTAAGGGGATTTAGCTGAACTATATGATTTATTAGAAAGTAAACTCATGGCGCTCGACAGCCTGGTCGTACGAAGGAAAAATTTGCTGAGTTCCTGGAACCACTTGTCGAATCATGCTACCAGAGACTGTACTTCGTGCGTGGAAAGAAGCCGCTCCATGGAGGATTCTACACAAGATAGTGCGCGCTCTTTGGATAAATTATTGTCCTTTCTTCGCAAGAAGTGCAGAGTGAAGAAATGATTAATCGCTCGTACCGGGTTGGGAGCTTCACGTTCTATTCATCCTCGTTCTCACCATGATGAACCGGATTGCGCTACAGCGCAGCCCTGATTAATTTTCAAGATAATACAGGTAAGAGGAATTTACATTGCATTTTTTGTGAGAAATCCCATAATTCCGCGGAATGTTTTACGGCTAGAAAAATGTCTTTTGACGACAGACGAAAACTTTTGGCGCAGAAGCGTGCCTGTTTCCGGTGTCTGCGGTTGGGCCATGTTTCCCGTTCATGCAAGACTAGGGTTAAATGCTTGAAATGTGATAAGAACCATTATACAATTATGTGCGCTGAAAGAAACCTGTACAGTCAAATGACAGTGAAATTAGTGTGTTTCTAGTAACGTGCTATCTAACCAATCTACTTTTAATGAAAATGTATATTTGCAAACTTTTTTTGAAGATAATATATAAGAATAGAGAGCTTAAAGTTCGTGCGATTTTGGACAGGTTCCCAGAGGTTTATCTTTCAGACCGAGTTGTCAAATCTTTGCAGCTGCAGCCTAAGTCGAAACAAACCATTATCCACGGTTTGTTTGGGGGGAGAGAGACGAGTCCTCATTCCCACTCTGTTTTTGAGGTTTATTTAAGAAATTTTGAGGCACTTATGGCCATACTGTCAGGTATTATCTCAAGGCAAAATATGTGGGTTCGTCCCCAAAGTGGTTGATCTTCATACGTTACAGGAATTAAAAGAAAGGAATATTACCTTGTCGGATTTAGAGGTTAAGGAATATGACATTGAATTGCTCTTAGGAGCAGATGTTATTGGAAACATTTAACTGGCAGTTTTTTGAAGCTGAACGGGTGTAACTGTAGTAGAAACTAAATTCGGAAACACTGTGATAGGCAAGACAAATAATATGTGTAAAGAACAATCAGTTGTTACTATTCCAGCCTTGCTGGAAAATAATTTGTGTAACAATGTGGTATCACTGCACTGTGCTAATTTTAGTGTAACAGAACTGTGGAATTAGAGACCATTGGCATACAGACCCAATTGAGGATGCTAAACGTAAACTTACTCACTCTGAAACCCTTAGGCAATTTAAGAAAGATTTAACGATACTGCCTGAGGGCGATATGAATTGCCACTACCATTTAAATCTGAAACCCAATTGCCTAACAAGTCTCTAACTTTTAAGAGGCACCAAAGAATGTGTCAACGAACTACTGAGGAAAACCAGTTAACTGACTATGAGGAAGTTTTTAGGCAATAGGAAGATCTAAAAATAATAGAAAGGGTTCCTGAAACCGAAATCGATAATTTGGGCTATTATTTGCCCCACAACCAATTATAAAACGTACCAGTCGGACAATGAAGGTACGGCCAGTGTTCGACGCATCAGCCAGAGAGAGAAATCAACCATCTTTGAATGTCTGTTTCGAATGTTTCTGGTGGTGTCTTGCATAAAGTATCTAGATTTGGACGTGTCATCAAGGTTCCAGAGAAACTTGATCTCTTCAACCAGATCCTATGTGTCTTTGAGTCAAAGCGAAGTTGACACAAAGAGGGGGAGGATGGTGGATCTGACCAACAGCGATCTCGCGATGACGCAATGGAGTCTTCAAGGATGCACCTTCGCGCTGATTGGATGGACTATTTTATTACTGTATTTTATTCTTTTAACTGTCAAAAAGGCGGAGAAATTTTACCTTTTTAAGTACGCGTGGATGTATTACTTGCATGCCTGTAGTCAGTCGTGATGTGCTCGTGTAACGTGATGTTCATTATTAAAGGCTTTTAAATAGAATAATCCCTGGTGTGATTATTACTTGTTACCTGCAGTAGTGAGCCTGTGACTCCTACACGCAGATTGCTAGAGAAAACCGCTATGCCTGGGATTAACTTTCAGGCCAAAAACTCTGGTGGCATTTGTTGGTATCGTTTTTTAACCCTCCACAGAATTTTAGAATGCAGGGGTACGCATGGCTTGTGTTTTGAAAATCTTACAGCTGTGGAAGGGTCTTCGCAGATCGTGGGAACCGCACAAAACACGTGACGTCACAGTACTAACCTTACTGGATTCGCTCACATCAGTGTTAACCTATGGAGAAAATTTGTCTACTATTGACAGCTACATAAATGCTGATAATTAAATAAAAATGGTATTTTCAGATAGCCTGAACTTTTCTGCCCTTTGCCACAGGATTCATTTTATAAATTTCGTTCTCCAAAAGAATTTAGGAGCATTTAAAACACACTTTACCAGATTTTTCCCCAGAATAATTTAAATTTTGAAATTTAATTTGCATTTTTTTAAAAAGGAAAATGTCCAACGTATAAAATTTCTTTCTCTATTACAGAAACATTAAAAAAAATCTTTAAATCCAAGTCGGCAATCCTTGGACACATTTTCTGCATAGGTTAACATTGAGGTGAGCGAATCCAATAGGGTTAGTACACTGCTTCTACTATAACGTTTGTCTGAATGGAGTGGGATTTGCCTCTTTTGACTTCGAGTCGTGTATTCTATTAACTGATGTCTCTGAGTAATGAGAGGAAATTTTAATTTTAACAACTCCACTTACAAATTTAAAACAAAATTAGTTATAAAAGTAAGCCCTTTCAAAAGTCTTAACATTGAAAATTAAGTTTTCACGATGTGCATTCCTATCCATTTCTTGAATATGAAAATAAAATTATCTTTTATATACTTCCTTTAAAAAGGTTGATGCCTTACTTTAGAAAAGAAACTTCGTAGCAGTCTGTAAGAATATCATTTCATTCTTTATTTTCAATATTCTAATTATCTCCTTATCGATCTAAAGTATGTTTGTGTAAAGAATTTACTTTCAAAGGACGCCAAATAGAGAAAAGTTTGTTTGAAGCAAAATAATTGCGTTTCCCTTCACTCTATTGTGTGCCCCACTGCTTTAGAAAATAATTCAGTGTTTGTCTTCAATTAAATTGACTTTAACGGGAAGTTTATAAGGAAGTATCTTACTTTTGTCTCATTTTTTTACAGTTTGTTACAGAAGTAAGGTAACTGAATTATCAGCGTACACATCAGGGTGTACAAATTATTTCTGAAAGTGTGTACCTGATTTACTACAATAAAATTTACTGCATTCATTGAGATATAAAATTACTACAATGTATCATGTTGCGAAATTTTTATCATAGCTTCTATCATAAAAGTTTTTTTTTAAACTACCAAATGTAAATATTAAAGTCATTGCTTAGAAAGGAGCCCCAGACAAAAAAAACTTGGATCAAAAGTTGAATAAGGTCAGGTATGTTAAATAGGGTTAATGGAATATAATTTACATTTGTGACCTATTTGCTGCCTTCTGAACTATCTGTCCTCATATATATTATTTCTAAAAGGTTGTTTTTCTGGCGATCTCTTTTTCTACCTTAATACTTAACCAAAATCGATAAATTAATTACCATTTTAAAGATTACGTTCTCCGCTTTTGACGAATTGTTAATGTAGAATGACACATTGTATCATTTGTTTAAAAATCGAAGTTAAAATTTGACTTTTGGCCCTAGAGTTCTTTCCCTGGATGTGTCGATACGGCATGGTCAAATAGTGTGCACAAAGAGGTTTTGTAATGTAAATATCCCCTTTCCACGAGTTTGTGTCATACTTAACTTTTAATATTGCTTACAAAGGTGTTTTGACATGTCATATCTCACGTTCCCCTGTTTTGTGTTATGCTTCACCTCAAATGTTGTGTCCAAAGGTGTTTTGTAATTGGTTCTATATTATCCTGAAGCACCATTGTTATTTAACAAATAAACAATGGCTACAAATGAACCAGTTCTTCATTCATCCTACTACAAACCACCCACCTCGCTATAAAATTCATCGTAATTTATTCGGATGCGAAATTGTCGCACTGGTCAAATCGTATACAGGTAAATTATTTCTTGAAGGTGATTTTTTTCTGACGATCCCTTTTTCTCCCTTCATATTTAACCAAAATCGATAAATGAGGTACCATTTAAAGGATTAAGATCTCCGCTTCTGACGAATTGTTATTTTAGAATTACAAATTGTATTGTTTGTTTAAAAATGGAAGTATAAACATTATAAACTTTTTCTTCCTCTTGATGGCGTTGGCTTTTTTTCCTATTATCGTGCGCACACTGAACTTTTAAATTTTAAAATCGTCTGCTTTTATTATCATTCTGGGAATTAATAAGTTTCTTTCTTAGCAACATCCCGTAGGTGTACATAATTCTTTTTGCATGGAAAAACAATATGTTTAGACTAAAATCAATTTTCTTTCCCCCTGAAGAACATTTTATGCGTGATATTTTTCTTTGGATTGAAATTGTAGAGTTTAATTTTATTTATTCAATTCTATGTACACAATTGAATATCACATTACCAAGCTATCAAGGGAAAGCATATAATTTGAAGCAGTACGCTGCAAAGTTGATATATAATTACTGTCGGAAAACTCACTAATAATCAAATGAAATATATATATATAATATTTATATATATATAGTATACTGTATCTATAAAAATAAAGGTAAGATATCTAAAAACTGCAGGATATTTGATTTTGTCTCAGTTTATTTATAAATATTCGTCTTTTTGTGATAGGTGTGTGAGTTATGTAAGCTTCAAGGACACATGTGCCATATGCAATCGTAAGGATAGAATTTATGCTGTCTGCACCTTTTGCATCAGTCATCCCCAGGTCGCAAGATTTCGCCACAATTCTTTCCTGAAGTCTACTGCGTTTAGTCGATCAGTGTTTTTTTTTTGTTTTCTTTCGCAATGGCGCCGCAGGTAGCAGCAAACAATATTTTGTTTCTTCTTTTGTATGGTTTTCTGTATTGGATGATGCCATTTCTTCCTTTTAAAATAGTAATGTCTTAAACAATCACATTACTGTTTTAAAGTATTGCCATCGTGTACTCACAAAACTTAGCAACGTTTACATAATATATATACTATCTGTCTATGTATGTGCAATCTCTTAAAGCTTCAATGAGGGGCAAAATAATTTACACCGGGCCACTTTTCAAAACATCTAGTTATTAATACTAAGATAAAAATCACATTATAAGTTTCATACACTGAATCATCACGCATGAAACTTGAGCTTTATTGAACTCTGTCAAAAAGAGACAATTTTACGAAGTTATATTATCCTACAAATTATTTCAAACGACACTTACCTCATTAACTTCATTATGTGACTTTAATCATTAGATTACAGTACATAGGGTATCAGAGCTAATATGCGGGTTATGTACACTCTAGGAATTATATATATATTATAATATATATATATATATATATAATATATATATATATTGTCACGAACACCGTGCTTAAAAGAGATTCCAGGGAAGAAATACTCACTACTTTTAATTTCACCGGTTTATTGGAATTATTTACACCATTTACAATTTCACCATAGCGGCGTTACAAACAAGTTGTTGCTTCTTAACAGTACTGCTACTGCTGGAATAAGTAACGTAGTAGAGGTCTGACGCATGCGCTTTACATCTGATTCATTCGTAAATTATTTAGACATACGCCAGTTGCCACAGTAACAAGCATATTTTTAAAAGAACAGAAAACCAATCAGCTTTTTTTAAATACCTTTGCCACTCAACCACAGGATTTACATGTTGCCACACACACACACACACACATATATATATATTATATATATATTAATATATATACATACACACACACACATATTAAATATAATATATAATTATATATATATATATATATATACTAGCTGAAAACCCGCGCTTCGCTACGGAGTACATTGAAATTAAATACAACGGTCAATGTATGCAATTAATTCCAAAAAAAAAAATAATATAATATATTTATAATAAATACGACGATCAATGTATACAATTGATGTAAAAAAACATACTTATAAAAAAACCGTAAGGGATATTTTTATAGACAAAATAAAGTCTAATCGTCTGCCGCATTAGCAAGAAAAAAATATTTTTTTGTCTATTTTTTTTGCACGTGACGATAAATTTATTTAAAGTACCAGAAAAAGAAATCACGTGATCAGCATTTAATAAATTAAATTCTAAAAATTAATCTTTAAAAATTCACCAAAAATCAGGAAATGGAGGTAAAAATTTGAAAAAAATTTCATTTTGAAGGAATTTTTATGATCTTTCTCGTGATATAAATTTTATAACCCTCAATGTATTATTTTAAATGCAAACGTAAAAAAAGTTTAAAAAACAGCTTAAAAATTTAATTTTAAAAAATCTAAGAAGAATTTGTGAAAAATCTTTCTTAGTGCACCCCTATACTATTAGAAGAATCGCCATGCAAAATTTCAGCCCTTTAGGTCCAGCGGTTTGGTCTGTGCGTTGTATGTCAGTCAGTCAGTGAATGAATGAATGAATGAATGAATGAATGAGTCAGTTACGGAACTGTTTATAATATATAATATCTATATATACATATTATATACATATATATATATATATATTATATTATTTTCAATGGAGGCGACGTATAGTTGAGCTAGCACCATCCCCTGGTGCCGCCTCAATTTTGATCGAGCACCTCCAGCTGCGCGACATCTTTCGGGATCGTACCTTCTTCTACCCTCTTTGACCTTATAAAAGGAATTTCTGGTCTTCGGATTTAACGTGTCCATATCCAGCCTAAACACGGAGGTATTAATGGCATGTACGGATTCAAACCGAGCACATCCCCAGATCCAAGTCCAAAGCGCTCCCACTAGGCTACCTCGGGCCCTATATCAATATATATTTGCATATAATTTTCATCATATGAATCGCAAGCACGTTTCGATTATTTCGGAAATTCTTGCCGTAGAGGATTTAATTTCGAGACACATTTTTCTACTGATGTTATAGCCTGTAGTTTTTTTTTTAAAGAAAAAGAGTAAAATATTTGGTATATATAAGAATGTTTCAGTTTTGCACATACAGATTTTTAAACATTCAAAGCATTTATTCCCAAATAAAGAGCTATTCATTTGAAAAACCTTTACCTTTACTGTTTTCTGAAAGAAAGATAAACTATTTCTTCAAAATTGTTAGAAACTAATTAACCTGAAAGAATTTAAGTTTTAATTATTTTTGGCTCTAATTCATTATTAAAAGCTTCCTGTGTTCAAGGTTGAGAATATTTCCTTTTGATACTTCGGGAAAGTACTTTTCTCAGAAATCTAACTTCGGCTTTCATAAAAACATATATTATTATACATTTTTTCTTGTTAGTAATAAAAATCAAATTAACTTTTTGCACATTTTCATTTTGATGATAAAAAATCCTTTATCAGTGGTACTACGTACATAAAAATTTGAAATAGAAAGCAGAATTTAAAATCTACAAGGAAAATTTAAGAAAAAATTTACCGAGAATTACTTATGTTAATGCATACATTTTCTATTAAAATTTAATATTCTTGAAATATCTTACTGAGAATTATTTTTTCATTAACGTCTGTTGAACTTGGGAAAGACTGCTCATTTAAGAATTTCTGAATAAATTTTGCATAAAATGGTTCACAATTCCATGATAAGTACAAGGGAAAACTTCTTTAACAGTCTGAAATAAAAAGTTGGAGCAGTTGGTTCACAGACACTTTATTTTTTCCACTTTCTTCAGAATTTTTTTTTCCTACTCTCCAGTTCAAAAATTTCTCGCTTTGAGAGATGCTATTCCCTGGGTGATTATTTGTATTTTTAAAAGAATTCGCCCTCTTCGTGAAAAATACGTGATTATTTCTGAAAGGAAAAGAATTAAAAGAACTACAATGGTTTAAGCTTTATAATGTGTTTAAAATATGCACCATCAGGCTTCAGATGTTAAATGCTGGAATAGTGCTTCCTTCCTTGCAGAATCTTTTTTTTCCCACAGAATCACGTTTTTGTCACATATTAAATTGCGCATAATTTTAATTCTGTTTGAATGTGAGAGCATAAAAATTAATGCAGTTCTCATACGAAACATGGTTGATTATGTGCGTGTGCTTTATTCTTAAATATAAACGGCAAAATTCTATTTAATTTCCAGAAATTTAACTGATTTATTGGGAGTTTACAAGTGGGGGATAGATTGTTATTTAAACTGATTTGCAACCTAAAACTCATAAATATTTTTACTCAGTAAAAAATTTTTTTTATTAGCCTTGCCCATGGCAGAAACATAATTTTTATGAGGTAAATGTAAATACACATGGAATTAAGTTAGATTTTATTTTCCTTTCTAGAATTATCCTTTCTAGAATTATTCCTTTCTAGAATTAGAGCTCTTACCTTCAAGGTTGATAGAGCTGAGCAGATTGCAATCTCTAGGTTTGTAACTGGCCACTTGAGGTGCTTAAGATACGATAGACAAAAAAAATCTTTCTCATTTGTAATAAGTGTAATAATGACCAGGCCACCACTGGTCACATCCTAACTTGCTTAAATTTATTAAGGGGACCAGGGACTTTCAAACTGTTTTTTTAATTTTAAATATTTTTCTCTATATACAAAAGAAGAATAATTAATATAATTTTTTACTACATGGAAGGCATTTAGAATTCACAAATTAAGTATTTTGGGGAAAAATACATGACCTATTTTAGAAACGGACATGACCTTTTTTAGAGAAAAAATCTTCAAAATTGTTGGAATATTCCAAAATGCTCCATGTACTTTAATTTTCTTCTGATATCTTCCAAATTTCTCCTGATTTTTAATTAAAGTTTTTGTCGCAAAACTGGGCATCATTCTTTGAAACCACACATATTTTTCCAATTTATAGACCTTGAAATAAAGTATAAACGTGGGAAAACATAATAAAAATAGGTAGATTAAAAAAAATATTTTTGACTTTTGATTTATACAAAAAAAAATCAGTGCACAACTTTATTTATATACATACACCTATATCAAAACTTTGAAGCTTTTAAAATGATATGTGATGCGCCTGGAGCATTTTGAAAAATGCTTGCATTTTTTAAAATGTTTTTGAAAAACAGGCATTATTTTGCCAAAAAACCTTAATTTGAATTCTAATGGTCTTTGATGTAGTGAAAAAGAATATTAATTATTATCATCTATATATTATATAAAACAGTTCCGACTGACTCACTCACTGACTCACTCACTGACTGACATACAACACACAGACCAAACCGCTGGACCTAAAGGGCTGAAATTTTGCATAGCGATTCTTCTTATAGTGTAGGAGTGCACTAAGAAAGATTTTTTAAAATTAAGTTTGTAAGCTGTTTTAGTAACTTTTTTTAAGTTTGCATTTAAAATAATAATCTGAGGGTTATAAAATTTATATCACGAGAAAAATCATAAAAATTCCTTTAAAATGAAATCTTTAGCTTCATTTTATGATTTTTGGTGAATTTTCGAAGATAAATTTTTAGTTTTAATTATTTTAATTAATTTTTAGATTTATTTAACTTAAATTTATTAAATGCTGATAATGTGATTTTTTTCTGGTACTTTAAATAAATTTATTTTCAAAAAAAATTTATTTTCAGACAAAAAAATATTTTTTTCTTGCTAATGCGGCAGACGATTGGACATTATCCAAAAGAATATTAAAATACAGTAAAATATATGTTCTTTGAACTGTACTATTAACTGTACTATATTCTTTAGTATGTCCTATTAGATTTAATTTGAATATTTGCTTCTATGTTATTTTGTCTATAAAAATATCCCTCACGATTTTTTTATAAATATTAATTTTTTTACATCAATTGATCGTCGTATTTATTATAAATATATATACACACACACACACACAATATATATATAATATATTTATTTATTTTGGAATTAATTGCATATATTGACCGTTGTATTTCATTTGAATGTACTCCGTAGCAAAGTGCGGGTTTTCAGCTAGTTTTGTATATAGACCTAAATATTGAAAATAAAAAAAATGGAAGTTGAAGGTCCCTTGTCTCCTTAAGGGAGGACTTTATTACCGATCCTCGCCTATTAATGGACCTACTGAGGATATGGACCTGGGACTCATGGACCTGGTCTAGCTCCGCTAGACCAGGAGGGATTAGAAACAACAACAAAGACAATAGCGACATTTCTATTATTTTATGACGTCATATTTCAGTCATTTTATAGGAAGACATCCTAAGCAACCACCGATAGGTAGGTGTGCATGGCAAGTTCGTAGACCATAACTTACGAATGAACCCAATTATTGTTCCTATCATTGAGCCAGTGAAACTAGCAAGCTCATGAAATTCAAGAAATGTTTTTAGTTTGTATTTAAAGTGCGACGCGAGGATATGTCATCTTCGAGTAATCTAGGATTTGAACTTCCTAAATATTCATTAGAGGCGGGGACTATTGTAAAGATACAACGTAAACATAAATGGTTTATGTTAAACATGACTATTGTTAGCAAATATTGTTGAGATGGGACGTTGACTTCGTTCAATTTTGCATATTTGATCTTTTGTATTTTATGTATTGCATTTTTGTTCAACTATGTCTTTTTTCCTCTTCCTCGGGAGATTTAAAAAATATTGTTGAAATAATAAGTATCATATTACATTCATACTCACTATATGGTTAATGTGTGCGGTAATGCGCCAAGATTTGTAAGTGAAGTCAGGTTTAACGTAAAGTTTAGTTTAAGAATTATGATACATTTTGATGGATAAATGCGAAGCGTTGTTCTTACAAAAACGATCAAGTTCAAGATTCTTACATTTGAACGTTAAATCACAATCAAAGTGATATGCTGTACATGAACGTCAAGCATGAATATAACGTCATAATCTTGAGCATCCGTGTAATTCACTCATTTCTCATAGAAATTAAGGGGAGATACGATATACAGCATACACCCATATGAGATTTTCTCAGTAAGAGGTATTTTCCATGATAGACACTCTAAGAGGAATTTTTAACATTACATTTGGTAAAAATCAGTCTAGTGAACGTATATCGCCACAGTTGCAGCTACCAAAGTTCAGTCTTGAAACCAAGACAGTCTGCTTTCAGCTTTCAGAGACAATGACTACTGCCCTAAACTTTTATCTTAGACATGATCGATTGCATGCGCTGTGTACCCCCACTTTTGTCTTGCACATAGGTGTAAAATCTTAATAAAAGTAAATGATTAATTCTTGAACAACTGGATTGTTTGATCTAGTAAGCTTCTCCACATTTTAATTGATCTTATTTCTTTAGTTGTTTGAGGTGAAAACCGTTTTTTATAAGGAAAAAAATTCATTGTGTGCCTTCTCAGTACCGTGCTGACAATACCTTTCTATATCCGTTTATGCTCCATTTATTACATTTCTAAGCTAATTTCTTATCAATCATTTTTTATAAGGTTTTAGTTTTAAATTCTTTTTAAATTTCCATTCTATGGCTATATCTCTTTCACAAATGTATGTCATTTCCTATTTTTCTGGTCGATTTTGACTGATTTCAGCAAATTCTATCAAAAGGTGTTTTTGTTAGTTTTTTATGCTCATACTATCATTATTTTTACAGTTACTACGTATTTTAACTCAGCAACGTAATATTTTTAAACCTCTTTAATCTCCTTTTAATTCATCTGTTTGATACACCTTAATGTTTTAAACCTGTCCTTCTAAACGTCTTTTCCGTTTCAGGATAGCTCTCTGCAACACAGGTCGTACTTCCTTCTTGTAAAACGCGAACGATAAACACAGATTTTAAAGGATTTTCTGCTGTTATTCGATAAATTTTAGAGTTCAACATCTGGTGCTGCCGTATTAAAAACAATAGTAGAGAAGAAAATAAGTTCGGAAATAAATGTGCTGTCACTTATTTCTGAGCAAAGCGAGTATGTGAACTTCGGCTATTGACAATATTCTTTGAACTGAGAAAACAAAATAAAAAGGAACCGAGAAAACAAAAAAAAGGGAAAAAAGTGAGATTTGCATTTAAATTAAAACTATAAATTTAAGCCGTACACCCCCCCCCACACATATATATATATATATATATATATATATATATATATATATATATATATATATATATATATATATATATATCTCTATATATATATACTGCCTGTATGTTTATCTATCTACCTATCTATCTATCTATACATACCCATATACACTGGTTATCAAAAATTAAGGAAAAGTCACAAAAATTGCGATTACTCAAAAAGTTTGTAGAATTTAATGAAACTTATACACATTATATAACACATAGGTAGGTATAAAATAGCATAAAAAGAAATCGCCAGACAATTATGGTGTTATAGAAACTAGCATATTTATACAATGGACAAATCGGATGTGTCAGATTGGTATAAGAAAAGTACCTTTAATATGGCGTATGATCCACCCGAGAAGCAATACAGCACATACAGCGATGTGTGATGCTGTCAATTATGTGGTCTATGAGCTTGGTAGGAAGTGAGAGCCATTGCTCTTGCAAAACAGTTGAAAGCGTGGCTAGGGTCCTAGGAGGAGGATTGAGAGCAGCTATACGTCATCCTAAAGTGGCCCAAACATGCTCGATAGGATTCAAGTCCGGTGATCGAGCTGGCCACTCCAAGCGCTGAATTGTTTCCTGCTCAACATAAGCATCCTCGATGCGAGCCCTGTGCGATCTCGCGTTATAGTCCTGTAGTACGAAAGCATCACCTATTGCCCCGGCATAAGGACACACATAAGCATCAAGGATGTCATCTCTATAGGTGTGAGCGTTCACATTTCCACGGGGAAATACATGGAGGTCTGTGCGTCCACCCAAAGAGATACCATCCCAAACACAGACACTGCCTGATCCGTATGCATTTCTCCCACGGATGTGTGATGAATGAAAACGAGTTCCAGGTTCTCGCCAAACCATAATACGCCTGCTATCGCTTTCGAGGCTATACCTGGACACATCCGTAAAGAGAACAGCCCTCCATTGATCACGTGTCCAGTGGACATGTTGACTGCCCAATTCAAACGTTCCAGCCTATGGCGGGACGTGAGCGGGACGCAAATGGATGGTCGCCTCGCAAGAAGACCACCCACGTGAAGCCTTCTACGCACGGGGATGTGAGTTAAGAGAGTTGCGGTTCTATTCCTTCGTGCGCATAATGACAAATATCGGTCATCGGCACTCGACGTAGCATATGCCCGTTCTTGGCTGAACCTCCTGGATGCCGAATCTGTGGTTAGAAATTGTTGCCAAAGTCTATGAACCACAAACGGACCCACATTTAGCCATATGGCCACTTCTGTCTGACTTTGTCCCAGCTCTAATCTCTCAATAGCTCGCCATCGCAGTTCTTCGGTCAAATGATTCCTGGAAGTCATTGTTACAATTTGGCTATGCCAAATGTCTAATCTCAGCCTCGCAGAAACAATTACCGCCTTGCTCTGTAACATACACTTTTATGCTCCTCGCAACTGACGTATTCCGACTGCAGTGCCACTATTTTGCATAACTTAGTATTGTTCAACACCTTTTACTTAACAACATATTCAAATTTTAAAAAGATTGGCCTAGTTTTTAACGTGTTAAACCTCTTTGGGGATTTTTCCTTAATTTTTGTTAAATAGTGTATATATATATATATATATATATATATATATATAATATATATATATATATATATATATATATATGCAGTGAAACCCCGTTAAATCGGGGTAAGACAAAAGCAAAACATTGAGTTTAAAATAAAAACTAAGTTGGGTAACATACCTTTTATTTCTTCATTTACAGTGGTTTAGACATCAGTTTTCTAAATTATACTTTAAAGAAATCGGTCATTTTACTTTACGTCCTGATTTTATCAGCAACATCACCAATTGCATTCGCAACATATATGAGTTTTTGCTATCTTTTCTCTTCGCCGTCACTATTTGATAGAAACGTTTTCAATGTTTTCAAAGCTTGAATGACTTCTGTCGCTGATGGAATCCCATGTTCCTCATCATCATCTTCATCATTATCCGAACTATCCGATTCTGAGTCTTTCAAATCACTTAGAGTCGGAATCTCTGATGCGACGATGCTTGAATCACAAGATAGATAATCCTCGAGATCTACATTTGAGCAACTAAATAACTCAACCATTTCATTAGATTATTCATTTTCTCTCTCCTTGTAGCTCCGTTCTACTACGAAAAGCATAGAGGATATAACATCCAATAATATAAAAAGGTATTGGTCAGCGGGATTCTATGAATCTGCCCTTTGTCTTCTAGTGGTCTTCTTTTTATTCACAAAGGAAGGAGGAATTTCGAATACTGCACCTGTAGTTGGTTAGAAAGGTCTAAGAGAGGAGAGATCCCGATTATTGCACCTGTTGATAAGAAAGATTTTTTTTCATCACAATTTTAGGAAAATTCATTGAGTTTTTCCCGCTGAAAAAAACTCTAAATGCGGAAAATTTTTCAAAATGATAACGTAAAATCTGGGATTTTTTAACATTACAAGTATAGAGAATTAATTGGGACTAATGAAAAATGACGTTATATGCAGGAAAGAGTTAAATACGGGTTATGTTAAATCGGAGATTCATATATATACATATACATATATATATATATATATATATATATATATATATATATATTTATATATATATGTATATATATAGAGAGAGATATATAGATATACATCTATATACACATATGTATACAGAGGCTGTTCACACATTTTTTAGACGATGTATATTGTATTCACAAAACTAAATTACATAAAATTCTCGTGTTTCAAATGTTCTATTTGATATCCCTTATTCTGAACTATCTTTCGACACCGCAATTTCCAGGATAATAATGCCTTTTGAAGTCTCAGAAGAGGTATTCTATCCCATTCCTCCTGAACAGATTTCCAGAGTCCTGTAAGGGTTTTGGGACGACGATAGGATAATGCAGATTTTAAAAGTCCGAAAGCACAAAAATCCATAGGTGATACATCGGGAGATTTAGTAGGGATATCAGTGAAGGGTATGGCCTTGATACCAGATTTTTGTTCCATTTCTTTTAGGAAATTTACAGTGGATTTTGATGTGTGACTGCTAGCTTTGTCCTGTTGGAGTCTCACAGATTTATGGCACTGTGGGTAAAGCGATGGTATTTTATTCAGAAAAATTGGCGAAAAATATGTTCCTGATAGTATTTGGAGTTAATCTTGACATTTTCCCACTCTCTTGCCATTATAAGAAAAACCAGCAACAATCATGAATCCCTTAGAAAAACTTTCTTTCGATTCTTTGAACCATGTACTTAAATTTTTTTCTCCCCTTTTATGATATAAATGGCTCTTTTTTTTGTTGCAATCATATAAATACACCCATGATTCATCTATTGTGACAATTGTTTTCCATTTTTCTTTGGATAAGTGTTTCTCATATAGAATTCTGCAGCGTGTCCTGCGTTCAGCGATATGATTTGGAAGAAGACGATGCACATTGCATTTTTTCGCTTTCTTAAGATTTAAATCAACGTTTATCATTTTGTTTACAGTGGACACCGAACATTATAATGATTTTGCAACTGTTCTTTGACTAGGGGGATTTTCTTTTAACATTAAACGACGTACCTTTGCAATAGTCGAAGATGTCCGTTTTTTCCTTGGATACTTGTTTGGAACTTTTGTCCTACTTGAGGCTCCAATTTGACGTTTTTTTTCCTTCTTGTTGACTATATTACCTATCGACGCTTTAGATATTACAAAACCATGACTCCCACATCGTTTTTGGATAACGGAGTATGCATATTTCTCTTCGGAAAGAGCATAAATGTGGCCTTCGAACCACTGCTTTGTTAAAAACGCCATTTTGAATAAAAACAAAACTTTCAAGCCGCAGACGATAATTTTGACTTTTAAAAACATAGTACAATTGCAATTATTTCTTTTGCAGCAAACTTTTTTTATTACCGCTTACCAAAATTGTCTAAAAAATGTGCGAACAGCCTCTGTATATATGTAAAGAACTACGCATCACTTATTCCGGAACGCTGGTAGTAATACTGTAGTAATATGAGGTGGTACGATACAGACGATGGATTCAGCCAGGATAAAATATCCGCATAATGTAGTAGCGGCACAGTACACGGCATGTGGGAAGATACTCAAGGTGGTAGTCATTGTCACCGAGAAACAGAAGTTCGCTTACTGTCCATAATAGTTTTATTCACGGGAATACGATATAGACATAGGCACGACATTTCAGCCATTATTAAAGACAGGGATCTTGACACACAGAGTACAATCAATAATAATGACCCGGAGCCTGCCGGGGCTTTCAGAAGACAGAAAACTCTATTACATTTAATGGATATCCCCATAATGGAACGGGCAGCGGCGGCATATATCGCGCGAAGAGAAGCTAAGCAAGAACGACACCAGGACAGGGCAAGAAAACAGACAAAAAGAGCTCACGGAAATCACTATTTAACCTTTATATACTGTAAGGGCGCTAGCTGTTTAATATTTTTTAAAATTGGTTAGGAACTGACCTCTGATTGACCATTTCGTATATGAGTCAATGTCGTATGATTTTTCGAAAGGGGTTCGAGATCATGGGATTCTGAATCATGTCTAAAAATAACTTTATCGCGCATGCATTGAAGAGAAATAATATTCGGTTATTTCGTTTTTGAAATCGGGCTGTGCTTTATTGAGGTTGAAACAAGGCTAATTTAGAATACGCGTTAGATTTAGAACAATTATTAATAGTGGGGCGTTATTATTGCAAGCACACACACACACACAGATATATATATATATATATAATATATATATATATATATATATATATATATATATATATATATATATATATGTGTGTGTGTGTGTGTGTGTGTGTGTGTGTGCATATACAAAGACGAGACTATTTATTTCAATGCGGAGTATTTTGTCAGGACAAATTAATTTTAAAGTTTAATGCCAGTCGAATTGAAAATACTATCTAGCTTTCGCCACGAGGGAGCACAGAATGGAATACAATCCGAGAGGTAAGACGATTAATCTCATACCCAAGATTTTATACCGAAAATAGATAAAATACTTTCAGATTTTGGTTTGCATCTGCTTAATGGCCTGGTTGATAAATGCTTCCACCCTGTTTCTCATCTGAAAAAATCAGAGATTTTGAGGGAATAAATGATGTTTCAAAAGCGGTGATTGACTGCCTGCATAGATTGAGATTTGCTGTATATAAATCACTGACTGTTTCCGTGCATGGAGATACCGGGAGGAAAGTATTATTCAGCATTGCTGAGTGTTACCCAGCCGAGGCGGGAACGATCTGGCCACTTTTGTCAATGCGCTTTCATCGGGATGAATCGTAAAAAAAGAAGAATTATTTACGAAAGTAACGTCTGGCGGAAATATGTGGTGAGAGCGTTAGAAATTACAGTTATTCTCTTAATGGTCCTTAGCAGGTAAATGTTTGAATTATTCAGAACAGGCTTGCACGACGTGATGAGGGCCATATCACTTTATGGGAGATGCTGCTGCGGGCGGCAAGAAAGTAGGATAGGTGAGAAAGGGAAAAATATTTTATCTCACAAAAAATTAATTACTGATTATTTTAAAAATTAAACACATATTAATATTCATTGCTCGTATAATTCTGTTTCTAATATTATTAAATCCAAAAATGATAATCCATATTTCTTAATTTTATAATATTACTAGCATTATTGCCCGGCGTTGCCCGGGTAGATATAAATATAAAATTTTTCATGCATTCCATCAAAAAAATACTGGGCTGCACCCCCCCCCCCCCGCTCTTCATGTTCATCCACGACTCCACTAAACGTAAGAAAAATAAAATAAACACTTCGCCCTCCCCCCCTCCTCGTCACCCCCAGTCCAACTCTCAAACCACCCCCAGATCACCCCTCAGAACAAACCTCTTTTCCCCTGCGTATCGAGTTTGACTGGTTGTGGTGAAGGGACTGTATCACATTTAAGAGGTGCGCTTAGGGGCACAAAAATCATTAAAAAAATAATTTTAAAAACTAATTGAGCCCCAAATTTTGTTTTTGCTGCGTTAAGTTTCTCGGGTCCTAAACATTAACTGTGCCGAATTTGGTCCCGGTGGGTGAAACAGTCTGATTCTATAGCGGAAACAAACAGACGAGCTCTTTATATATATAGATGGTTCTTCACAAATGGCTTCGCGGGCTACAGTGTGAATGATGGCGGGCCGTATGTTGTGCAGGCGTGATTTAGAATGATTAGCGTGTGATAAAAACATTTATAAGTCTCGTGTTTTAGAAAATTTTATTAATTATAAATAGTATATTTTTAGCTGTCGAAGGATATATTTTAAGTTTTCAAACTGAAATTAAAAAATTGAAATGATTTTTAACTTGAGAGGAAATTATTGAAAACTATACTTTCCCGCATAGCCGGGATAGTTCGGTATGTATAAATCATCTTTTCGACATTAATTGACACTAACAGGTTAGCTCTTTAGTAATATCGAAAAAAATTATAAAAATTAACAGATTGATTGGTTGATTATTCTTAGCACTTCGGCCACACTTTTCTTACTTAAGGGATATATACATTCGAGTCCATAAATTAAGGATAATTCAGAATCACAAGGTAATCGAACTCTAAGGTAAAAATTTCACCTGTAGAATCATCTTCAAGAATAATATGCAAATTAGAGGAAGCCACCAGATGACGCTGATAGTACGTCACAATGATGAGAGTGTAAGAGAGGGGTATATAAGGAATAGTAGCAAAGAAGTAAAATTGTTCACAAGCATTCTGTAAGCCGCTCAGTGCCATAACCGAATAGTTATGACACAGAGGACGGATGTGGAGGATTTTTTACGTGGTAGAATTATCGGCCGCCTGGAATGTGGGCGTACTCAGATGGAAGTATCCGAGGAACTTGGAATTGCCCAAAGTGTCATCTCTAGGCTTTGGCAACGATTCCAAGATAATGGGAATGTCAGTAGACGTTGCAGTACAGGTGGCCCCCGAGTTACAACGCCGAATGAAGACCGTTATTTGGCAGTAACTGCCAAAAGAAGCAGACGGAGCAGAGCATCCGACCTGTCTCGTCAGCTATCTGCAGTCACGGGTCAGATGTGTTCCACCCACGGCAACTCACTGTCGGCAGCGATTAGCCTGGAGAGTAGAGAATATGCAATGTGGACATCGTCACAGTGGGCTTGTGTGATGTTTTCCGACGAGTCCAGGTTTAACTTGCAGTCTGATTCACGTTGGAATTTCATATGGAGAACGCCAGGTACCCGTTACCACCAAGACAACATCATTGAACGACACCGTTACGGTGGTGCATGATTGCTCGTTTGGGGTGGAATTACGCTGGGCTCCAGAACAGATCTGCATGTTCTAATCGGAACCATGAACGGACACATTTATCGGGATATCATTCTGGAACAACATGTACGTCTGTTTAGGGATGCCATGGGCTCAGAATTTGTGTTTATGGATGACAATGCCCGTCCTCACCGAGCAAACATCGTAAATTCCTTCGATCTGAAGATATCACCCGTATGGAATGGCCAGCATTCTAACCTGACTTGAATCCGATAGAGCATATGTGAGACATGCTTGGCCGACGAGTTGCAGCCCGTCAACCACCTCCTACATGTGTACCGGAACTTGGGAGAGCATTGCTTGCTGAGTGGAGTAATCTTCCCCAAGATCGGCTCGATAATTTGATACTCAGTATGCCTAGTGCCTAGGCGTTGTACGGACTGTATTTCATCGCATGGGAGACATACAATGTATTAACCATCATACCAACCATGTAATATTAAGTTTTTGTAAAGGAGATATTTTTCACAATTGCTCCAGGGAGCAAAAATCGTAGTTTTTATGAATGGTGTCATACATACACCATTTTTTGTTCTTTATCTTTTGTTTAATAAATGGGATTTATGAATAAATCACGTTTGTTTTGTTTCTGAACCTTTATTTGCCGGAGCTGGCATTATCCTTAATTTATGGACATGAGTGTAATTTGGAATCTTCTGTTGTTGTTGTTGCGACTTGTGCCCCCTGGCTGGAACACTCCAGACGAGATCCATCGATGTCTGAGGGATATGGCACCGTGTTTAAATGAAACCCAAAGGTCGGAATCTGACTTTACTGAGTGCTACCACAATTTTGACAGAGTGCCTCTAGAGGCGACATTTGGTGTGTTTGTACCTTCTTCTCCATACCACATGCAAGGATTTTACGGCCTACGGATTAAACGTACCCATGCTCGGCGTAGACACCAAGACTGAATGGCGCTTGTCGGGAATCAATCCGAGCAACCTTAGTACCGAATTCGGCTAATCACTAGAGTTCCCCGGACGCTTGTTGGGATTCGAACCGGACCTCCTACATACGAAGTCTAACGCGTTACCATTAAGCTGCTTTTGACCTCAATCTTCTTTTTAAATTTCAATCTACAGAAACCCATTTAAACTATCCTCATCGAGTCCGCAATCTCAGTATTTTCGACAACGATCTACTCGATGTAATTGAGAGGGGTCAATAGAAGTGAAAAAAATACATGCTGGATAGTAAATTATACTATAATCTGTTTTCTCTTTTAACACATTTTGTAGAAGATTATTGCTAAAACGCAGATGTGACAGAAATATCACTAATATACATAACTCAATCATAACAGAAGATTGAATCATATTACATGTTTCCATTTTCCTTTCTGACATTTTCCCTGGTATTAACCAATTCAATTTTTCCCCATATTTTTGTTTTAAATCCAATATATGATCCTAAAAAAATCTGACTAAGTCGTTTATAATCGTGTTTCCTCTAAAAACAGATCTAACGACTAGGAGATAAACTTTTATTTCCATGTTTTTATTAACTCGCTATTTTTATTATCTCTAGTTCAAATCTTGCAATCGATTTTTAACTAACTTCCCGACTAGTTAGACATTTGAAACTTTTAGAATAGCTCAGAACACGATGACAATGCATTTTTGATACTTTTAGCTATCTTTAAGCAGAATTCAATTAACTTTAAGTTATTTTTAGTTAATTTTGTTTTTTAGACTGGTGCAGCCATCTACCGGCCAAAACGGGAACGAAAAGTTAAGCAAAGATTAACTTCCAATTAACTTCATTTTCTTTCAAGTTGATGGGACAATTCATCAACATATTTTTAAAAATGCATTTATTAATACATAGAATTGTCAAGTTTATATGATTCAACAGAAAATTTAAAATCATGGTACATAAAAAGTTCTTTTTATCTTGTAATTATTTTTCTGATTTGATGATAGAGTATTTATCCATGAATCATACAATTAGAAAAACAATTTTAAGTTACGGCTGTACTATTATGTGGATAAAGCATTAATTCATGTTGTTACTTAATGCTTATTAAGCAGTAATAATCAGGATTTACTCTATTCATCGGATTTGAAATTTATTTTTATCTCATGTGCTAGTTTTCTGTTCCTTGACCCTATCATTTGCATGTGATTGAGTAATTAGTGGGCATCTCGCCAATGAATGGACGCCAAGATCTCCTGACAGGAATCCCTCTGACCTTTGCTTCTGAAAAATCGAAAAGTTTTGCCTGGAAAGATAGCATTAATAAAGTGGTGTATATATATATATATATATATATATATATATATATATATATATATATATATATATATATATATATATATATATATATAAATTTATTTATTTATTTATTAATTTATTTATTATTTATTTGAAAATTTCTATAACACAGTCACTGGATATTACAAAAGCTGCAAGTTATGATGTAATTAATTACCAGAAAGATAATGATGAATCCATTTGAATAAATGCTATAACGAAGACCCGTTATTATTGTTTTCCTGAAATTAAAAAAAAAAAGGAATCGGGAAGTAAAGCAATTTATAATACTTCAATTTTGAAACGCTTAAGATGTTCAAGTAGGATTATGAACAACTGATTTCTTTAAGTAAGATTCTCTAATTACAGTATGCGCAGTCACATGTATAATTTTATTTGTAGAAGTATGTCGAAAGTTTTATTAAATTATAACGCTTATTAAAAATGATTAATTACAATATTTATAGAAATGATTGAATTGCTAATGTTTTCAGAAGATTTATTAATGTAATTAAAGTACTAAAATTGTATTAAAAATAAATTAAATTTTTTTTCTTATTGTATGTAATCATATAGCTTTCATGAGTATAAAGTATATAATCATATAAATAGTTAACATAATCAGTGTGTATGATTAAATTTTTAAATTATAATAATAATCATAGTTTGCTTTTATATACTGAGTTGCTTAACCTTTAGCTTACGGGGCCCATTTTTCTGATTCCCTTGAAATTTCATACCCCCTTTGTAAGAACGATCATTAAGGGCGTTATATATATATATATATATATATATATATATGTATATATATATATGTATATATATATATATGTATATATATATTTTTTTTTTTTCCAATCTGGAGGCACTTGTCGTCAAACATTCATCTATACTACGCCGCAATTTTACTGGCCATTTTATTGTGGGGGCACCATATAGGCGGACAGCATTACCCCCTATGAAGCGACGACACCAACGGAGGCATTTTACGTTGTGCGATGTTAGGATTCGATCCGAGCACTCTCAGCACCGAAAACCAGCGCGCTGCACCACTGGGCCACCACAAGCTCATATATATATATATATATATATATATATATATATACACACATACATACATACATACACACACACACACATATAATTAATATATATATTCCTTCTTGAGACCGTATTCTTAGGATACATGCTATCCCACCCCGTAAGGAAAATGTTAATATAGTCAACTTCAAGATATACACGAGCTTCAGACAAGTCTATTTATCACAGACAAAGATTTTCCAACTCAGATCCAGTATCATTAAATTCTTAAAGACTAGAAGTGAGAAATAAAGGCTTCTCGGATAAGCGAAGAGAGATAAAAAACAGAAATTTTAGTTTATTAAAGGCTTCCTTTTGTCTTTCTGTGCGGATCAAGCACATTTCTTGGACTTTTTTTAACCCCTGAGTCTGGCTAAAGATAGGAGTAAGCCAGAAAAGAGCTTCGCCAGAAAAGTGTTTGAGAAAATTGCTTGACAGTGATGGATTGTCCATTAAGAACTCATCTATATAGCTTGAAGGGGGTGCAATAAAACGCAAAAGTCCCTGCCTCATATTTGATGTATTGTGGTAAACCGCTTGATGAATGGCCAGTGGATATAAAGTAATCTCGGATTACATAGGTCAACAAAAATTTTTACCATTTGTTATTGTACATTAATATAACGAAATGGCTGCTGTAGACGTTGTTCAAGTGTTATGAACAATTTTTTTTTCAGAGTAGATGTAGCCAGAATTTAAAAAAAATATTTATAAAACTATGTTTATAAGGTATACAGGATCTATGATTATCTGACCGAAATATTTATATTGTCTAAGCAATTCATCGTATGAAAATTTCCACTATTTAAAGTTAAGTTTTTTCAATTGTCTATGTAAGAAATAAAGAAAGAGGCTTTTTAAACAATCCGAAACTCAATTCAGATGGAACCTGAAGTTTTTTAGTTGCAAATAAATGCAAAAAAAATTAATTCAGGTAGTCTCTTCTAACAAAGCTACTGCGGATTAAACGTATGATTACTCATCGTTGTTTACCTCTTTTGTATGTATATATGTATCTATATATAAATGTACGTATATATATATATATATAGATATATATATATATATATATATATATATATATATATATATATATGTATTTCAAAATCTTGACGCATTTCGGTACTTTTCTGTTCAACTGTTTACTGCTTGTCCAAGTGATACAGACTGGGTTTGGCGCGCTGCCGAAATTATAACTTGTGAGGTACGGATGGCTGGTTTTAGCGTCTGAAATTTTGCTTTCCGGAGGACAGTTATGGAGGAACGTAATCTACGTTAAAAAAGTTTTTGCAGCATTAAGTAATAAAATATTGTACACAAGAAACATTATTTTTGGGTAAATTTTCGCTAATAAAATTTAAGATATTCCTTATCACTATTTTTGTTGTCTGGTAATAAACATAATCTGATTATATATGACAATCCAGTCCTTTACTTAAATAATGCTGTTAAAAATAAGCTATTTGAATGCAGAAAGAGTTTTTTTTGTCGTTGTTCCTAATGCCCTCTGGCCGGAAGTTCCAGACTAGGTCCATATAGGCTTCGGGCTGAGTAGTTCAGCTCCTGTTATAATAGAGCCAGAAGGCTTAGAGTCCGACTTGGTTAGGTGCCACCGCAATTTCGACCAAGCATCCCCCAGGAAAGACATCTGGGAGGATCGTACCTTCCCCACCCACTGACCTCCTACAGGAACTTTCCGGTCAAAGGATTTAACTCGCCCATATCCAGCCTAGACAAGAAGGTATTTAACGGCACTTGTCGGGATTAGATGCAAGCACCCTCAATACCGAAAGCCGAAGCGCTACCGATTGGCTATCTCTGGCCCAAGAAAGAGTTTAAGAAGATATAAGAATTTTGTGTTCGCCTTTTATACTTTAAAACTCAAATAAAGACGCATGATTCATGTACAAGGTGCTCCCATAAAGTAACTGGACAATTTTTTATAAATAAGAAAAATATTACTCACATTCAAATAAATTTATCTCCTTCAAAATAATCGCTAAAGGAGTCTATACAATTTTCCAACGTTTCTTCAAGTCATCGAAATACTGTTTATAGGCGTTGGAACTAACCGTTTGCAAAATACGCGTAACATTTGATTTAATATCCGAGACAGATGTCCTTTCAGGGCCATCTTAAGCTTCGGAAAAAGGAAAAAAAAAATCAGCTGGCGATAAGTCGGGAGAATATGGTGGAGGATTTATCACTGTAATCGAATGCTTAGCAAGATATTATTGTGTGTGGCCTAGTATTATCGTGTATAAGAAAACATTGCCCAGAATCAAACAATTCCTTCCCAACTCGCCTTATCTTGTTTTTCTTAATCGAAAAAAAAATCTGCTCCATTTAAAAATACTGATTAATTGTTTGATTTTCAGGAACAAATTCGTGGTGAATAAGTCCTTTGTAATAAAAAAATGCAATCAGCATCACTTTGATTTTTACATCCGTGCTTTTTCTTATATGGGAGAAGACGGTCGTCTCCACTGTGCACTTTGTCATTTTGTATCTGGGTCGTATTGTAGACATCAGTTTTGATCTCCTGCTATAATACACTTTAAGAAATTGTTGTCCTACTACGCAGTAGTCAGAAAATATGCACAACAAGCTTTTCGATCTTCTTTTGCTGTTCTGTCAAAATCTGAGTCCCAAATCGACCACAATCTTTTTCATTTTTAGATTTTCAATTAAATTAATCTACAGCTTTCTTTGCTTATCCCAAGCATGTCTGACAGTTGCTGAGTCATTACACGTCTATCAGCTTTTACCAAAGAACGAATTTTCTCCACATTTCCTCATTCTTTGAAGTTGAAGGGCGCTCTGTCTTTGGTTCATCTTCGATGCATTCTCCCACACATTTAAAGCGGTTGTACCACTCATACACTTGTGTTCTTGATAACGATGCGTCACTACATACTGTTCGAATCATCTCTAAATTTTCGGTAGCAGATTTACCTAAATTGTAACAAAATTTAATGTTACAACGTAGTTCCAATCCGAAGCAAATCTTTTGTACAATGCCTTCCCAGTAAATGAAAATTACTACGGAGTTTTGATATGCAAACGACTAAATAACCAGTTTAAACTGGCTTTAACAAGAGTTGAGATGTCACTCTTTCTAGACAGGCGATTATTCTTTCACTTTTTAATTTTATTGTTTGATCTTTCAATTTGTCCGGTTACTTTATGGGCGCACCTTGTACATTAGTTAGAGAAGTTCCCACGAAATGGCGCAAACTATGAAACTACGAGGAAATTTCCAGCATAGCTATCGACCAGTCAGAAACTTCACACATACACACACATATATATATATATATATATATTATATATATATATATATATATATATATATATATATAATATATATATATATATAATATATTATATATATATATACAAAGCAATTTCCACATTACACTAAAGTTATAGAATTTTGCAACTTTTGTGGTTTAATGAAAAGTTCTCTTAATTCAGTAACATTATTTATTAAACTGAACGATGAAAATGCTTTCACTCTGAGTGCTATTAGTGTAACGCGTCTCATAAGAAACAGTCTATGATATAACTTACTTACAAATGACAACATATTACAATGGACAAAAACACTTTTCCCCCAACAAATGGAAAGCCTTTCTTTTTACCAGCAATGTTATCTGTCGGGGAAAACATTTTTTCTGCACTACATAAAATAAATCGAAAATACAAGCATGTATCACAGAAAAAACATAAGATGATGCATTGGCCATTAGTAGCTTTTATCTGATATTTATGTTTTACGAACTGATAACAACAATAACTCTACAAAAAGATATTTTCTTATTCATTATTTTTGTAACTATAAAACAATTTTTCTTTTGCAGTTATTCAATCTCTAAAGGTAATTTTTTATTGCCATTTCAATCCATTAAGAGATATTATGAATATTTGTTAAAAGTAGAACATTATTTTAATGTAACATAGAATACTTCGATTACTTAGAGCCAGAACACAGTCATGAAAAGTCCTCATAGCAACTCTCTTTTTGAAAAAAATTCTCGTTTAAAGATCTCGTTAAAGAGGAATAGATATACTGACACTTTGAAATATCCCCTTTGGTGATATGTAGATTTCCTTAATATCGTGTTATTTTTTTTCTGATAATTCTCGTTGTTTTATTGTTAGTTTTTCTTTCCTGATTACTAGACACAAAGTTTTAATATACAGGGTGTTTAAAAAAGAATCATCCGATTAAAAAAATCATGACTATTTATCTTATAATCCATTTTGATCCAATAATGTATAGGCATAAAGAGGGAAATCTCGAGTTTCACGCAGTTGCCGACAAGTACCGCTAACACTCTTCCTTCGCTCGCAACTTCAGTGTAAGTAAAGATGGCGACTACACAACAGAAATCTTTTTGCATTCTACGCTTTGCGAAGTGTGAGTCCGTAACAACTGTTCAGCGGGATTTTCGTCGACAAAACCCTGGTAGATTGAAGTTCCTACCTCTCAGAGCATTAGGCGATGTTATAAACAATTCCAAGACACGGATTGTCTGTGTACACATAACAGCCGTGGAAGCAGTGTATGCAGACATGCCTGCAAAAGTTTGGGACGAATTTGCCTATCGTATAGACATATGTCGTGCATTCAAAGATGGCCATATTGAGTACCTTTAATTTGGTTTGTAAAAGAACTTTATGATTAGCTATGTAATATAAAATTAATTTTAAGTTTCTATGTTCAATATTTTTCATAATATACTCATTTCAAATCTGGTGATTCTTTTAAAAACACCCTGTATTACCTGCTTGAGCTGTTAATAATGATAGACATAAAGGTGCGAATCATTTAACTGGAATATACACCAGTTATATATATATGCATGTCTATAAATGACTGGAGGGGCACGAAATCCACTTGAAGCCAATCTTTCCCCAAAAAATTTATGGCATGATACATTATATGAATATAACAGTGCAGAAAATTCCCGATGCAGTACTCGTTCAGAAATGGAAACTAATAGTATAGATGTGACAAACAAGATGATCGTGGAAACAGATACGGATTTGTTAAATTGAAAACAAGGCGTTGCATCGTCGTTCTATTTCCCAGTCTGATAGGATACATGATACGTGATACAGTGCTATTACATTTGTATGAATTCTCCATGAGAGGCGTTTGGTGATATTGTTTTCTTGAAACTGTGATTCACACCTTTTCCATTCGAAGCTACTGAAACCTAAGAATAGAAAGATTTACTTCATTTTCATGTATCAAATATTGTTCTGACTTCTCCAAAATGCCGTCCATTAAGAGTAATTTTACTAATAGAATATCCAATTTGAGCTGTCAGTCTTTCTCACTTTCCTGAGGAATCACATTTTGCTTAATTTTTATATCACAAAAATATATAGCATATATTTTATTTAATATTTATATTCTCTGGCTTCAGATGCTCGAAAAGGATGTACAATCAGTATTAATAAACCAGACATTTCCTTCACGTGTGATTTCACTTCAAGATGCGAGAATAACTAAAATTCTATGCTATTGTACTTATCAATACAACCGCTGAAAGTAAGTTCATGCCTCGATTTTACTCTCTCGTGCTTCGTAACGAGAAAGAGTTAGCTAGTATATAAAATCTTTATTATACTTTCTAATGGCTTCTTTGTAAGCTTCTTTTTCAGTCCGTTCTCTTTTTACCATCGCATTTTCTTTCTTTTAA
This sequence comes from Dolomedes plantarius, assembly GCA_907164885.2. Classification (NCBI taxonomy): domain Eukaryota; kingdom Metazoa; phylum Arthropoda; class Arachnida; order Araneae; family Dolomedidae; genus Dolomedes; species Dolomedes plantarius. The sequence continues at coordinate 49,005,803 of OU015498.1, read as the reverse complement.
AATACTAAAGTAAGCATTTTCAGTATCTATAAGTAGCCAAGAAGTCTAGGGAGTCCCTTAATCTTGAAAGAAGTTGATAAAATACTTCCTTGCAGAGGTCGTTGACCGTTTGGAAACTAATCATAATTGTAAATATTAAACTTGCTTGTGCCTTGTAATTCCCTCTCAAATGATGGCATAACAGAATGACCTACCAAACAAGGATTTAATGAAAGCTTCAAAAACTGTGAAAAGCAACGCAGATATTTTATTAGATTTTTATTACAACTTAAGTGCACATTCATAAAAATTACTCTTGCACAATCATGTATTTATTGAGCTCTTTTCCATAAACGGGGTATAAAGGGAAAAAATAAAAACTACAATTATGAGGCGGTTAACACTTCACACAACAAGCCACACATTGCTCGCGAGAATTCATTTGACTCTCCGTGTTTCAAAAAACAGCTTCCAGTTGAAATTCAAAACAACGCGTAGATACATATGCTGTTCAAAAGTATATTATACTTCAACCTGATACTCAATCATCTAAACGCTCTTATACCTCATCATTCAGTGTTCTTTTTTTAAAATGTGATATCAGTCTAGTAGATGCATAATAGACGCAAAAAAATAACAGAAAAATCAATAGCAAAAGAGGACATTTAAGGAGCAAATATGACATGTGACATGAGATGCCCATTTACATGTCAGATTTTTTTATTTATATATATACAAGGGGACACGCCCAATTCTAGCATAAGGCAGACCACCCCTAGTTGTCGGATTAGTCTACTTTCTATTTATTTATATTTTGGAGCTAATGGAATATATAATGAAAGAAAAAATTAAAATTATGTAAAAACGTTAAATGTATATATATATATATATATATATATATATATATATATATATATATATATATATATACACTCATGGACAAAAAATTAGCGCACCAAGAAGGAGTCGTCAAAATGAAACGAAATTTTACATATGTAATGGCTACTTTTATATAAGTAAATGATAAGAAAATCAAAGAAAAAGGATAATTTATTTCAGAGAAAAAGGCAAAAGAACGGAGGAGTTAATACTCCGTTGGATCACCTCTAGCGCGAATGCACGATGCGATACGATCGGGCATTGAGTCATACAAGTTCTGTATGATGTCTTGAGACATTTCGTTCCATATTTGCTGTAACCTTGCCTCTAGTTCGTTCAAACTCGTAGGATGCCCAACTCGTCATCCCAAATGATCCCAGATATGCTCGATTGGAGACAAATCTGGGTATCGGGCAGGCCAAGGAAGGGTAGTAACAGTGCGAAGACAGTCTTGTGACACCCTTGCCGTATGAGGCCGAGCATTGTCTTGTTGAAAAATGGCTCCTGGGAGCCGTTGCATGAGTGGCAACACATGTGGTTGCAGGATTTCATGAACATACCGCTGGGCTGTCATGGTGCCACGGAACAATACTAGGGGTGACCGTGTATTGTAGGCAATGGCACTCCATACCATCACACCAAAGGTAGGATTGGAGCGTTCACCACGGCCTCTCCACACACGAACACGATTGTCATCATTGCCGAGATTGAATCTGGATTCGTCGCTAAAGACGACCTGGTTCCATTCCGCTGCAGTCCAGTTTCCTCGTGCGCGGCAAAACTCCAAACGGAGGCGTCGATGGGTGGGCGTCTAGGGCAGCACACGTAATGGGCGCCGCGATACCAACTGTCCTTCAGCCAGGCGCCTTCGTATGGTTCGAGAAGACACAGAGGCCCCTAGTGAAGGTGCTACCTGTGCCTGGATGGCGGCCGATGAAGCAGTTGGCTGTACGCGTGCATTTCTTACGATGTGGCGGTCTTCTCGACGACTGGTCTGTCGAGGGCGTCCTGAGCCTGGTCTTCGTGTACATGACATCTCTCGTGTCCACTGGTCCCAACACCTCCTCACAACACAATCAGAGCGGCCTAATTGACGAGCTACTCGCCTAGCTGACCACCCAGCTTCCATCATCCCGACGATTCTCCCCTCTCAAACTGCGATAACTGCTTATATTGTCTTCGAACACGGTGTAATGGCATGTCTATCTCAGCTCTTCCTTTTAAATGATTCAGCACACTCAAACAAGCTTTGGTTACCTGTTTTATACTCCACAGAGTACGATGTTCAACGCCCTCTACCGGCTATACGTAATGCGCAATCACGCTGCATTTCTAATCTTTTGCATATCTCCCCGACATGTACCTTCATTGCAAGTTTCGTTACAATCCCGCAATTATTTCTTGGTGCGCTAATTTTTTGTCCATGATTGTATATATATATATATATATATATAATGTGTGTATATTATATATACAGGTGGTTATCAAAATAAAGAAAACTCTAAGAAATGTCATGAAAACCTTTATAACGGTGGCCTATGACCTACTTTATAACCTAATACGGCGCAAGATCACTTTTATAATTTAATACCACCTAATTACCCTTGGAATATGGATTATACAAGTCATGAATAGTGATTAAGAATATATTATACCATTTTTCAGGGAAAAATCATGAAAGTTCCTGTAGGGATGCTGTGGTGGATATCGATACCTGGATCTATCCGCTTATACAGATCACGGTGTTTGGATGATGATATAGTCGGGGGGATTGTACAGGGCAAGATAAGATATTTGACTTCTTTTTCATGCTCTTCAAACCAATACTTGATAGATTTAGCTGTATGTATAGGGGTATTATCCTCCTGGAGAAAGTCTTCTCCTGCAAGAAACAGTGTTTGCACCATAGGATGGACTAGTGAGCTAAAATTTCCACATAGTTCTTCCCATACTATCTCCCTTTTAGGGTTACAATAGGGCCTCAAGAAAACCATGAGATGCCATCCCAAACCCTGATAGATCTACCTCCATGATTGACAGTTGAGATGAGACAGCCAGAATCTTACGCTTGTGTAGTGTTCTCCAGACATACGCACGTCCTGTTGCAAGAAACAATGTGAACAATGATTCTTCGGACCAAATTCCGTTTTTCGACATATTATTCGACCAAGAATTGCGCTCGTGGCACCATTGTGGGCGATATTTTGTATTGGCATTTATTACGAGTGGCTTGGGAATAGCTAAACTTCCGTAAATGCTTTGTTTGTGAAGTTCCCTTCTACCTATTATGGTTGATCCCAGAACATGCAGATGCAGATTGAGCTCTTCGGTCATTTTGGTTGCAGTTGTTTTCTTTCTTCATGTCGCAATCCGCTTCAATACCTCGTCCGACTCTTTCCCTCAGCTCTCCCTCTCGTCCACTATTCTGTTTGACAAAGGATGATTTTCCTTGTACTCTGAATGCTATCAAGACTTTCGATACCATAGATCGAAAAACACCCATTTACCTGGGGGTTGCAGTAACAGACACTCCAGTTTAAACGAGCTCCAAAAATTTGCCCTTTTCGCAAGGTCTGCAAGGTTTGAAATTTTACGCTGTTCCCCCCAAAAGCACGACGCCCTCAGCTTCATTACTGCTATCTGATAGTAGAATAATACATACAATATATTATATAAAAAAATACCGGTGTCCAGACTTGTTTTTTAAGGAATTCGAAGCACATTCATAAACACCACTAATGTTGATAGATGTGTCCTCTATTTTGATAACCACCTATATGTATGTATTATGTATATATATATATATATATATATATATATATATATGTATGCATGTATAAATAATGTCATTACATATTTAGCTTTTTGGTTGGTTGGTGTTGTGTCAACTCTGGAATTAATAGAACACGAGGCTCCAAGATAGCCCTGGTAATCGAAAAAATGCTTTCGGAGAACAATTTCCTATTGATGTTTCGTAAATATTTTGCGAGGTAGTGAAAATGTGTTGTAATGTAAGTTCTATTTCAGGACAGCTTCTGCAATTTACGGTAAGTAATTGAAGTATCCGGTTGAATTTCATTCCTCTTAAAGACTGAGTTCTTAATCTTACAGGGATTTTATTGATACATACATTGTCATTGATTTCACATATTTGATGTCTGTTGGATTGATTTTTCCTTTACACTGAATCTCGTCGCCGAATTTACGTCCTAGAGGCAAATAAAACTGGAAGAGTTGTTATACAGTTATCTGACGTCCTTGGCGAATCCATCAGCAATGTCTTTCACGTCTAGTCCAAAATGAGATCGTCTTCATTGCATTATGCATTTTTCATTAATATATCTATTTGGAAAGCAGATAGTGACTATTTTGTGAAAGTTTTAACCTAGCCCGCAGGAAATTTCTTTTTTTATAGTAATATATAGCTTATAGTAATATATTTTTATATAGTAATATATATTTTTATAGTAATATATAGCTTATAGTAATATATTTTATATAGTAATATATATTTTTATAGTAATATATAGTCTCTTTAGTATTATATACCTGCATGTATGAGATTAATATAAAAATGAATTTACGCTCGTTTAAGAATTTTCAAAGCTCAAAAATGGAAGCTTAGAAAGCTTTAAAATGGAAACTTTGAAAGTCTAGTAATGAACAATTGTATTTAAAAAATAACAATCCATTTGAGAAGAAATAGCTCATGAGAAAGTTTGTTTGAACAAAGGAAGAAAACAGATAAAAAAAGAATGTATGTCTATTTTATTAAAACTTTTTGATTTAGTTCATTTTTATCTCTTATAATTCGAATTTTGCTCAAGGGGTTGGATTCCTCAAAAGTAGGGATTAGTAAAGGCCCACCTTCTTTATTTTTCTTGGATTATGGGAGTGCTTCGAACAGAAGGGAATAAGTTCCCATTTTTTTTTTGTTGTAGGTTTGTTCTTCTTAAATTTTCTGTTCACTCTTTTGTCTCTAAGATAATTGCAAAATAGTACATATTTTGTGAGGAGCTTGTTCAGGTTCTTCTCAAAAACATGTATTTTATTCAATATCACTTGATTATCTAAAAATTACGTTTTGATTCTGAAATGTTTGCAAAATTATATCTAATGTTATATAGAAACGAAAATTTACTGTAATTTGTAACAATGTGTTCATAAATCGGTTCTAAGAATTACCAATAAAGAAGCCCTTGGGACACATTGATTTAATTATTAAAATCACGCTTTGCTATACAGCAGTTATGCAATTCTTAAAAATGCATTTCATTTAAAATATTGAATAGCAATATAGATATATGTACACTTTGTAATAAAGTTTGGATAGTACACGAATGGAAAAGTGTATTGGGGTCCGATGAATTGCATTTTCAGTCACACCTTGCAGATGGCAGGGTGAGAACATTGAGAAAACAGCACGAAAGCATGGATCCTAAGTGCATAGCCATAAACCTTAAAACTGGTGGAGGGAAATTTATGATTTTTCTGACACTTTCCTGGCCTTCTATGGGTCCTTAAATTTGTATGTAAGAACGCCTAAGTGCCAAAAAGCATTTAAATACTGTCGTTGACCAAGTACATCCAGTTAGGTTAATGACTTATCTGTCTGGAGATGAATATTTCCAGTAGAACAACGATCCAAGCCAGTAAGATTGTACGCAGATGGTTTGCAGCGCCTAATGGAGACTTCTTGCTTAATCGACCTCCACGATCACCAGATCTCAATCCAATTGAGAATTCAGGGAAGAAGATCGAAAGGAGCATCAGGCAGATGATCCAAGAGCCATCAAATCTTAGAGAACTGGCAAGTGCAGTTCATCAAATAGGGTCTCAGATTCCCCATCCACCTACTAACATCTCATGGTGTCCATGCCAAAAGAAACGTAGCAGTTTTAGAACAGAAGGCCCAAAGAAGTACTAAATAGGTTATCATAATAAATTGGCCCCTAATTGTATATATATATATATATATATATTATATATAATAATATATATATATACACAGTATGCCCACTAAAGTCCCTTCCCACCCTCTTAACTTCGGAACGGCTGCTGCTATATTCATAAAAGTGGTGTCTAGGTATAGTAAAGTAGCCATGCGCTACTGAATAAAACCACCTACCGCGCCACCTGGTGGAAAACAGCGGAGTTAGCATTCCTATCTCGAAAACGGAATGAGATAGAGGAAAAAGTGATTCACAAAGTTGTAGAGCATCATCGATTTAGTAAGAAAAGACACCTTGTGGACATTAATGCGAAGAATAGAATGGTTAAAAAGCGCATTTGTTTTTTCGTGATTTCCTACACTGTGACGTCACGAAACTTGAACGGAAGGAGAAATGATTATCTTTCGGTCAAAACACGACACCGCAATGACGGTGAGAAGTTTGAACATCTCAAATAAAGGTATATTGTTAAAACTAGTTGTTTTTTCTTTCTCAGATCGTTTTGTCACGTCACAATGTAGGAAATCATGAAAAAACAAATGCGCGTTTTAACCGTTCTATTTTTTTCGTTAATGTCCCCAAGGTATCTATTTTTACTAAATCGATGATTTTCTACAACTTTGTAAATCACTTTTTCCCTATCTCGTTTCGTTTTTGAGATAGGATTGCTAACTCCGCAGTTTTCCACCAGGTGGCGCGGTAGGTGGTTTTATTCAGTAGCGCATGGCTACTTTACTATACCTAGACACCACTTTTATGAATATAGCAGTAGCCGTTCCGAAGTTAAGAGGGTGGGAAGGGACTTTAGTGGGCATACTGTATATATATATATATATATATATATATAAGTAAACATTTCTGACACAAACACAATTTTCATATGGAAAAAATTGTAATTTATATCTTTATGTTATAATATCTTCTTGAATTGTATCAGTTAAAGATAGGTATGTTCTTGAAGACTTTGGTATAAAGCGAAACATAACAGGTAGAGAATGTAATTTATTCAGTTCGCTTCGAATATTAAAGGACAAAATATTCTTAGAAGCAAAAATCTCATGTGATATGCTTACAAAACGTTTGAATGTTAAATTAAATATTTTGTGTCTTGAAAAATGCGATAACAGGAAAACACATTTTTAATAATGAAATACGCAAGAATATTTTCTGAAAACAAGTTGAAGTTTACTTTAAATGTAAGAGTTCAGACAGCTCAAGTTCGGTAATGTTCTGTTTGATACCGATTTAAGAGTAAGACTGCATAAATAAAAATAAGATAATTTAAAATCTATTCTTATAAGAGTTTCACTTTTAATTCCCCAAAAGAGCCTCTGTAAAACTAAAAGATTTTCTAATAAATTTACTACTTTGATCAATTACAATCCAATCAACGTAAGAGGTTCTTTAATCAAACCCAAAAAAAATAATCTTTCTGTCTTTTCTACCTAATATGTTTTCTTTGTTAACTACAAACCTTCTATTAATTCATGGGGCTGTGACATCGTTTGCAAAGAAGAATGGCCAACCAGAAGTCGCGAATGTATACATTTTAAGATAAGTATACAAAATCCCACGAATGTATCAAAATAATGATTTTACAATCTTTATTTTCAGCGAACACCTCGTTTTCATTATGAACAAGTAGCCTATTTTAAATATATTTAAAAAAATTTCTCGTTAGGCTTTCTCCAAGAATGATAGAGTTCTAAGGTTTTCTTTTAAACAAACCACTTAAGGCTACACATTAAAACTGTCTAACTTAAACAAAACTCTTAAGTAAATGTTTGATGTCAACTTTTACTCCTTATTTATATTTCTTATGCCGAAAAATTAAGAGACTTGTTTGATGAACAGAGTAAGTAAATAATTAGTGAATTTTAGATTGATTGTTTATTATTTGCTTGAGTCAACTTTCCAATTAATTTCTTTAAGTTTCAAAGATTTATTTTGTATACCGACTTTAATTTAAAGGTGAATTTTAAATTTGAACTGTAATAATATGGAAAAACAATTTTTAAATCCTAACTTTAGATTTTCGTACCGGTAATTAGCTTCCTTTATTTGGAAGTGTATGAGTTTCAGATATTGCATCCTGCAGGAAATTAGTAGTGATCGAGATCCAACGTTGGATTTAGAACCATGGATCTTACGATCTACAGATTTATGCAGCTTCCACTTATACTACCTTAGCAATATAAGGAATTCTAACATTGAATGCCTTTCCTCACAAATCCGAGAAGAATTGTTCCTCTTCAGCTGTATGATCATTTTATATCCTTCTACTACTTTCTAGCTTCACTTATTCGAGAAAGGGTATTCGTGTATGCCTTGTCACACATTCGCTTCTACGGCAGTAGAAGCAAGATGTACCACAGTAGAATATTTCTGTGTATAGTGTTTTATTGTAAACTTTACTTTGAACGGAATAATGCAATGTACTTTAGTAGGTTCCGATCTTTATAGCAGGTGGATGCTTTGAATAAATCTAAACCTATGTACACTACACTACCTACACACACACATACATATATATATATAATATATATATATATATATTATATATATATATATATATATATATATATATTTATGCTTATAACGGACAAAGGACTTCGGTTGCTTAGGGTCGTATAGGGCTTTATATTAGGCAGAAATACATGATGATTCTGAGTATGTTTTTCAATTTTAACTTGAGTTATCCGTAGTATACGTAATATTGCGTAACGTATTAGATCTAAGAACAGAGAGATACGGAATTATTTAGTCGAATAATTAATCTATACGGAATTTGTTCTTGATCAAGTTATCTTCTGAGTTTTTAATTAAAAACAATCATACATCTGTCAAAAGATACAGTGAACACTTATATTCAAGGGGTCATAATAGTCGTACTCTTGATTACCTAAAAGAGAAGAAAACTTCCCAGAGGCTATTATCATAAATCTTATTGAATTGCTTATATGCTCTTACAGTTTGCAATCAGTCTGCTTTTCATCTTAAAGTGAGATAGTTTGAGTTTAAAATTTAAAATTCGCGAATAGAAAAATTCGAGAATTAAATGTATAGATAAATATTCGAGAAAAACGTTATAAATATGACTATATAGTAAGAAGGAAAGATCCACTAGAAGAATAGGCTTCATATGGGACTATTTTAATGGCCCTTTTAAAAACCATAGGCCTATTTGTAATCTCAATAAATACGTCGTTCAATCCTTAAGGCTGCTATGTACTAACCCCATTGGATTCACTCACCTCAATGTTAACCTACGGAGAAAATTTGTCCACGGATTGCCGACTTGGATTCAAAGATTTTTTCAAAAATTGTACTCCGTCTTATAGAAAGAAATTTTACATTTGTGTACATTTTTCGTTTTTTTTAAATGCAATTAATATTTTAAAATTTAAATTATTCGGGGGAAAATCTGGTATAGTGTGTTTTAAACGCTCATAAATTCCTTCTGTGGACGAAATTTATATAATGAATCCTGTAGCGCTTTGCAGAAAAGTTCAGGTTGTCTGACAATACCAATTTATTTGATTATCAGCTTTTATGTACCTGTAAATAGATGACAAAAATATATTTTAAATAAAAATATTGGGGCCAGTGCTTAACAACCTTATATAGAGAGAGCCATTACAATCCCTCAAAATATCAATCCTAAGGGGGTGGAATTCTTGAACTGTCAACTGGACTCCTCCTACCACAAGAGTCTACAAGAAGAGGAAAAGGGAAATACGATTTTTTTCTTAGTACATAGCAGCCTTAACCCAGTGCGACAAACATAAGAACCTGATGAATGTGGTCATTTGATCGGCGACAATAAAATCACCTCCCACAGAGTAACTCAGGTCTGAGTTAATGTAGGACAAACGGAGCAACAGGAGCTAACGCCATATGGCGAATGTGGAGGCCCCAATGTTCCAATGTCACTTTTAGCCCGATAAATCGCTCGGTTTCCAGCTACGGACTACGGGGCAGTGGTGACAAGCCGAAGCCTTGATGGTGATACAGTGACACCCTCAGAGGATCCCCAGGAGACTCACAGTCGCGCTCTCCGTTACCAAGCACCGAGGTCCTCACAACGGACCCCAATGCCCTAGGAGCAAGCACCACCAACCCAACTCTGCCCCCCTCCTCCCCGGCCTAGGCCTTTTTGTAATAAAGAAATGGCTAGAGCACTGACCTGAAAATCAAAAGGACGAATAACTTTTGATTATCAAGTTCAAATTAACAATAATTAGCATTGTTTTTACATCATTTAATGTCAGCAACGACATTTGACGCTTTACTCAAGCAAAACCGACTATTTTAAATTGACACGTAACTTAAACGAAAAGAGATCTTATACAAAAAGAAAATTTATAAATTTCCACTGAAATATGTATATAATTTTCCCTATTCTTTATTTACTGTAAAAAAGGTATTTTAATGCTTTTTATCTAAAACGTCAATTATTTAAAGCACCGTTTGAAAAAAAAAATTTCTAAAAATTAAATTTTATGAAAGAAAAGTCACCATCTGATTAAATAAGTGTTCATTAAGTTCTTTTATGGTGACATTTTAGGAATTTCATAATTGCAAGACATTTCACTTATTGTACTGTTCAATCAAATTTAAATATTTCGCTAAAACTTTTGAATCCTTCATTTAAAACACAATGAAATGAAAATAAAAAATTCCTCGGAACAGAAGTAATTTTTCCATTTTATGGCTAACAGTTTCCCTTTCTAATTATCATTATTCAAGCATAGAAAAATACAATTCAACGGTTCTTTATTAAATTTCTTTCATTTTTCTCCATTGAAATTAGATTTCAAAAAGTTTTTTGAGTATTTCACAATGAAAAAAGTGTTATGTAAAAATTAAGACACTCAAAATTATTCTATTGAAAAACTAAATAGTACTATTAATATGATGAATGTATACGCAAACATTCGGTAACATAAAATTATATTTAATACGCACTTTTCGTTCATTTCTTTAAAAAGTGTTAAAACTTAACAGAATGTTGTCACGTTATTGCCTAATTTTTATTTTTTATTTCCTCGAGCTATTGTACCACTATATGCTTATTCTTCTGTAGGCTTCTTCTTCTCCATATCCGTCATACGTATCGAGACGTAAATGAGTGATGCAAATGAGCAAACGCCCATGCAATATATGAACTGGTACAGTGTTAGTTTTGACGTTTGTGTACAGTAAGCTGCATACGAACCTATGTAACCTTGGCTTTCCCGTTTCGTTTGAACTATGTGGAAGAAATTCTAATTTGATCAATTTAAGATGTAACAATCGTAAATTCAGCAGTTGGGCATTTTCGAAATCTTGAATAAATACAATACGGGGCAAAAAGTGTGCGGGCTAAAAGTATCCAAAAGTTATGACTCATATTTACGGAACTACCCATTTGAATTTAAAAACATTTATTTAAATAGAAAGAACACCTCACCAAGTTTGAATATCAATCATAGATTTCGATCATAGTATCATAGATTTCGAAGTGTACACATTTTGCATCACGACTAACGTCTAAATGGTAATCCAGTTCTCTCCAAGTGTTTCGTAGCATATCAGGAGTTATTAGACTTTTTTGCTTGGGGATTCATTAAATCCGTTGTGTAGAGACAAAAAACTGAAACTGTGGTAGTGATGCGACAGCGATAACAAAACATCGATGTTTTGAACATCGATATTCAATATTAAAACATCGATGCTAATAAAACATCGCCCCAAAACCATCGATGTTTTTAACATTGATGTTTTAGAACATCCATTTTTTAAATACTGGTTTAGTAATCTCTAAACCATTGAATGGTTTACTGTCCGTTAGTCGTAGGGGAAGGGGGTGATTTAATTTTACTCTCTGATTGGGCAGACACAAATGAGAAAAACTTGGTTGCTTTGGACTACATTGATGACTCAAAATTCTCGTTGTAAATACCTCCATGTTTTGCCTTCAAATGTCCAGATAAATTCGTGGTATTTCCAGAAGTTTTGAGGGACTTAAGGCAAATACTGCATTTCGCCAATTTGTCAGAGGTTTTGTAAAAATATTTCCAAACAGTACTTTTGGGAGGCATCTTACCAATAATATTAACGTCAACTTATATAAAACCAGAACAAAACAAAAACTTAAATGGATGCACTCGTGTATATACTATTTGTAAAATAAAACGCCATGGAAAGTTCTGGAGTGTCAGGAACATTCCAAGCGCTCTGATTGGTTCATTGGTTGTTAATTGTCATTTGTCTGTTTGCTAAGGAATCATTCCCCCTTTTGTATTCGTCCTTTTCAGAATTCAGACTTACATTTACTGAGTTTGAAAATTATGCTACGTGGTAAATTTTTTTATTACGGTACTTTTTCATTAAAAAAAAAAACATCGAGACAACGTAAAACATCGAGTACAAAACATCGATGTTAAAAAAACATCGGCTTCAATAAATCGATGTTTAAAACATCGATGTTTTTATCAAAACATCGATGTTTTGAAAACATCGACATCGATGTCGCATCCCTAAACTGTGGATGAAATGAAGAAGCGTATCATTCAAGCAATTCGTGTAATAACTCCTGATATGCTAGGAAGCACTTGGACAGAACTGGATTATCATTTAGATGTTTGTCGTGCTAAAAGGTGCACACATCGAAATCTATGATACTATGATTGAAATCTATGATTGATGTTAAAACTTGGTGAGATTTTCTTTCTATTTAAAATGGGTAGTTCCGTAAAATTAAGCCATAACTTTTGGATACTTTTAGCCCCTACACCCTGCATTTTGTCCTTCTCGAGGTACATATGAAGTCGCTGGCAGATAGAGAGATAACAATATCTTGTGCTTCATATGTGTTTATATATTGAGGAATTTCATACTGCAAAGCCGAGCAGCAAGGGCTATTATACTATTTTAAACGTTATCATTTTGGATCTTGGACTTTGATGAACATATTTCATTACTCATTCTCTACTGTCTTCAGTACACTCATTTTGCACGACACTACATTGTTTATTTTTATAAGAAAGAGGTATTTTCTATCAAAAGAAATCGAAGTAAGTTACTTTCTATTATTTCAATGCTCTTATCTTTTCATTAGCCTCTAATCACTGCACTATATCGAAAAATACGTAGAGTATGCCAAATGGTATCATGTGTTTATCGACCTATGCCTATCGATTTTAAGATATCTGTCTTAATCTTACGTTTACTAATGAAAATAAAATAACATTGTCGTGGTGCCTGTCTTAAATATTTATTTTGGGCGTGATTCGTAAATTATTTTGGTTAGTACAAATTATTTTATTTTTAGAAATTATTTGGATGCGTTGTGTTTTTAAGATTTATTTGGTTGAATACAACCCAAAGCTCAAGACAATTTGGCAAACGAACAGGTCAAACAAACTTTGCTTCTAAACCTTCCTTTAGATCAACTACAAAAACAGAGATGACTGACTCCAAAGTAACAAAGTAAAATTAATTTATTTACAACATTATCTATTTACAATTTAACTCAAAAACCGAATCACCAAATCTTAGTACACAGTTTACACATTTTACTAATCTTTTAGCATTTCTCCTCAATTCATATCGAATGACATGCATTTAATTAAACCTACACCTTTTGGATTCAGGGAGCATAAATTTATTTATTTTACCTAAGGCAAAGAACTACTCTCTCTCAAAATCTATATTCTAAAAAACAAACATTGATCCCGCACTAAATCATTCAAACTTTCGAGGTTGGGTCTGAACAAGACAAATGATTTGGCACTCACTCGATTGGATGCTAAAAGCACTGGAACACGGGTGATGATCTCATCATTGGGCTTGGGATCTCCTTTCTTTCTCGGGTAGCATGCACTCAAAATCTTTATACGGTTGTAGGCATCTATCGTCTGCTTCTTCCGCTCCTTTCATCTCCGGACGATTCAACCGGAACACCAACGGGAAATCGCCATTCTCTTCACCTCTATTTTCAAATTATTTATTGGTGAAGGCAGCTACTAGATTTCAGTCATCAGCAAAAACAAATTTTAGTCTCAGGATTAGGAGGCTCTCATCTCGGCACGCATCAACCGAATTTCTTTAAGATAACCACACTTCATCACCTGCGATGCTAAGCACCGGGAAAAGGAAACCCGGGCCCGCATGCAGAAGTGAATCTTCGAAAAAAAAAACTCTAAGTCTTATTTATTTTATTTTTTCACAACAAAGTTCACGCCTTCTCATGACTCCTAATCCATTCAGGAAAGCTTTCAAAAATCCACCACTTAGCATCAATTTTCATTTCTTTGATTGGATAACCCCTCAAACATTGCCCGCCTTCTTTGCGTCACAAAACAGACCACCCAAAGTCCAGTCCACGTGTTTTGCGGTCTACCTCCCAAACAGACCCAATAAATTTGTTTACAATAGGGTATTTTACTTTAACGTCAAACTCTGGTGCCATCTCCTTATCTGCGTCTGTAATCAACCTACCCCCACCGCACACCGCCGCTTTTAAATTGGCTAAGGCACAAAGACGACTGTCCGTCCTCTAATCAAAGGCGGCTTCCTAACTTTCTAACCAAAATGTGATGAAAATAGCCTTCGATCACTTTATCTCTCTAAAAAATTTAATTTTTCTTTAAAATCGAAAGCGCTTCATCACAAACATAAATTCTGACACGGGTTAAAAATAATACTTTCAAAAATCTGGCTCATAGTTCCCTAGGACTAAGATATGAATGCTCACTGGAAATATATTTATAGATCCCGTTTATAATCTATTGATTTTAATGAGAATTTGTTGATTTCCTAGTTGGCTATTTCCAAAACTCAGGAATTTTAATTTGAGCCATTTTAAGATAAGCACAGAGAAATATTACAGGATATTTCTGTGTTTGTAGTGAAGAGAGTATCAAGTCCAAAATCGTAGTTTTGAGAAAAAGGGGATTGAAATAAAGTCTTTTGTAAAGTCAGTTTTTTTAAGTTTAATTTTTAATAATATTTTTTAAAGTAAATGTTTCTAATTTTATTTTTGTTGAGTAAAGAGTGTTAAGTCCTTGATTGGGACATAACCCCTTTAACACTAACATGTTTGTGGTTTGTTTCACATATCCCAAATTTTCCCTGATGAATTAAAATATTTAGGAGTGGAATTGGACTTAGCTTTCCGTACCCTGCAAGTACCCCTTGATTTTTCAAACATGCCTGGTTTGATAACTCATTTTAGCCCATTTTGGACTTAACATCTCAAATTTTCATGGATGAATCAAAATATTTAGGAGTGGAATTGGACTCAGATTTCTGTACCCTGAAGTAGCCCTTGATTTTTCAAACATGCCTGGCTTGATAACTCATTTTTACCCATTTTGGACTTAACACCCTTTGCACAGCAAACACAGATTTTACATAGACCCATTGTAAATTAATTAAGATAAATACTAAACTACTTATCATTCGTCCTATTTCTTTTCGTGACTATGTCCCTTAAAATCTTAGTTACAAGAGACTATTAAGCCCAAAAACTAAACCTCAAAATTTAACCCCTTAATCCCTCCTCGCTGCACCACTGATTTCAAGGATGACTAATGCTATGGCACAGGAGTTCATTCCTTAGAATACAAGTACCGAATGCGGAAGAAGATAGTTTTAATTATTGGTTCCGCCACAGACTTAATTTTCAATACCTGAGAAAACGTGAATATGCGTTATTTGAGAGAATAGGCCTTTACAACTTTAAATAGTGTTTCAGAGCTGAGTAAATACACAAATCTTTGTTGGCACTCAGTTTTCATAACATTAGTAACTTGGGGAAGAATGACTCTGTCTTTTCAATGATATTTCCCATTTAATTGAAATGTTTTGACAACTATTTCAAAAATTGAAAAAAATTTAAATCCAAATGACCAATTGTGCAAACTTGTATTACTTCAAATGTATTATTTCAGAACGATTTTTACCTTTTATCTTTAACAAAAGTAAGCAGCATCAGTTTCTTTTATGTTCGAAATTCGATTCAAATTTCCTATGTTAAAGCTGGAAGTATTCAAAGCTGGAAGATGTTTTAAAATTGTAAGTTTGACTTTTCTTCTTTATTCAATATCGGCATTATGACATTCTGCAATTCCAGAAAGATTTCTGTAGATGTAAATATTTGGGGATATATCAGACTACAAATATTTCTAAATATGATACGTACATCGCAAAGAAAATATAAAAGGAAGCCTATTTCGAAATGTACTGCTTATGGAAAAACATTCTTCTTGCATTATATTTGTATTTAGAATGAGATTTAGTATTTGGCTCAGAACACTTGTATTTCCGAAGAAACATAGTTTCGCAAGTATAGAAAAATAGAGTTAATGTAAAAGAGATGTACATAATCTAATTAAATATATTTCATGTTTGTGGAATGGAGTATGAGACAATGTTTACATCTCTTATCGCCTTTATACAATGTTACCCTCGCATTTCACCATCTGTGCCATCAATTTTAATATATAACAGCATTCTTAGAATTGTTTTTTTCATCAAATAGTGCAAAGAAAAGATTGGCAGTCTTTTTTCGGGGTACTAAATATAATTAAATTTTAGATATTAATTTCATGCTCGGATTTAAATTTTTGGTGCTCTGTTTATACAGCATAAATTCCCCTTTAAAGGAAATAGACTCAGATCAGCATTATTTAAAAATGCTGTTACAAGTTAATTTAATTTGATTTAAATAATTTAACTAGCCTCTGTTCAGCTCCGTGAGAAATGACATTATATAAAGAGACAGGAAATTTGTCACCCAAATTTTTAATTTAGCTTGAAGTTAAGAAAAATGATTAAATATGCGTCTTTAAACTTCTGTTCAAACTGAATCTATGTTACGGAAAATAGCAACTTTGCTCACCTAAGCTTTTGCTTTACGGTGCACTCTAAACAAACATAAAAGCTATAATTTTCCACATCCACTTTCTAGTAAATTTAATACTTCCCAGTGTAAAGCTTTTTTTCTTCTTCGAGATACAGTATTTGACACATTGTCTAATAAACAGAAAAAAACATGCAATTTGTCAAATATCCAACACGCATTTGATACTATTACTTCAGATAAAAATTAATTTAGCTGAAGTAACCAGAGAGAGTTCTCCATCATTAAACGTGTTTGATGATGAAAAAGCTTGCTACTGCCCAGTACATTTTTTTTTCAGGAAAGAAATGTTTTCCCTTACGAGAATTTTTGACATTTAGTAGTTGAGTCTGTAACAAAGAAAATTTATCCATGTTGTTATATATCTTGTTAATTTTACACATCTCTTTTTTCTCTTCGTGATATGTTTAGTGGGACTTTAATAATATTAAGTAATCCGGCATCCAGGTTTAAAAAAATAGACATTCTGAGGAACTTGATGGTCTAGAGAGAATAAAAAACTTGCTGAGGGTTAATCTGTTATTGGAACTTTTCATAAAAACTATGACGAATTAAAATAATTAAACTGATTATGATAGCAGTCACTCTTATATTTACAGCCGTCACCGTTATGTTTACAAAATCCATTGTATGGAAGATATAAGTCATTGAAAAGATCTACACTTACACGGGACTAGAGGTAACCTAGCAGTAGCTTGTTGGCTGCCGGTACTGAGTGTGCTCGGATCGATTCTCGACAAGCCCCGTTAAGTACCTACGTGTCTAGGCGGGATATGGGCACGTTAAATCCGTGGATCGAAAAGTCCTTCTTTGATGTCAGTGGGTGAGGAAGGTACAATCCCCGCACGGCACCCCTGGGGGTGCTCGGTCAAAATTGAGGTGCCACTTGGTTCAGTCGGACTTCGACCCTTGTGGTGCCAAACCGGAGTCGTACCCCTCACCCCGCAAACCCATAAAGACCTGGTCTGGAATGCATATCGGGCAGGGGGTATAATCATCATAATCAACAACAACAACACAGCACACTTAGAAGCCCATAAGGCTACAGATCTATTTGGCCATATACCGTTTATAAAAGTTTATTGATTCGCAACCAGATACTCAGAGCGCAGTTCGTATATATTCTAGATTATAACACATAGGTAATCCTCAGGTAGAGTATAGATAACGGAGGTAAAACCGCTAGCATTTTCTCGATCGAAGAGTAATGTGTCCTAAACCAGGTATTACAAATCCTCACTACTTTCATTTAATTAGAGTAAATAAACAAGGTATTCTTACCTCATAGGTAGCCAGATATGTACTTGCCTCTTGATGTTGTTTCAGCGGGAGGTTGGAAAATATTCTAGAGTTCGTTCTTAGTAAATCTCTGCTGGGAGCACTGAGGTCATGGTTAGCTGTTGCCAATTATAACACAAGGCTTAAGTAAGCTTCTACAGCTAATAGCCCCGACTTCTAACCTCGAGTCTCACTGTTAGAAGTTGGTTGTTAGTTCAAGATGACATGTAGGAATTAGGGTATGCTAGGGGACAGAGATTGTGAAGTAATTTGTTGCGTTAAGTTATAGTTTTAAGTTACTGACTCTGGCTTTTGTTCACTAAGCCAGTTATCTCAGGCAATGACAACTCCGCCACTGTTCCACATCTAAACAGAAAAGTACAAATTGAAACATATGGATTTAATAGAAAAAAGGGACAATATTTCTTTGAAATCTAAAGTAATAAATATCTTTTTCTTTAAAGCAAGCACTTTGGATACCAAATTTCTTTCAATACTGTCAGTTCTAAGCGGGAAAAATAATGCTTGAAAATATACATAAGTTCACTTTGCTTAAAATGACTTCACTGTTTGAGTAAGCATGATGAAAAGTTAGTGCTAGATATATCAACTAGTTTACTAATAAAAATTGCTAAATATGGGTTAGCATTTTGCTCCTTTTTTTCGCGATGGCAGTTAGACGGAAAAATGGCTATAAAACAATAATTTAATTCTTTATCCCCACAATACAAAATGAACCAGGCAAAAGTATCAGTCCTGAAAAGGAAATAAAGTGGAGAGTATAGGCATAAGAAATTTTTATCTCTCCTCCAATAAGATAAGCTCTAAATACATATAAAGGTAAGGAATGAACGTGAATTGTATTATCGGAGAACCAATATATTCGCCCGAGGCTAAACGTGGAGCATTGAATCCATTATGCTGATGGTCCCCATATTTATTTATCATGAATAATTCAGGAGGCAAATGTTATTCTCAAATCTATGGAGCTTTATTCCTTTTTGAAGATTTAGTGTTAAGCTCATACATCGGCAAAATGATTTGTTTGGAATTCTGGATCAGAAAGAATTAAGATTTCACATTAGATGAGTTTTTATTGCCATATGTGTTATTCATTGCGCATTCTTGACATTTATTTCAGTATTTCTGAATCATTCTCTGATTAAAATTAAAAGAAAGTGTACTTAGGGAAGGCAGTACCTACAGATTATGTGAATCTACATTCAGATAACAGCTGAGAGTAGTTTTATGTTATATAAAGTTAAAAAAAGAAAGCGTTGAATGTGCGGTCACTTGTAAATACTAACAGAACTTTGATATTACGCCATCTACTTTTATTATGTTCAGAAAATAGTAAATAAGAGAATGGTTATGAAACCCATACTTCAGAATTAATCATCTAAAAATTTTAGGAGTTTGGCCTCAGTTACACTTTGCAGTATAATAGCTTAGTATAACACACATACACAGACATGCATTATATATATAGTATATATATATATATATATATATATCATATATATATATATATATATATATTGTTCCGTTTTTCCTGCGCTCGTTAGGATGCAATAAAATCTCTTCAGAGACTGCGCACGAATAAAGTTTATTATCTGTAAATTCTTCAGGCTCATACACAATTCAAACAGAAAACAAGTAACACTGTCTTCTATACAGCAGAAAACTCTAAAAACCCAAGTCAGGATAACCAGAGTCTTCAATACAATACACACCTAAAGCACGTTCAACACATTCAATTCTCAGTGGAAATTGAACTGAGTTCCAATTCAGGTATATTATAGATTACCAAAGTTCCCCCATCAGCCAGCCAGCTAGATATCTCTAGAATCTTCTAGAAAGGTCTAAACGGCAAGTTGGCGACCATTTGGCTCCATATCGCCAAATGTAGTGAATATCGCCAAATTTGGCGCCAAAATAAGTCACTAATCCATCGCAATTTTGCAATAAATCTCATATTGGCTAGATTGCCATAGACTCGTAAAATTTGTCACAATATGCGTGCGTGCGTGCATGTGTGTGTGTATGTGTATTTTGATCGTAAAAACTAAATTCTATGAAAAGCAATCACTGAGGGATAAATAGCCCTTTCAAAGCCAATCGGTTAAAGTCCACTTTTTGAAAATTTTGGAAAATTTTAGTGTCAAAGCACTAGACTTACTTCTAACTTTTTACATTCATATAAATTTCCCCAAAAATAAGGATTGCCCCCACTGAATGAGAAAATTTTCTTGGGCCATCGAGTAGTAAATAACTTTTTCCCGAATCCAATCAAATTAAGTCCATAACTTAATGCAAATCGTTGCAATAATGCAATTCAAACGCAGATACAAGTAGTACTAAATGATAGCTGTAAATCGTTTAGTGTTGTTTCATGATAAAAGTAAAATAAATTAGTTGCAGTCTAATTGCCGCAGAAGTAAGTACTTGTGAATTATTAAACAATTATTTCAATGCTTTTTCCGGAGTAAAAAATAACTGAATTGGATGTTATCATCTTTTTTTTTTTCATTTGCCAAATCGGTCAAGTCCCTCAGTCACGCAAAAGTTATAATAATGATAACGATTACTCCAATGATATTCTATCTCATACATTTTATAAATCGTCAGATAAAAGCTACATCTGCAAAGACACATTCTACTTTGTTTATTTGAATTTATATTTTCAGAGGAATTTTAAAAAACAATGTACGTATATTGTATTATCACTTTTTACCATTTTTCTTTTATGGACTTAAACGATTGGCAAGTGAGTGACTCAAATGTGAATGTACATCGTGAGTATATGCACAATACAGATTATATTATTTAATTTAACTTCATGGATAAATATTTTAGGTAAATCGGGTTTATCGGAAGGATTTTCAAAATCATGAAATTAATGGTACTTTAGAGGATCTAAAAGAATGGCCTGAGACATGATCTAAATCACTGTTAGTACATAATCTGTGGACTGTTCCTGTGTTTCAGAAACTTTTTCGAATCACGGCCCCTCAAGCAAGCTGCGACCCCTCACCAAATTTACATAAAAGCATTATTAACATATTTATGTAAACATGATAAGGATAATTTTAACCTAATATTCAGCTATCCATTACAGGAAATAGTTTAATTAAGGTAAATGCACCTATAAGGGGCCATGTCCCTATAATGGGCCGCCTTTTAGAAATGTAGAGAAATTAAGGGTCTATTGTTACTTAAGGCAGTAGAAGGGGTGATAGCCAATGACCCTCATCCCTTCTACTGCCTTAGGTAACAATAGACCCTTAATTTATCTGCATTTCTCGAAGGCGACCCATTATAGGGACTTGTCCCATTATAGGTGCATTTACATTAACATAAATTGTTTCGTATGTATGAATACGGTGGGCTTTTAATATATTTTAAATAACCGCCGTAGGGAATCCTGGATCACTATCTTTCATTCCAGGGTCATTGTTTGGTGAACGGCTTATGATGGCACCCATGTGGAAAATGTGTAATCCAAATAAAAGTTTTTTTGTTCGATCTGTGCTGTCAGTGATTGGTGTCATATGCAAATTTACTCCGTGCTCCCCGATCGTGTTTTTGCAGGCCGTTCGCAGAGCTGTTTTTTTCGTGCGTGCATAACGCGTCCGTTTTTGTGATACACGTACCATTCCAACGCTCTTTAAGGTTTTCGCATGCGCTGAGCATTTTTAGACGGGAAAAAAGTTGCAGTTTTCGTCCGAATATTTTGAATTTCTTTATCTATAACCGTAACTGTGAGTGCCATTTTATTGCCATTCACAGAATACCTGAGCTGATACCTCTGAATAACTATATATGAAATCCCAGCCCGATTGGTTGACGAAACAGCCGCTAGAGGTCTATATATCGGTAAAGTTTTTTTATGACCACCCTGTATTCGAACATAACTTATCTCTTCTATACTACAGCAAGTAAAGTGTCCATTAACGAAAACGTGTCTTTTAGTGCTTGTATTAGTGAACTATCCCCTGTATTATTGGAAATAACACAATGTAACTCCCCTCACAACAGGAGCTGCTATGTTCTGCACACGATTATATTTTCTATAGAACATGGGATTCAATTGTTTAGCCAGTCACTTGCTTTCAGGTGCAATTACAGTGTTCGACCATATGTTAGTTCTTGTGATAAATTAATTCGATTCTAAAATGAATAAAGGCCGCAAGCAATACGATCTGAATTGAATCGAGATTAGGTAACATATGGCGTATCACACGTCTAAACTCATTTTGCTCGATACATTTCGGGAACCATTGGGATTTGTTCCAAATCTGGATCGAATATTCAGTTCAGGCCGCTCTGTATGGAAGGATGGATGACGTTTTGAAAACGTGTGGCTATTCACAGCGAAGCCAACTGTAACCGCAGTGCTTCTTTCAAATCTCAGTTTAGAAGAAGGGGTGTAGAAACTGGTTAATCATATATTATAATTTTAAATTAAGCTGGACTACATGAGAAAATTAAAAACTATATATAAGTTTTACCGATTTTTTACCATACTCACCTAATAGTCAGTTTTCCAATACGTACATTTGATACATGAACACAAAATCACAATTCATATTAAAAGAGCTTTAACCTAAGGGAATGTTGTATTAATACATGTTGTTATAAATCCTAAAACATTAAATATATTACAACAGTGAATGTCACACATTTTTTTGTAAATCGTTACTATATTTAGGATTATTAATTGCATATTACGGGACTAATAAATTGTAATTATAACTAAAAAACACCATTAACTAATGTATTTTATTACATTATGTATAATTTAAAGAATAGACTTATTTCAAAGTTTCAAAAATCTGTAGATATTTCTTTTTTTTTAATGTTTGTCGCACAGTTTACATCTTCTAGAAGTGTTAACAAATTTTTAATCGATAACCATTGTTGATTTTTATTTGTGACAGGTGAGGATAGAACATTTTCTTCATCTCGTAGAAAGCAAATTTTATTTGATGGAGTGAAGAATAATAACATAAGGAAACGCATATATTGCAATCAATTATTAGACAGTACTTCGAAAATTACAAAAATCACAGGGGAAAATTTTCCAAATTTTTAAAGTGACAGGTACACAACTGCCTTGCTCTTACAAATGGAAAATTGTTAACATACGTACGTCTTCGACATACGAAGTTAAGTGGTACTGAAGTGGATTTGTAAGTCATAGAGACACATGAATGGTGACAGCCTTTATATTATCATGAAATATTGTAGTGCATTTGCTTGTGAATATTAGTATAATAAACATTTACATATTCTAAAATATGGCGATGATGAAACAATAAAAAGATTAAAAAAGATCTCAAATGAACATAAACAATAATAAATAGTTAGAACATTAAAAAAAAATCCAATTAAAATTGGAGTTGAAAATTAAATAATTCATACATTACAAAGAAAACAAGTTAGATTTAATACATGCTCGGGTGTTTGAGTCATATATACATTTTATTATTACTGGAATTTTAAATAAAAGCTCTTTCAAATCCATGACAAAAGCACAAATAATAACTATTATATTTTAGATGTAATCCTCTCTTCACGTCCACAGCATTGTCAGCGATAGTAAGTAGTAACAAATTACCATTTAACCTTTTAAAATAAGAAAAATTAACTCGTTCAAAACAAGTATTATTCTATTTCTCACAAAAGCAATGTTATCTTTACAAAAATAATTACATTGTTAAACATAAATCACACTTTAATTCTGAAACATATTTCTATAATATTTGTTTTATAGACGAATTTAGTCAAGCTTAAATTATTGCCGCCTCAAAGACATCAATATTTACAATAACGCAATAAACAAATGACGCATCCCAGACGTCTTTTGTATGTCAAGAAGTAATATAAATAGTGAAGTAGTGATAATAATGTAGAACTCCGTGTCAGTCAGTTGGGGCGAGAACTCAAAAGTCATTAGTCTGCCAGAAGAACGACTGGTGGTCCTATTCCCCGCTTTTATAAACAGACGCGACACTGAAACGAAACAAAAAACAACAACCGAAAAGTGAAAAAGAGGGACTTAAATTGAATAAAAATACTAAAATTAATGAGACAAAAAATGGAGAGGAACCTATTAAAGGATTGAAAGAGGTACGATAAGGAACCCAATTATGTGTAAATATTTCTCCGGGCATTTGATACAGAAAACTCCTGTGGGTCATTGACAAAAAACAGTTACATTAAATTGACTTCTTAAAGTGGCTCTCAATTTATAACGGAAAGATTTTGTCAACATCAGAGCGTCATACCCATATCCGCTGGAAGTTTATGAATCTTTATAGTGAACGTTCTGTAACCGAATAGGAAACATAAATTTTCCATCAAACTGAAGCTTTCTGTTCATTGTTTAACTGAAAATTTAAATTTCATTATTTCTTTATTTTATGAATGCTGCCTTTGGTCTTAGCTGTTATTTATATATAATTTCTTTATATTTTTCATTTTTTGTGTGAATTTATTTCAATGAATTGATATTAGTCCTCTACAATGAAATCCAAATTTATCGACCATAGAGTTTAGATTTAGTCCATGCAGCATAAATATTTTTATAAGCTTATACTTTTAAACAGTTTCAAAATCCTTGTTGGCATCTTTCAAGGTTCCTAATTTCTATTTTGAAAGTAACAGTTTTCACTTCTAAGACAAAATTTTCTCTGTATACTGTTTAACAACACATTACATTCATAAGCTAGTGGTACATGTAAGGTTTATCCCTAGCTCCGCTTTCAAGAATTTTGTTTAGAAGTATTTTATGCTTGAACTGTTTAGGGAAATTAAAATATTGTTTTATTAAAAAATAATTTCAATCTTTATTAATCAAATGATAATCAATTTTGAATTTAATTTTTGACCATTATATACTTCTAATTGCCTAAGTGGTACATAAGTGTCTCGCAAATGTTCAATCCCATATTAATCTTTTTTTTAAAAAATAATGCCTGAGTCACTTGTCGTTAGACATTCGCCCGAATGTGAGTTACTGTGCAGACCACGCCTTGCAGATACCAGACCAGTAATGGTCAACATCGAATGCTGAAGGTCGCCCTAACTTCCACCGCAAGACTGATGGCCATTCATTTAAGGGGTACCATATAGGGCGGCCAGCACTTCCCCCTACAAGCCGGTCCCGTAACTTAGAACCGAGTCCAGTGACGGGACCAGATCACTTGACCGCGCCCCCTTCAGAGGTAAATTTGAGAACTTGGAGGCAGCCACGGCAGATTTTACTTGCAGATTTTTCTTTGAACATTTACATCAAAAGCAATGGACGCGGTTTTCAAAAAGGGTTTTCTATTGGTTTAATTCTTTTAAAAGAATAGTTTAATTTCGTGACGATAGACACAAGTAACTTCAAGCCCCGTTAAACATTAAGTAGGGAAAAATTTTAAGTTTTGAAACCTACACGTTCTTCATATAAACCTTCATGTACAAAAATTCAGAATTAAAAATGCAATAATATTGATTAGAAAAAAACTTAAATGAAAATTTCCCGCGGCTTAACACAGGGATTAAAGAAATGCGATGTCAACTGATCCACTGACTTAATGAAAGAAACGTGCGTTTTTCTTTCCAGTGGCCACTATACGCCACAAGATATATGATCATACTAGCTGAATACCCGTGCTTCGCTACGGAGTTCATTCAAATGAAATACAATGACCAATGTATGCAACTATTGCCAAAAAATGTTTATCTTATTAATAAAAGCGAATGTTTGCGTGTGGGTGTGTGTGTGCTACCTCGAGACGAATCTGTGAAACTTACAGCCATGAAATTTGGCACACGGGTAGTGAAGAGTCTGAATATGTGCACCTCGAAGCCCGATTTTAAATTTTATTACCGTTAATTTTAATTAAAAAAAACCAACAATTTTTGAAGGGTCCAGAAAATGTAAGAGCCTCCCAACCGCCATATTTGATAATGTCAAAATCGATGCTTCTTTTCATGAAAGTACATAAATGTTATATATTTGTAAAGAGCTTTAAAAACTGATAATTTTTTCTGCTTACAGTTATTCTGTTACTTTAATAGTTTTACAGATATTTTAATTCTAAAAGCACTCCACCGCTGAGACGAAAGAATCAAATCACCCATCTCCAGTATGGTGCAGCCATCTGTCGGCAGCGGACGGGAAAGAAAATTGACGAGAATTTATTTACGGGAATTTAATACATTTGCATGGCCCTGAAAAGGGACTTTTATTTATGGGGCCCGAGCATAGCCGGGCGAAGCCCGGCTAGTATATTTATAAAAAATCGTAACGAATATTTTTATAGACAGAATAATGTAAAAGAAAATATTCAAATTAAATACAACCGTCAATGTATGCAATTAATTTGTATGTTTAATATCCATAAAACATACTAATTTGAACTTAATTCTTAAAAAACTTCCATATCAATTAGTCTAGTGGTTCAATTTTATCTTTTAAGGTATTTTAATATTTCTTTTGTTAATTTATATCGTCGTATTGCACGTGACGCAAAATTAATTCAAAGAATCACAAAAAGAAAAGAAACCACGTGATCAGCTTTTAATAAACTAAATTCTAAAAACTGATCTTTAAAAATTCCCCAAAATTCAGAAAATGAGATAATGATTCGAAAAAGATTTCATTTTAAAGGAATTTTCATGATGTTTCTCGTTATATAAATTTGTAAACCTCAGATTATTATTTTAAATGCAAACTTTAAAGAATGCTACAAAAACAGCTTAAAAATTTATTTAAAAAAAAAATCTAAGAATTTTTCAAGAATATTTCTTAGTGCACCCATACACTGTATAAGAAGAATCGCCATGCAAAATTTTAGCTCTGTAGGTCTAGCGGTTTGGTCTGTGCGTGTATCTGTCAGTCAGTCAGTCAGTCAGTCAGTTAATCAGTCAGTTACGGAACTGTTTTATATATACAGGGTGTCCCAAAACGGCCGCATAAATTCTGCACAGCTAGATTCCCCGTTGGGAGTACATAAAAACTGCCCAAAAGAAGCGTTCCTGTACGATCCATAGTTTACGAGAGAAATACGAAAACAAAGTATGACGTCACTGCCGGTGCAAGAAAAAAACACTTTATTGGACATATCAACAACAATATTGCATATCTTTCCAGACGATAATGTTTAAAACGTTCGCCGCGCATATCGCGTCATACATACGCGCGCGCCATGGAATGACGTTAAGCCGCCGTTGAACTGGTATTTAAAAGGCTGCGTCCTTGCAGCTACCGGTAGTCTTCGTATGGTGGCCATGTACTCCGTTCGTGACTACTGCGACATGTACTTGATGTACGGCCGATGTAATGGAAATGCCTTACGAACTGCTAGGGAGTATGCCCTTCGATATCCGTCCGGCCGTCCTCCCGATGTCAACGTCATCCGTGGGCTGGACGACAGACTGCGAAATACGGGAAGCGTCTTGCCAACAGCCAATCTTCACGATACTGGAAGACCGCGGAGCGGCCTGACGGTAGCACAGGCGGATGCAATACTGCAGCGGGTAGAAGAGACGCCCGAGGTAAGCACACGCGCATTAGCCTGTGAGATGACTTCGAGTAAAAGTACTGTGCACAGGCTTTTATGGTCTGAGAGGCTACATCCATTTCGGTACACAACCTTGCAAGGTCTGAAACCAGATGACTTTCAGAAACGCTTGGCCTTCTGTGAATGGCTGTTGCAGCAACAGAACACAGATAATGGTTTCATTGCACATATCCTGTGGACTGATGAATCATGTTTCACTCGTGATGGGGTATTCAATCATCACAACAGCCATATGTGGTCCCAGGTCAATCCACATGCAATCCGGCCGCAGAAACATCAGGAACGTTGGTCTCTTAACGTGTGGGCCGGCATACTCGGGGATCGCCTGCTTGGACCATATCTGTTGCCTGAACGGCTCTCGGGACAGCCGTACTTGGTGTTTCTCAATGAGGTCTTAACGACGAGTTCATCGATGACATACCATTAGCGGCAATACAGGGACTTTGGTTCCAGCATGATGGGGCTCCGGCGCATTTCTGTGCTCCTGTACGTGGTTGGCTGGATATGGAATACCCCGGCCGCTGGATCGGACGTGGGGGGTCCGGTTCTATGGCCACCACGTTCGCCAGATCTTACACCGTTGGATTTTTTCCTATGGGGCCATCTCAAGGAACTGGTGTATCGAGACGTAGTGACAACACAAATGGACTTAGTTGCTCGTCTGCATGCTGCTTGTACTTCGGTGGACCCCGCGATGCTGCAACGTGTGATGACAGCGATTCCACGGCGTGCTCAAGCCTGCTTCGACATGCATGGCGGACACTTTGAACATCTACTTTAAATTGTGCATGCTGTTGATATGTTCAATAAAGTGTTTTTTTTCTTGCACTGTCAGTGACGTCATACTTTGTTTTTCGTATTTTTCTCGTAAACTATGGATCGTACAGGAACGCTTCTTTGGGCAGTTTTATGTACTCCCAACGAGGAATCTAGCTGTGCAGAGTTTATGCTGTCGTTTTGGGACACCCTGTATAGATTAAGCATGTGTAGTACTTTTTCCATCATCACTTAAATAAGCCGAGACATTATATTAACCTAAATTTATGATAACCATACATTTTAAAGAAATTGTAGAATGAATTGCTTGTTGTGTAGTGTCCTGTGCTCAGCCGCGTGAAAATAATCCTGGAGACACAAATTTATGCTAGTAAAATATAGCTCTCAATTTTTCCTTATTCGGGCTAAATTGAGATCGAGAAGTCTGACTAGACACAATGATCATTGCTCTTACTGGGAATCAAAGACCGAAATGATTATTTCAAAAGCATAATGTGACCGGATATAACACACAATGGCAACTCCGCATCTCTTTTATCATATGAAAAATTCCATTGTACAGATGTCATATGAGTCAGCTTGCTTTATAAATAACGCTTTATAAATAAATTTGGTAACTTGCCATAATAAGGTCATTTTGTATCCTATTATGACAGAAGCTCCTTTCTTCCCCTGTTTTTAAGAATAGTTAAAATCTAGGTAGACTAGTTAATTTTTTTTTCATTTGAAGTAATATTTAAACAGAAAAATAAAGCACCAAAACTTGTAAATATGGTTTGGAATAAATAAAAAAACCCTTTAGAAATTGACTGTTATATAAAGATAATTCGCTGCTCAAATCTGGAAGACATAAAAACTGCATGTATTGGAGATACGTTTTAAAAAAAAGGTGCTCAACGTATAATAAACATTATATGGCAGGCAGGAAGAACGTTGCCATTCCCGCGATAGAAAAAAAAATAATATAGCTTCTTTCGAGAAATCTAGAATGATTTTCTTTGGCTAACGTTACTCCCTTTAACAATATTATATTGTTTTGTTTTTGGTGGTAATTTAACAACATTAAATAACAAAAATACTTGTTCTGAATACTTCTTACGATAAGCATTTGATTTTAATGTAACTAAATATCGTGGGTAATGATTTGAAGGACGTTGAGTTAAGCTAAATGATACCAACGACAAAATATTGTTTGCAATTTTTTTACAGCGACTTTCTCTGAATGAATAAAATTAAGGCTTTTTATATAACGCATTTTCTAATATACCCATATAACGCTGCGAAGTAGCATACTTTTATATGTCTTTATGAACATAGAAGATATAGAACCTGATACACGAGCTACCAAGTGAGTTAGAATGTTGTGTGCTCGAGGAAGTCTAGTGGTTTTCGGTGCTGAGGGTACACGGGTTGAATCCTGACGAGCGCCATTAAATACCTCCGTGTTTAGGCCGGATATATGTAAGTTAAATCCGTAGACCGGAAAGTCCCTCTACGAGGTCAGAGAGGATGGGATAGGGTACGATAGTCCCAGATACCACCTCTGGGGGTGCTTGATCGAAATTGAGGTGGGAAGTTGGCTAAATCGCTCTTGTGGTACCATTTTAAACCGGAGCTGCACCTCTCAGCCCACTAGCATATATGGACCTGGTCTGGAATAAATTCCGTTCAGGGGACTTTAGAAACAACTACAACAACAACCACAGAATGTTAAGGTATGTAATTTTAACCAAACAGTTTTAAATAGTTTTCAGTTAAGTAGCTATAGCATTCGTTGAAATCGATATTTCTTAATAGTCGTTATGATCAATCAAAAAAAGTTTAAAATAAATAGAGGATCCCCGTTTTTCAAAAGTATGGAATTTTAGTAAAAGCTTTCGTAAGTCGAAATGTCATAAAACGAAAAACCAAACTGTGGGCCTGTCCTTATTTCGTTGCTATGTGGTTGCTAGGCCCGACACCACAATTTTGCTATTCCGATACCATACATACTACAGTAGACAAGCATCACGATGACGTTTAGATACACGTAGTGGCTAACGAGGGTTAGACACTACGAGTATCATCTCTCATTTTGATTTATTTATATGAGGTAATATTTTAAACGGGGCATGTGGCGGCTCTGTGGTACAGCGCGCTGGTTGTCGGTGCTGAGAGTGCTCGGACCGAATCCCAGCGTCGCGCGGCAAAAAATGTCTCCGTTTGTGCCTCCGTCTCTCCATAGGGGTTAATGCTGTCCGACTATATGAAGCCTTCATAATAAAATGAACAGTAAACTGCAACGTATTATAGGCGAATGTTTGACGACAAGTGCCTCAGCTTAATAAAAAAATTAAACGTTCCCAGAGCCGAATAATAACCTACTAAAGCATAAAAATGAGATTAAAATAACATAATAATGTAGAAAAAATTTCAGGTAGTTTCTCCTAACGAAACTACCGAGGGTTATTAACGTAGGATTACTTATCGTTGCTTACCTCTTATGTATGTATATATGCATCTATATATATGTACGTATGTATATATGTATATACATATATGTATGTCAAAATTTTGAAGCCTATTCAAACTTATTCTAAGGGCCTGTTCACATAGCGTCCGTAAGCGTCGGCGTTACTCGTATAGGAATATATGTAACCAATTACAAACCTCCAAACGATTAGCCACGAAGTCGTTAAGGTATGTGATTGGTTTAAAAAATGTCAATACGAGTAACGCTGATGCTGACGGATTCTATGTGAGCAGGCCCTCATTCTATACACGAATAATAATCCCAAAATTTATAGACATTTTTTAATCGTTTGAAGATATGAAACTCTAAATTCTTTACAGATTACCGGAGAAAAAAATCTTTCGTGAATCATAAAACTCCTGTAAAACATTAAGGGGTCAGGTACCTTTTAAAAGCTAAGAGACTCGATAAATATATTCCTATTATGAAAATACTTTATTCAGAAATATGAAAATTTTACTGTCAGTTAAATACTCTTTCTTCTTTATAAATATGGCTCTCAATTTTTTCTAGCTTGAAGAGAGTATTTTTTTATATTACAACCATTGTTTTTTTCAATGTTAGGTCAGTCCGCACAGACTTGCATCTGTATATTAATTAATATGCACATTTTTTATTTTTAAAATTAAGTTATATAATATATTTTTAAAATGACCAACTCTGAAATCAAAATTCTTAGTTTTTCATAGAAAAAAAAAAGTGTTTTTTTATATTTTTTTAAAGTTTCAAAAAATTTTACGATGAATTTTATTATAAATAAGACTTTTATAACAGGAAAAGCATAATAGTTGGTCATTTTAATTATAGATCTTTATATTGCATGTGTATAAAATTTCATAGCATTCTAGCCAACTGTTATAGTGATATCATGGGCGCAATGACAAGAGAATTAAAAAAAACAATTGTTTAAATTTTAAACAATTAAAAATTTTCCCTTCTAGGTAGAAAAATTTTAAAGCCATATTTATAAATAAAAAGTAGAGTTTAACTCAGAGTAAAATTTTCAAGTTTTGAAATAAATGATTTTCATAACTACTGATGATTTAAAATAGGGATATCTTTGTCGAGTCTCTCGGCTTTTAAAAAGTACCTGACCCCTTAAAACAGTTTTTCCTCATTAAATCTTCATGCTTATTCGTATATTTCACATTAACATTTCAAATGTTCTCTTAAAATATTCCAGACAATAGCATACCCAATAAAATTCTCTATTATTCCATTACAAATAGCTTTATTTTATTCCAAGATAAGGGGGGAAACTTCGATGCCGTGTCCTTTGAAAACAGTCAATCGATAGGACGAATTTTCAAGGAGACTACTCTAACTTTGGAAGCAACAGGTAATAAAGCTCTGGGAGGTAAAAATGCTCTGTAATGGAGATGGGTGAGTACATGAGCTTTCTGAATAATACTGTTTTTCCTTCTGTCGAGTTTACTTTCCCAGAAGATGCTGTAAGCTTTATATTTGGAGACGTGGTGAAAATATTTTATCGTGAGTATTTCCGCTTTAATGAAAGTTCGGGCTTACAGATTTTGTGCGTATTCTATAAATGTATCAATATCCATTCTTCACAAGTATTTCACACTGAATTGGGAAACTATTACAAGTTTTGAAAGTTTTCCGACTTTTACTGTTTGTTGAAGAATAAAACTATTTGAAACTTTCTCCGGTAGTTTTCTTAAGCACTGTGCAAAACAATTTGATTCGATATTGTCTATAAAAATTACTCAATATCATACTGCATGTAGGTAACAGTCTTGAAATATCCTCCATCTTACTCTAAATATATTAAAACTACATCAAGTATCAGTTCTAAATTTATTAAGGGGGTCCGGGACACATTTAAAAAAAATTTATTTATAGAGTTAAACTTTTGAATTTTTTGTGATGGTTATCCAAATAATTTGTAAACAAAATCACTTTATAAAACTTCTCAAAATGATTTAAAAAAATTTTTAAATTTTAAAATTTTAAAAAAAGTGGGGTGATTTAAAATTGTCATAAGTCGAAATATTACTTGTCGAATTTCAGTTCTCTTTCATTTAATTAAACAAAAATATATAAGTTTTAATTTTGATTCAGCATTTTTTTAAATATTAATTTTCAAAAAAATAAAAATATTTATATTAAAAATTACAAAAACAATTATGTAACATATTTTTAAAAAATCATATTTTCAAAAGTAAATATATTTTTCAAATTTGCTGAATCTAAATTAAAGTAAAATAGTTGAAAAAGACATGTTTCAAGTTTCAACCATTTATCTTTAACGGTTCTTGACTTATAACAATTTAAAGACGAGAAATAGGGAAAAAACCCATCATGAAGAAAAACGCACTTACAGGTTTAAACAACGCTATTAGAATGTTACAAAAAAAAATAATAATTTCTCTTGTTCTAATTCAGATAGAAACATGATTTAAACATCATTTTAAGCGTAAAACAACACAAAATTTTTTAATCCAATAATTTTTTTTTCGAAAATTCGAACAATTTTGTGTCCTGGACCCCCTTAAATAGAACGTTCGGAGCTATCTCCTCTACCTAGATAGAGCTCCAGAATCGTGTACATTTCAGATGAATTTCCGGCCTCCGCAAGTGATATATTACCCTTTACTGCTGATCACACGAGAAGTTCTCTTTTTAATAACATTGTTATAGCCACCAAACATTTTTGCGCCTCTTTTCGTTATATAAAGGATGGTATTAGGAAATTTGTTATTTTGCTGCCATGATGAAAATCATGTAAAATTTGTGGAACGGATGTCAGTTTGACCTTGTATGTTCTTTTCCGAATAAACTTTTCGGCTCAAACAGTTTATCATTTCTCTCCATAAATATTCAGATCGATTCATTAGTCCGTGGTTGGCCTGATATAGTCCATACAACTTTGCCCTCAAAAATGACTCCGCAATGGATAGGACTGGGCAAAACATAGGCAAAATGCTACAAATGGATTTTTTTGTTCAGGTATTGTACCAAATTTTGGGTCCAGTGTCTGGACTATTGAGACTTCTCCTCACCTACAGTTTAAAAGGTTTTTCTTAATCTATTAAGTACAGCCGAACCCCGTTATAACGAACTTTAAGGGACCAAAGTTTTTGTTCGCTTTATCCGGTGGTTCGCTATATCCGAACCGTTAAGAAAAATGCTAGAGTTCACAAAATGTATAACTCATTAGTTTCAATGACTATTCAATAATGATGTAATAAAAAAATGATAAAATCTATCAAAAATGATCATTAATGAATTAAATCAACTAAAATCGATTACATTAAACTGACAAAATACTAATTAAATTACGTACAATAGGAAAGCTGCGGGACAAAAATTTTCGTTCGTTATAGCCGTGAGTTCGTTATATACCGGGTTCGCTATAACGGGGTTCGACTGTAATTTTAGGAACTTCTTATATACATTTTAGGTCCTTGTTCTTACCAACAGTAGTCATGAAAACACGGATTCTAACACTTCGGCTTTGTCATTTGTTTGTAGATGAACTAACTCTATGCTTTTTATCTTAGTGGTTAAGTTGGGTGTACTGCTTTCATAAAAAAATCTTAACTGAATTTTTTCCCGTTTAGATGACTCAGTTTATCTCTCGACAAAACAGCCAGGCAATCTGGGCATTCTTGCTCCTCTGTGGTAAACGGTCATTCAGTTGCCTTGTTTCAGCGGTCAACACTTATTTATTTAAGTCTTTCTATACGGTTAACGATAAGTATTTTGTGGTTGTTTAAGATCCATATGTCTATAGAATAGTGAATGCTTATATGTGGATTTTTACGTTTTATAAGCTGTAACTCTAAATAATATAAACTGCTGAAAACGGTCATTCAAATGCCTTGTTTCAGCGGTCAACAGTTATTTATTTTTCTATGTAGTAAACATTTAGTATTTTTGGTAATAACTTAACTTCAAGGGGGCCAGAGGTAGTGATAACTTTTTTAGTATAAGCTATAACTCTAAATAATATAAACTTCTGAAAACGGTCATTCAACTGCCTTGTTTCCTTGGTCCCGCAATTTTCCTATTGTACGTAATGAGGGATACTATTATGATTTTACTAATAATATCCTTCATTTTAACTCTGTACTATCCATACAGCACATAAAATATGAAAATGATTCGTTGGCACTTCATATAACACAACTAAGACAGGGATATGCTGAGCTGATGCAAACATTTTCAAGGGGAAAAGCTACTTCAATGATAAATTGCTGAAGTCTGCCAAATTAGAAAGTAGGAGCGAATTTATGTTGTTACAATAAGACAGGAATAAAAAAATAAAAACAAAAACAAAGTACGGTAAAAACTATACATTAAAACTAGCGAGAAAGAAGCTGTTATATGTGCAAAATTAAAGATTGCTATAATTAGACTAATTTGTTATTCAGAATGAGTAGTTAGTTACTTGTTAAAATATTTATCTATATATATAAAACAGTTCCGTAACTGACTCATTCATTCACTGACTGACTGACTGACATACAACACACAGACCAAACCGCTGGACCTAAAGGGCTGAAATTTTGCATGGCGATTCTTCTAATAGTGTAGGGGTGCACTAAGAAAGATTTTTCAAAAATTCTTCTTAGATTTTTTAAAATTAAATTTTTAAGCTGTTTTTTAAACTTTTTTTACGTTTGCATTTAAAATAATACATTGATGGTTATAAAATTTATATCACGAGAAAGATCATAAAAATTCCTTCAAAATGAAATTTTTTTGAATTTTACCTCTATTTCCTGATTTTTGGTGAATTTTTAAAGATTAATTTTTAGAATTTAATTTATTAAATGCTGATCACGGGATTTCTTTTTCTGGTACTTTCAATAAATTTATCGTCACGTGCGTAACAACTAAATAGACAAAAAAAACATTTTTTCTTTCTAATGCAGCAGACGATTGGATATTATCCAAAAAAAAAAATAAATATTCCTTATGATTTTTTTATAAATATATATATATAAATATTTTTTTACATCAATTGTATATATTGATCGTCTCATTTATTATAAATATATATATTTATTTTTTTTGGCATTAATTGCATACATTTACCGTTGTATTTAATTTGAATGTACTCCGTAGCGAATTTTCAGCTAGTTTCATATAATTTTCCTAGCATATTTTTTTCATTTAATAATGCTTTTTCGCTTTTTTACTAGGTTTAGATACCCGGTGTGTTTCAGGTTTCTCATATGTAGGACATCAGGTTTTGCAGAAATTAGAAAATCAAACAAACACCTATTAATATTCATTTACAGTGAGTGATATCTCATTTACAAATTCATATTGAGTATCCCTTTGTTTTGCTGTTACAAGCATGGACGGGAGATCCTTTGATTATGGAGAACTATTGCAAGCGTATCCAATCCAGGTGCCTTGATACCCGGAAATGTGGCCCCACAAGAACCCAAAGGAATTATCTTCCCAGAGAAAACTATCACTTATTTTATAATTCCGCCTTAATCCTGTCACCGCTGTGTCAAAGATGAAACACACGAGCATCTGTAAAGCCCACTAAGAATTGTAGCCACTTCCATCAAACCACTGATGGAGTAGTTTCACAAAAACATGGTCAAATTTCCCCTCATTTTATGTTTATGTTGCCTTCTTTTTTAAATAATTGTAATAAGATATATAAAAAAAAACTAGCTGGAAACCGCCACTTCTCTACGGAGTACATTCAAATTAAATACAACGGTCAATGTATGAAATTAATGCCAAAAAAATAAATATATATATTTATAATAAATACGACGATCAATGTATACAATTGATGCAAATATATATATATATATATATATATATATATATATATATAAAATTATTTATTTATTTATTTGTACAAAATTTTAAGGGATATTTATTTATTTTGGATAATATCCAATCGTCTGCTGCATTAGAAAGAAGAAAAAAATCTTTTTTGTCGTCTATTTAGTTCTTATGCACGTGACGTTAAATTTATTTAAAGTACCAGAAAAAGAAATAACGTGATCAGCATTTAATAAATTAAATTCTAAAAATTAATCTTTAAAAATTCACCAAAAATCGGAAAATCGAGGTAAAGATTCGAAAAAGATTTCATTTTAAAGGCATTTTTATGATCGTTCTCGTGATATAAATTTTATAACCCTCAAATTATTGTTTTAAATGCAAACTTAAAAAAAGTTACAAAACAGCTTTAAAATTTAATTTAAAAAATCTGAGAAGAATTTTTCTAAAATCTTTCGTAGTGCACCCCTACACCATAAGAAGAATCGCCATGCAAAATTTCAGCCCTTTAGGTCCAGCGGTTTGGTCTGTGCGTTGTATGTCAGTGAGTGAGTCAGTTACGGAACTGTTTTATATGTATAGATGAGGAAAGTTTTGTAACTTATATACATTAGTTATATTATATATTTTATATTACGGCATACGGCAATTCCTCTTCTCTCAATGCCGCCCATCAAACCTAAAGTTAGGACACCCATGTTCTGTTGCTTTTCGACGCACACTATTTTAATGGATTTATAACCAGGGCTACTAGCGAAAAAAATGTAATAAATACAGATTGCATCTAGAAAAAACCCAGCTTTTTATAAAAAACCTTTTTATTAAAAATGATAAAAAAATTTCAAATTAGATAATACTCACCACACTTTTTAAGATTACGTACTCAAAGTTAAATGAAAGTTATTTTATTTAATTGCCAAATTTTATCTATTTCATTATTCACCTCTATATTTATTTTCTGAAGATTTTTTTCTCATTTAATTGTCCTTCTTATTGTATAAAACATACTCCTTCAATTAAGTATTTCTACTAGTTTTGTTCTAGATATCCAGATGTGCCAATTTTGATGATATCTATTTATTGTCTGTTTTGCCACCATAGGATCGTTTACGGTTTCAGTTTTAAGGGGTCCAGAACACAAAATTCTTCAAATTTTCGAAAAAAAATTTACTGCATTAAAAAATTTTGTGTTCTTTTCTGCTTAAAATGACGTTTAAATCATGTTTCTATCTTAATTCGAACAGGAGATTATTATTATAATTATTATTTTTGCAATATTCTAATACGAATCTATTCTAATCTCGTAGCAGCCAATCTTTGTTTAAACCTGTAAATGCGTTTCTCTGCATGATGGGTTTTTTCACAATTTTTCGTCTTTAAATAAGTCCAGAATCGCTAAAGATAAATGGTTCAAACTTGGAACATGTCTTTTTCAATTCTTTTACTTTAATTTTGATTCAGTAAATTTGAAAAAAATATTTACTTTTGAAAATATGATTTTTTAAAAGTAAGTTACATCATTTTCTTTTGAAATTTTTAATCTAAATATTTTTAATTTTTAAAAAATTAATATTTTAAAAAGCGCTGAATCAAAATTAAAACTTATATATTTCTGTTTAATTAAAGGAAATTTTTTTTAAATTCGACAAATAATGTTTCGAGTTATAACGATTTTAAATTGCCCTCTTATTTAAAATTTTTAATTTTTAAATATTTTAAAATCTTTATGATAAGTTTTATGAGGAGATTTTGTTTAAAAATTTTATGGTTAACTACAACAAACAAATTCAAAATTTTAACACAATAAATAATAAAAAAAAATTAAATGTGCTCCGGACCCCCTTAAGAGATTATGTCTCTTTTGTTGTCGTTCTATTAACTTGTGAAAAAAACTCTTTCGAAGTTCTAGGAAGAGTGAAGTATAATAGTTAAATGGGATATGAAGTTTGATAAGATTTCATAACACATCTTTGGTATTATTGAATGTATCTTTGATATTACGCATCAAATAGCACGATTATGGGAGGGTTTCGTAAGAGGGAGATATATCACGATTCAATTAAAATGATCTCCACTTGTATTACTTTAGATTGAAACCCATCATAATTAAATTATGCTTATAATGTATATATTTAAGTTGCTAAGCCGACTTTTTGGGCAGCCCGTAAGAGGAAACTACTGCATCAATTTACTTCATTTTGGCCTTAAACGGAAGATTGCAATCTGTAGATTTGTCAAATTTGGTTTTAGTAACCGCAATTTCTATTAATTAGAAATAAGTGGCATGTTTAAATCTGGCTTTAGAAACTCACTGTTTTTGCGCATGCTCAGTGACATGTTTTAATGATAATCACGTTAATTCCGAGGAGTCTCTCTAACTAACTAACTCTCTCTCTCTCTCGCTGCCATTTTTATTTTTATGATAATCATGTTTCTGAAATATAAGATTAAACGTGATGAAAATAAATTGTTTATTTCGCGCTGTTTGATTAGCGATAATTTACAATTAAAAAAATTGCTTTCTGAGCATGCTCAGTGGCATTTTTAAATCTGGCTTTAGATACTTACTAATCACGAGGCCGATTAAACATATTAATTTGTTTCTGCTCATTATTATGATTTTCAACATTTGGCAATTATGTGTTGAGTATAATTTGTGTATTAGTGCATTTATTAACTATCTAGCGTCATGTTTTGACGGGTACCAACTAGTCTATATATTTAAGTTGCTAAGCCGACTTTTTGGGCAGTCAGTGAGAGAAAACTACTGCAACAATTTTCTTCATTTTGGTCTTAAACGAAATATTGAAATATGTAGATTTGTCAAATTTGGTTTTTGTAACAGCACTTTCTATCAATTAGCAATAATTTACAATAAAAAAAATTGATTTCTGCGCATGCTCAGTGGCATGTTTAAATCTGGCTTTAGAACTCACTGTTTTTGCCCATGCTCAGTGACATGTTTTAATGATAAACACGTTTATTTGAGGAGTCTCTCTAGATCTCTCTCTGCCATTTTTATTTTTATGATAATTATGTTTGTGAAATATAAGATTAAACCTGATGGAAATTGTTTATTTCGCGCTGTTTAATTAGCGATAATTTACAATTAAAAAAAATTGCTTTCTGCGTATGCTCAGTGACATCTTTAAATCTGGCTTTAGATACTCACTAAGAACGACGCCGCTCATACACATTAATTTGATTCTACGCATTATTGTGATTTTCAACATTTGGCACTGATGTATTGAGTATAATTTTTGCATTAGTACATTTATTTACTATCTAGCCGTCATGTTTTGACGGTTTACCAACTAGTATGAAATAAATATTAATTTTTTTACTATTTTTTTTATCTTACGAGGGAAAAACGTAGATTTAAAAATATTATTAAAAATAAATCCAAAAATCCATATGGTTGTGAAAAACCCCAGGTTTGGGATTAAAAACCTAATTCTGGGAGCAGTGTCTATAACTAGTAAAGATGAAAAAGAACCTTTATTTAATTCCGTAGCGTATGTTTATTTTAAATTATAGTTAAAAATAATAAATATTAAAAAGAAAAATTACAATGTATCAAATAATAGTTAAAAGCGCTTGAAAAATGACATTTTTAAGCCGATGAAAAAGACTGAGTGCTGCCATTTCGAGAGAGAGAAATGCTACAAAGAAAAAATACACAACTAAGTATACTTAGAAATATTTTTGCTCTCTGAAAACATATTAACTGGATATGAAAAAATAAAAATGTTATTTTTTTAAACGAAATGTTGGACTTTAATCTGACAGCGAAAGCAATAAAAATGTGTATGTGAGGGAGGAAAATGTAGCGAAACTCTTTGGATACACTTTAAAAGCAATTTTAGAAATGAAGTACTGAGAAAGAAAATTTTAATTTATATATAATGCATAAATATATTTCTTATATAAATGAATTTGTACATTTTCAGTAATTTCAAACATTTCACATTGGTTGGAAAAATATTTTTAGAAGAAGAATTAAAATGTTTATAAATGGATGTTTCAATCTTTTTCGAAAGCTCATTATATCATATTACAAAGTAACCACTGGAATGTAGAGATGATTTTATATTTTTTTCCAATACGTGGTTATTAATTAAAATTACATTAGAAACACACACACACACACACACACATATATATATATATATATATATATATGTATATATATATACAGTTGGCTCTCTGTTTAACGACGCTCTACTTAACGACGATCTCTATTTAAAGACGATATTTCCCTGTCCCGGTCCCTCCGACGTAAAAAAATTCTATTTTAAGACGATTTTGTTTCTATTTAACGACGATTTTTTCTTACATGATAAACTTTTTCTTCAACATTTTATCTACAGGAGGGTTGCTTTCTGTGGGGGAGTTTGGTTTCAATAACAGACCCGGAATTTCCTTTATGTTTGTTGCAATCATAGACTTGTTGCAGTGGAAAAAACCGGGGGAGGGGGGAGGGATTACTGTTTCTCAGGGTTCGATCTTCAGGTACTGTTCGATCTTCAGGGAAGATCGAACATTCTTCCCTGGTGGATCAAATTTCTTAGTGCGGGTGTGGAATCACTCTATTGTACCTACCATGTTGTCATGTGATTTACGAACTGTCCAAAAGCACCCCTCTCTCACTGGGAAGCACGTGTTCATGTTTAGAGAATTCATGGTTGTGTGTAGGAGCTCATTCCAGTACGAATACGAGGTGAGCAGAGCAAAATGGCATCAAAGCGAAAGCATCTTACGCTACAAGAAAAAGTGAAAATTATTGAAAACTGGGAAGAAAGTGTTGGAATAACAAAAGTCCAATTCGCAAGACAATTTCAGCTACCCGAGTATACTCTCAAAGGCTTTTTAGCAAGCAAAAAGAAAATTCTTTAAGCAGCACAAAAATTTGACTTGGGATCCAAATCCAAACGGCAGAAAATTCAATGTGGCCGATCAGAAGAGTTTGAGAAGGCAGTACTGCAGTGGTTTCATCAAGCAAAAGCATCTAACATTCCAATTTCCGGAGTGATATTTAAAGAAAATGCTATTATTCTGGTAGAAAAGTTTGGAATGCAAAATTTTCAGGCTTCGGCTGGTTGGCTAACAAAGTTCAAAGAAAGATAAGTGGCTCCATAGATGAAAAAATAGTGGATGAAAGGAAAATAGTGCTGAAGGGGATATTAGATGGATATGATGAGAAGAACATGTTCAATGCAGAAGAGACGGGTGTATTCTACAATATGGTGCCTAATAAAACCTTAATGTATAAGGGCGAAAAGTGTTTTGGTGGAAAACACAGTAAGGAACGATTGACTGTTTTACTGTGCACTAATTCGGATGGATCTGAGAAATTTCCACCACTAGTTATAAGCAAATCAAAGCAACCAAGGTGTTTTAAGAATATCACCAGGAAACCTTGTGAGTACCGCAATAACAATAAAGCGTGGATGACATCACAAATTTTTACTGACTGGATTAGAAAATTTGATGCAAAAATGCATCGAGAAAAGAGAAAAGTTTTACTTTTAATCGACCGATGCACTGCACATACTCCAAATATCCCTGGACTTACAAATTTGACTATCCATTTCTTACCAGCTAATTGCACTAGCAAGTTGCAGCCATTAGACCTGGGTATCATTCGCAGTGTGAAAGCATACTAACAGAAAGTCTTTATTTAGGAAATTAATAAACAATTCGGCTGACAGTATAAAAATTACAAAATATACAATCTTGGAAGCAATGCACATGATAACATCAGCAGGGAAAGAAGTTTCTTCATTCACAATAATAAACTGCTTTCGCGTTGCTGGAATTCACAAAGAACTTGTAGTGGAACTGCAAAGTACGGATGTAGAAATCAACGAAGATGACATTACCCCTGAAGAATGGAGAAGTCCTGTTGAAGATGAGGATGTTTCAGTTCAAGATTTCTACAATTGTGATAAATATGTTTGAACAACAGATTTCAGAAATGTAGAACAAATTTATGAAGATATTGTAAACGAAAACACAGTGTCAGACCAAGAAGGTGAAGTTGAAGACACGGAAAAGGAGACACTGCCATCGTCTTACACAGATGCAATTTCTGCTCTAGATGTTCTCCGACGCTATATTACATCGAAAATGGAAGGTGACTCATTTAACATTTTAGAAAATCTGGAAAAGAGAATAACGAAAACAAGGCGAATGAAGCAATCAACACTTTTTGAATTTATTAAAACGTAATTTATTGTATTGTTTGTACTCTTTTTTTTTCAATGTAATTTAAAATAACTTTTTGTTAATAAAATAATGATGATAATAAAAATAACATTTTTAAACACGCCAATATATTAAGAAATATATTGACAGTCCTAAGCCTGTAAAGTGTGAAGGGAAATGTTATTTTTTCACAAATTCTGTTTAAGGACGATTCTACTTAAGGACGATTTTTCACGGTCCCTTGAAAGTCGTTAAACAGAGAACCAACTGTATATATATATATATATATATATATAT
Source organism: Dolomedes plantarius (assembly GCA_907164885.2). Classification (NCBI taxonomy): domain Eukaryota; kingdom Metazoa; phylum Arthropoda; class Arachnida; order Araneae; family Dolomedidae; genus Dolomedes; species Dolomedes plantarius. The sequence continues at coordinate 48,962,654 of OU015498.1, read as the reverse complement.
ATATATATATATATATATATATATATATATATATATATATATATATATATATATATATATATTGACGAAAGTATTTGGTAACTGCATGTTTTTCAGAAAAAGCGCTTTATTATTCTATTCAGTAATGGGTAGGCCTTCCTTTTGCTTGTATTACAGCGTCAACACGTCCAGGCATACTTTTCACAAGTTCTCTGGTAAACTAGTTCTCACAAGTAAGTCTGGGCAGGAATAGCTCGCCGTACCTCTTGCAAGCAGTGAGAAGAGATTATTTTGAAGATGGGCGTGGGTGGCGGTGTCGTACCTGCAGCTCCAGTTTGTTCCACAAGTGCTCGATTAGATTGAGATCGGGGCTCTAAGAAGGCCAGAAGCAGATTCATCTCATTTTCAGGAAACCAGTCCAGCATATGTTTTGCAGTACGACATGGTGCTTGATCCTACTGGAAGAGACAATCTTCGTCGCCGTAGCATTGCCATAGTATAGGCAGGGCCGAATTATCCAGAACGTCGAGGTACAAGTGAGCGTTCGTGGTACCAGGCACAGGAAGCAATGGGCCGAGTCCTATCCAGGAAAAACAACCTCACACTAAGATGTACAGGTACGAAAAGGTACAGGTACAACTGGCGACACTCCAGGTCAAACGACGCCTCTCATTAACACGTGCAATCAATGGCTTATATGCGGCTGCTCGACCATGATAACCGATCATGTGCAGATCTCTCGGATAATTTAGCCTCTAACGGAGCTCCAAGAGGTACTTCCAACCTCTAGAGCCATCGTAAGGGCAGGAGCAGTAAGCGTCTTCTTGACATAGCTTACCAAGCATCTTGTGTCAAGTTCTGTCGGTTTATGTGGTCGTCCGGGACGTTTTTTGCTGTTGTTGCCTCGTCTTGCTTCCACGTTTGGTAACATAGGTTACACTCGATTTTGGAATATCCAGTTTGGATTCAATAGCTCGCACAGAAAGATTGCACAAATGGCATCCTAGGACGATCCCACGTTGGAAAACGGTAAGTTCATGCCCACGTGACACAGCTCCACTATAGCGAATGAATAGTTAATATTAAATGAGCTGCTTTTTATTTTACCCATGCCCTTCCCAGCATACCATTCGGCAAACCCGGTATTTGCATATGTGCAGATTTTCAGCAGTGTCCTCATACTTTTGTCCATATAGTGTATATATATATATATATATATATATATATATATATATACATATATACATATATATATATATATATACATATATACATATATACATACATACATACATATATATATATATATATATATATATATATATATATATATATATATATATATATATATATATATATATATATATATATATATATATATATATATATATATATATATATATATATATATATAGCTTATTTTTTAATATTAAAACTTAACAATGTTAATAAAATTACATTCAAGTTTTCATTAGGCCAAACAAAACCAAATTAAATTTGATATATTCCCCAAATTTCAATTTCCCTTTCTGTAATTAATTTTCAAAGCGATTAAGTTTAAGAGAAACTTCAAATGGAATTATATTTTAGAATGTTTATCTCCCGTCAATAAATATAAAAGGGAACCAGACATACTCTTGGTTGGAGTGATCCAGACATACTTTCTTTTAATTTTATCCTGGGGTAATCAAAGTGATTCTTCTTTACCCATCATTTGATTTATCAGTCCGTGTTTCTTTTGGTTTATTTCGTCAGCAAGATTATAACGAATAGTAATTTCATGCTTAACTGTGATGTTTGGTGACTTCTAAGGCTTCCGTGACGAGGGATTAATTAAAGCTAAAATATCAAGTGGAAGGTATATCACAATCTATTTGACCGTATTCCCAAAGATTAAATTATAAGATATCTAATTAACAACTGAATGTATATTCCAAAATTTAAATTTCAAAACTGAAGATCATATAAACTTCAACTACAAATATTTACCCTTATTCTCTACCTTTTGATGAATACTTGTCAACACTTGAGGGACTAAACCTACTTTAGTGAAAACTCGCTTCCCTGCTCAGTTCTTTGTACAAAATGATTATTCGGCTCTTTTCAGTTGCCTCAAGTCTTATCCTCCACTGCTACTATGGTCGATTTCTCTTTTAACTCACTAATTTACGGAATTTAAATGTGACACCGACAAAAAACTAAACAGTAAACATGAAATGCTGGTTAGATTTAATGACAATATAATACCAGAAGCGGACTGAGTCGAGAATCACATATTAGAAAGCAACTAGAAGAATGAGAGGAAGTTGGTCCGGTAAGGTTATACAAGAGTTGAGAGTAGCCAGATATTTTGCAGTGACAGGCTTTTTCTGTTGTTTTGTGATCTACATGTGATAATCTGAAAATAAATGTGTTTCGGAGACCTGTGTGTAAACCAACAAATTGATCTTTGTTTTTGTTGTTGCTGTTCCTAATGCCTCCTGACCGGAATTTATTTCAGAATAGGTCCATATAGGCTAGCAGGCTGAGGGGTGCGGCTCCGGTTTATAACTGCACCACAAGGGCCGAAGTCCAATTTAGCCAACTGCCACATCGATTTTGATTGAGCACCCCACCAGACGGTATCTGGTTGGTATCGTACCCTCTTTCACCCTCTCTGACCTCATAGAGGAACTTTCTGGTCTACAGATTTAACGTGCCCATATCCGGTCTAGACACAGAGGTATTTGAAGGCACTTGTTGTTATTCGATCGAAGCACCCTCAGCACTGAAAGCCGGAGCGCTACCGCTAGGTCACCTCGAGTCTGATCTTTGTTATGTGGTTAGTGTCTTTAGACATATATATGCATGATGATAAATGTAGGGTTCCGAGATCCGATAAGGAAGAAAAGAGGGATTTACTTTTAATGTGATTGATTGCCAAACTCAAAAATAGTCTAATAAATGCAGAATAACAATATCGTAATTGTCAGAGTTTCAACGGTTTCTATATCCAATATTGTATAGTTCTATATTCCATAGCAATGTAAGAAATTTGCTCAAAACCACAGCTGAAGCAATGTATAAAACAATGTATTCTAACAGAAACTTTTAATCCTGCTAGAAAGTTCATTACTATCAAAATTGTTTAATGAGTTGTTAAAATGGCCAATCAAAACTATTTTATGCATGACTAATTTTGTATTTATACGTGTAAATCCGTGAATGCAAAATACGTTATAATAATAATTTATATCTACCGCTAATCGGGTTTTACACCGAGTATTATTGAGTCTAATACAGGATTAGTATCAGAGCACTGAACTGGGATTTTCCGATCAGAGATATCAAATATTTTGTAAGTAGTTTCATTATTAAAGCAGTTTGTTTTTTAGCGAGTCACCAAACTGCTGATAAGGTTAAAATTTAGTTCCGTTTGTTTTTCTCGAAGGGAAAACAAACACTCCACTTTCATCGGGGTGTTTCTTGAGACTAACAGCTTTTTCCTAAATTATGTTGAAGTTTGAATTTATCATTAATGAAAACCATTTCGATTTTCTTTATTATTCTACGATGAAATGCATTTATTTTTAGGCGAAGGGTTTATCCATAATGACTAGTCGCTAAGAAGAGAAAAAAGTAAATATATAGACAATTCGTAGCATTTTAATATTAGGGCGTTCAATTTTGAAAACTTTTGAGGAAAAGGAACTTTGCTTTGGAATGTTTTTTTTTCAATGCGGAGACATTCACCTATAATTCACCGCAGTTTTGCTGGCCATTTTATTAAGGGGGCGCCATATAGGCGGACCAACATTGCCCTTTATGAATGGACGACACAAACGGAGGCATTTTAGTGGTTCTTCGCTAGGATTCGATCCCAGCACCCTCAGCACCGAAAATTAGCGCGCTGTACCACTCGGCCGCCATGCCCCGCTTTGGAATGTGAAGTTTTTAGTTTCTGACGGCAGATTAGTCTTTATAACAATCAACTTTGAAGTAAAAAAAATCCTCTTTAATTCTTCACTATATTCTGCTAATTTAATGGCCAAACAATCGCAGAGGGAAAAGACTGCTCATTTACAGAAATGTTCAGACTAAAATTCAGATTTTAGAGAAATTTTCAAAGCAATCACATTAAGGGCCTGTTCACATAGGAGTCCGTTGCGTTGCGTTAAGGAAAAGATGACGTTGGGACGAAAATAAACCAATCATAGGCGTTAAAAATTTCATTGCTACTCGTTTGGAGGCATATGATTGGTTTATTTTCGTCTCAACGTCATCTTTTCCTTAACGCAACGCAACGGACTCCTATGTGAACAGGCCCTAAGTAGAAAAAAGAAAAGTAAAAATCAAGTAAAAGTAGAAGTAAATGTTAGGTAATAGTTTTGTGAAAATCAAGAACCCTGATTGACTCCGATTGAGGTGGTTTCTTGTAAGGCTGCGACTGACCTCTAACGTAACTTTGTAATGTAATACGGGGCGAGAATAACATTACAAATGTCCCCACGTTTCTACGCGTATGATCGTTTTGAATGCTTTGCTCTAGAGGTGCTCCATTTCAGCCAGTTGAGTGCGCCATTTCATCACTTGTAATGTAACGATGGAAAACAACAACAACAACAAAAACGGCAGTCTAGTGGGGCACGATTGCTCGACTGGAGCGCTTCGGCTCGCCGCTCGCTTTCAGACACTGAACTACCGAATGTATTGCTACATAACATTACATTACAACGTTTTGTTACAAGTCAGTCACCATATTAAGGTGAAATATTATAATAAACATAAAATCACAAATTTGCGTTACGTAAAGCAGTGGTGCACTCAAACTGCGGGTCGTGAAAAAATTGGAGGGGTCGTGGATAATTTGAAGAAAATTTATCTAAAGTAAATACCTATGTTGTTGTTGTTGTTTCTTATGCCCCATTGAAGTTCCAGACCAGGGCCATATAGGCTACGGTCTGAAGTGTGCAGCCTATATTTGAAATAGCACCCCAAGGGTCGGAGTCCGTCTTAGCTAGTTGCACCTCAATTTTGACCGAGTACCCCCAGGGGCGACATCTGGGAGGATCGAACCCTCTCCCACCCTTACTGACCTTCACAGAGGGTCTTTCCGGTCTACGGATTTAACGTGTCCATATCCGGCCTAGACATTTAGGTATTTAACGTCTTGCGCCAGGATTCGATCCAAGCACCCTCAGCATCGAAAGCCAGCACTTAACCACAAAGCCACCTCGAGCCAACCCAATATTGTAATATTTCAAAGAGGAAATTTTATTCTCATGAGAATTGCCAAAATTAAGTGCAGAAGGTAAAGAATAATTTTTTTATTTCTATTATGTAAAGTAAATATATAACTTAAATCCTCAAGTTCCTTGATTTTGAAAATAGTTTGTCAAAATTTCTTTATTTATTAATTATTATTTTTTGTTAACCTTTTCTTAATTTTTTAAAAAAATTGCTACTACCACAAAATTTTCATTGGGGCGTCCAGTGATTTTTTTATTTAAAGAAAGGAGGTCGTAGTCGAAACCGTTGCACACCACTGATGTATAGAGATGGGAGAGAAACTGATATATGAATTATCAGGTAGCAAAGCAATAAGATGTAGCAATTAGATGTTTAAAAGAGATTTTATTAAACTTCCTCTAAAAATTAGGAGATATACTGTAGCTTCATTTTGGAGGTATTCCTTTCACAGTTCAGAAAAAAAGTGTTGTAGAAACGGGCATGCTTCTTTACGTTTGGTCAGTGTGCATATATGTATCAGAATAGACCGGATTATGGAAGTACGTATATGAAAAGTTTTAGCTGGCAGTAAAGACGCGTCAGTAGTCAAACCATATGTTCTAAGAATTTCTTAAGAATAAAAGTCGAATTCATTTCTGGGTTTGAAAATGTAAATTTTCGGGACAGAAAATGTCTAACTATAAAGATGCATTTATATCGATCATATCTCATACACATACTTAGAAGCTTTTAATCTCACACGTGAAAACAGCTTCGCTGTCCCGGAAAAGGAACATTTTATCTATTGACACGCGTGTAGGCCTGTCGCACCAAGCTCTGTGTCATGAGACTTTTGAATTATCCTCATGATTTCAAATGAACAATTTTATAGGACATCCGGAAATATACAACATAATTGTTTTACGTTTATAGCTATTCATCTGGAGAAAATTCCTTCTTTGTGGTTGATAAGATGATGCTTTTGGTATTATGACAGATGGATGCTACGACGGAATCGCCTCATAGAGCTGATATCCGTTGAAAAATTCGTAAGAGGAATCGTATTTAAGTAGGAAACTTCGAAAATCACGAAACGTCGAATATGTTATCTGTTATATCTATTTCAATTCGTAGTTTAGTTTCCTAACCATAATTCCCCTTTAGTGGTTGTTTGGTTGGTTGGTTAGGATTTAATGGCGCAAGGTACAGAAAGGAAAAGCTGCACCAAACACGTGGTAAAATCCGAAAAAAACTCATAAATATATATACATACACACATATATATATACACACATATACACATACATACACACATCTATAAGGCATATGCAAGGTGTCATTTTTAGATCATAAAACATTAAAAAGATTATAAAAATATATACGTATGAAATATAGTGAAAAAACAGTTAAAATATGGAATATAATACCATATAAAATAGATATAAAATTTGGAATCATTTAAGTATCATGAAAAGCTAAGTATACGAAGATGATAAAAAATCATGAGTGAAACAGCAGCTAGGTTAGTTCTCATCCCCTTTAGTGATTATTAGGAAAAGTTTAACATTTAAAAAAAACTAATGAACTCAGGCAATATATTATATTATATCAGATAATATATAATATTGTATCAGATATCATACGTATATCGGAGATAATAAAACTTTAATACACATTTCTATCGCATACAAAATAAGAAGCTGTCCAAATGAAATTGTCGAATTAAAATTTCTCATTTCAAGACACGTGTCTTTAATAGACAAATTGTTACCATCAGATATAAATATATGGTGGAATTTTTACGTAGGCAATTTGGCATTGTAAAGCATTTTTCTAATCCTTTGTTATAAAGATCACAAAATATCTTTGCACATACGTAAAATTTGGATAGACACAAAAAAAGAGAGAAATAAGTCTTTTTTTTTGTTCTAAAATTAAAGAAATACAATTATCTTTTTCGAGAAATGGAGTCTTTTGTATGACTTTCTTTGTCATTCTCTAAGCAGCTGTTTCTATTTAGAAGAAAATTATATGACATTAAAACTTTATTTCAGCCAAAAGAAGCGTTAAAGTTTTTTTAAAGAAAAAAATAGCCTTTTCTTTGCACAAGTTAATTATTTCAATCTTAAATTTATTCAGAACAATTACCTGACCGCACTTACTTCCTATTCTTTTTTAACCTCCAAATTTAGAAATGCGTTTAAAGCGTGTATAAAAAGGAGTTAAACCTTATCCTTTAATTTTTAATGGAGTGACAATTTTTTGCGTTAATGTTTTATTATTTTTTGGGAGATTTGCATTCGTGAGACTTTTAATATTCTTTATGTATTTCAAACCTTCCCCAGTTTTTATTAAAACGTTAATTTTAACTTTTTAACTCCAACTTGTGACTAATTGTAACGACTCTATGCGAGAACCAGGATTCGAACCCGTTTGTCCTGACCTCGTGACCGGTGTTCTATCTACTATTACCATGACAGTTCCCTGCCCTGGTAATGTTAGGAATTTAAAGGAATGGTGGCCGTTTATTTTTTTTCCTTTTTATCATAGAGATTTGAAATTTTGTACATATATATACATTTCACTATAGATATATAGAATACCTTAAAAGAATTTTCCAGTCTTATTACAATTTTAAAATTTTTAAAATAATTTAAAATTTAAAACAAAATTTTAAAAGGCTCCTTGTGACTTAATTTTCAAGGTATTTCCCCGATATTTCATTTTAATCACTTAAAACTGTATTACAAAGAAATCTGAGTGTCAATTATATAATTCCTTGAATAGTTAATTTTTGAGAGTTTAATTCTGAATTACAACCTGATTTTCCTCAAAATTTTGCCTTTTGATAAGTTATAAATCAAATTTAATCACCTTAATGCAGTCGGATTATAAAATGCATACCCAGTTTCTTTGTAAACAGTATCAGGATTCTTCCATATAAATTTCATTAATTTTGAACAAAAATCAAGTCACATGGAGCATTTAAAAGAATATTAAAACCTTGAAAAATCTGTTTTGAGAAAAACAGATTTAAAGTTTATTACTACACTTACCTTTATTACTTTTTCGTAGATGCTTCATAAAGGATTTTTTTTTTTACTTGAAAAAACTATTTTGGTACTATTATCCAACAATAATATATACAAGGTGCTCCCATAAAGTATTTAGTCATTTGTATATCAAAACGTCGTAGTAATTTTCATTTACTGACAAGGTATTGTACAAAAAAATTTGCTTCGGAATGGAACAACGTTGTAACATTAAATTTTGTTACAAATTAGGTAAATCTTCTACCGAAACTCTAGAGATGATTCGAACAGTATATAGTGATGCATCGTTATCAAGAACACTAGTGTATGAGTGGTACAACCGCTTTAAATGTGGGGGGAGAAAGCATTGAAGATGAACCAAAGATGCTTTTCAACTTCAAAGAATGAGGAAAATGTGGAAAAAATTCGTTCTCAAAATCAAAGACTAAGGTGATGCTGATTGCATTTTTTGATTACAAAGGACTTATTCACGACGAATTTGTTCCTGAAAATCAAACTATTAACCTTTTCCTTACGGGGTGGGATAGCATGTATCCCAAGAATACGAGCCCAATTCTGAATATATATATATATATATACATACATAAATATATATATATATATATTTATAACCTCCTTAATAGCCGTTCTAATGAGGGAATCGGAAAAATGGGCCCCGTATTCTAAAGGTTAATCAGTATTATTACAAGGAAGTGCTTTTTCGATTAAGAATCAGGATAAGACGAGTTAGGAAGGAACTACTATATGATTCTGGTCAATAGCTTCTTTCATACGATAATGCTAGGCCCCACACAGCAATTTCTGCACAACAATATCTTGCTAAACATTCAATTACAGTGATAAATCCCTTGCCATATTCTCCCGACTTATCGCCAGCTGATTTTTTCCTTTTTCCGAAGCTTAAGATGACCAAGAAAGGACAGAGATTTGAAATCGTTTTGGATATTAAATGAAATGCTACGCGTATTTTGCGAATGGTTAGTTCCAACGCCTATAAACAGTGTTTTAATGACTTGGAGAAACGTTGGAAAAATTGTATAGACTCCTTTGGCGATTATTTTGAAGGAGATAAATTTATTTAAAGGTGAGTAATATTTTTCTTATTTATAAAAAATGTCCGGTTAGTTTATGGGCGCACCTTGTATATATTTTTTACAATAAGTCAATCAATATTACAATAAAAAAGATTTGCTCAAATAAAGGTCCACGGTCATCTTAATTCTTTTATGTATTGCCATTTGCACTCTTTTATTTATTATATCATTTTTGTTTCTTTGTTTTCTTTTTCATCCTGATTATTTTCCATATTCTTCCTGACTGTCCATTACCATTATTTCCAGCGTTCGTGTGTCATTAGATGTCCACATTTGTCTGTTCGTAGGTATTTCTTGTTATGAAAAATAAATAAATTGATGTACATGCTGTTGTTTGCCGACACTCATTTACCAAATTACAGTCATTATAGAAAAGGAGCTCTTTTACAAAGGGTGTAATTTCCAGGATTAAATAATGCAAAATAATGACTTTCTTCGTTAATGTTGCTTTTAACTAAATATAACTCCCAATACATCGCATTATAAACAGGTGCAACTGCAATATGGATTGTAGTATGCATGTTAAAACATACAGATTAACCTCCTATTCAAAGTGACAGGTTAGATCTGGATGTACTCTCTTCTCATACGCGAGAGTTTATTCTACTGACAGCATATGACGTCACATTCCCGTAACCGAGGCGTAACTAGGAACATTGGCGGATCATCTCACAGGTGTAAGAAGTGTACGATCTCCGATTGTCAGGGGCATTCGAAATTTAGAGATACATTCTGTGAGCAAAACCAACTTCAGTAAATTGAACAACAACTTGAAATACGTAGAACTATACGTACAACTTCATTAAATTGAACAATCAAGCAACTTCAGCAAATATCATCTTCAACTGAACAAACTGAACAATGAACAATCCGTCATTCGTCGAACGACAAAAGGCGTAGTACACATTTTTACCACCTAATAATTGACCAGTAAAAGTTCTTTTTCGACCGTGAGAAAATATATCAACTAATAAATAATATTTAATAATATTATTTAAAACAAGGAGGGCCTTCAAAACTAGGTTGCATTTGAGAACTTCCAAATGCTTCTTCCGCCACTAACTAGAAGCTCAGTCAATAATTAATATACACCAATGAAAATTTCAGAAAACTTTTAGGGAAAAATGAAATAGAATCTGAGATTGTTGTTCTCACATACTTTCCTCAATCCAATTTGGAATGATTCTTTCCGACGTAATGATTGTATTCTAGAAGAGAAAAGAAATTCTATTTCGACAGTATTTTAATTCTACAGAGGCTGTTCGCACATTTTTTAGAAGATTTTGGTAAGCGGTAATAAAAAATCGTTTGCTGCAAAAGAAATAATTGCAATTGCACTATGTTTTTAAAAGTCAAATTATCGTCTGCAGCTTGAAAGTTTTGTTTTTATTCAAAATGGCGTTTTTAACAAAGCAGCGGTTCGAAGGCTACATTTATGGTCTTTCCGAAGAGAAATATGCATACTCCGTTATCCAAAAACGATGTGAGAGTCATGGTTTTGTGATATCTAAAGCGTCGATAGGTAATATCGTCAAAAAGAAAGGAAAAAAACGTCAAATTGGAGTCTCATGTGGGACAAAAATTCCAAACAAGTATCCAAGGAAAAAACGGACATCTTCGACTATTGCAAAGGTACGTTGTTTAATGTTAAAAGAAAATCCCCCTAGTCAAAGGACAGATGTAAAATCATTAAAATGCTCTGTGTCCACTGTAAACAAAATGATAAACGTTGATTTATATCTTAAGAAAGCGAAAAAACGCAATGTGCATCGTCTTCTTCCAAATCATATCGCTGAACGCAGGACACGCTGCATAATTCTATATGAGAAACACTTATCCAAAGAAAAATGGAAAACAATTGTCACAATAGATGAATCATGGGTGTATTTAAAAGATTGCCACAAAAATAGAGCCATTTATTATCATAAAAGGGGAGAAAAAAATTTAAGTACATGGTTCAAAGAATCGAAAAAAAGTTTTTCTAAGGGATTCATGATTGTTGCTGGTTTTTCTTATAATGGCAAGTTAAAAATAAAGAGAGTGGAAAAAAATGTCAAGATTAACTCCAAATACTATCAGGAACATATTTTATCTCCAATTTTTCTGAATGAAATACCATCGCTTTACCCACAGTGCCATCAATCTGTGAGACTCCATCAGGACAAAGCTAGCAGTCACACATCAAAATTCACTGTAAATTTCCTAAAAGAAATGGAATAAAAAAACTGGTATCAAGGCCATACCCTTCACTGATATCCCTACTAAATCTCCCGATGTATCACCTATGGATTTTTGTGCTTTCGGACTTTTAAAATCTGCATTATCCAAACGTCGTCCCAAAACCCTTACAGGACTCTGGAAAGCTGTTCAGGAGGAATGGGATAGAATACCTCTTCTGACACTTCAAGAGGCATTATTATCCTGGAAATTGCGGTGTCGAAAGATAGTTCAGAATAAGGGATGTCAAATAGAACATTTAAAACACAAGAATTTTATGTAATTTAGTTTTGTGAATACAATATACATCGTCTAAAAATGTGTGAACAGCCTCTGTATATAGAGAATACTTTTTAAACTAATTTATTAGAAATAAGCTATACAATGGGCATTTAGACACAACGTACCCATTACTGAGGACGTAATCATTTTACTGGAATCGAAAAGAATCTGTAATATTCACTCTTTAAATTCTTAAGAGCATATTAAATACCATTTATTGAGGATTTTTCAGGTCACTATAAACGTGAATAATGCCAGACCAAGCACCTCTACTTTTATTTTCTATTTTTCCCTTCTTGTGCAACTTAGTCATAACCGAGATTTCAACATTTCGAGTATGATTTTCTCACTCAAATCATCCTGGATACGACAGCACCTGTAATCTTTCCTCTCCGAAGTTGCTAAATAATTGCATCTTTCTCGCAATCTAAAGTGCTTTACATTGCGTCGTTTTCCTTCCTTAGTTCTCGCTGCGAACCAATTAGCTTTAAATTCAGAAATAATAAGCAAAGCTCGAGATAAGTTGTGGACGTCTGGCTCTGAAAAGGTTATCTCCCCCTCCCTTTTGTTATGCTTTGTTATGAAAAGTGCATTTGTATGCCGTTATAAAAATTTAATTTTTCTCCTTGATATTCTTGAGGGTAACGCGGGGAGAGAAAGAAGTGTGCTACATTTTAAATTTTCAAAAGTTAAGGGGCTATTTTAGGAGAAGTTAATCTATCATAATAGTTTATTTAACATATACTGAATATTTCTCTCAGTGCAAGTGGTTAGGTTTATTTTAATATTTCCATCACACGGTGAGTTTGATATGTTTAACTGCGCTTGCTACGCAAGCCTACTTGAAAGCATTTGAATATAGAAATTATTATTCGAATATCAAAATATACTGATATTTGGAACCGCTTCCCGGAGCAATAAACTGAGCTGGATTTTTTTGTGATATTCTGAAAAACACAGTAAATTAATTAAATTTGTATGTTCAAAGAATCATAGCTGCGAATATCTCTTTATCCCAAGGCAAGAAAGAGAATTTAACATTACTGATGCTTAATTAATTGTAAGTAGAGTCTTAAGATTTCCCGCAAACGTATGCCATATAAAGAAATGAATCTTATTCAAGGCAAGAAATTTACGCGTGCTCTTTGCATAGTTTGCATAAACGATAAAAAAGCAGATATCTACGTTTTTATATGGGTATTTGCTTATTAAATAAAGTACTGACATACGGTTTACAACAAAATTTAATTCAAACATTGTAACAGGCATCTCGTAATGATTTAGAATCTCGATATATGACATAAAGCATATAATGGATGGGTAGGATGTAACACCTCGTACATCCTACCCATCTAACCCGCAATAACTTACACCCATCTGTCGTTGGAAATCTATTCCTTTACTACATTCTTGCAGGGTCTACGTTCGCAAATATCCTAGACATCGATTTAAAAACTATAATATAATTGTAGGAGAATTGTAGGGGATCACTCTATATGAAGATCCTCTACCTGCTGACTCCTTTGTAAAGGTAGTCTATACTTAATAATGCATGCATTCTGAAGAATAATTAAAAAATACTTTCAAAATCTTAACCCTATCTGATTATGGCAAAACTTGTTTTAATATGCATCACTAATTTACGGGTCTTTGAATTCTCACAATTATGTTATGTTTGGTGTTCAGTCAAAGATACTCAGAGTTGTAATATAATTAATATTGATGATAAAACTCCCAAATATTTAAAACATCAATAAACACACATTGATGTACGCATTAAACTCTCTAGAGGAACTAAGGCCAGTTAGCAGTCATCAAGAACCAAATTAATTGCAATGTAGTATCTATATTTTCTTATACAAAATTTTTGAATCGTAATTTCAAATATAAATCATATATCTCATTTTAAAATACAAATATTTAAGTAATTGGAATACTTAATGTTTCTATAGAAAAATATTTCATATATTGAATATATTCACAACAGTTTTTGTTGATTTCACTTTAGTTTTTCTATTGTAAGCTTTCCTGTGAGTGACATATTTTAAAACAAAACATCAGATTTCGCAAAACAATATCCTTTGTTTTTTAAAGTGAAGAAATGGTTTTTTGTCCTTTGAGACTAAAAAGCAATATAATACTTTATTTCAAAATCCTTTTTTGAAATTCGAATGAAGTTCTTTAGATTTTTCCAAACATTTTCTTTAAAAAGTTTGCATGAACATTTTTTTCCTTCTAACGGTAAAATGCACAATTCTCGCCGATATTAAAAAAAAAATTTAATCTGAAAGTTACCTTTTGCCCCAAGACAGAAAACGTGTAGTGTTTAACACTATTCTTATTCAAGTAAAAATCTTTAAACTATACTAGACTAGTTTTTATTACATTTTTGAATTTTTGTACACACTCCTATTTTTTTGTTTCAGTAAAAGCTAAATTCAGCTTATAAATAAATTTATGCATTGTTATAAAACATATATTTACTAAGAAAAAAGTTAATATGATTGAAAATGGGTTAGACATTTAAATGAACGTTTATTTTTTAATAATTTAATTTATCCTAAAATTAAATTGTATGAATTTGTTAAAATATTTGGAGTAGAACTGTTTATTTTTTACAATGCGGGGCATTTGTCAATGAAGATATTCGCACATAATCCGCGAGAATCGTTGGTTACTTTCAAGGGGGACTCCGTATAGCTGAACCAACACCACCCTCTGTTCCACCCCAATTTCTACCAAGCACCCCCAGATGCGACATCTGGGGAGCTCGTACCTTTTCCCACCCTCTCTGACTTCATAGAAGGACTTTCCGATCTTCAGATTTAACGTGCCCATATCCGGCCCAGACACGAGTGTATTTAATGGCGTCGTCAGGATTCGAATCGAGTACACCCAATTCCAAGCCCAATCACGAGGCTTCCTCGGGTCCTGGAGTAGAACTAAAATGAACCGAAATAAAATGTTGTTGTTGTAGCCAATTCTTTCATTTTTCTTCGGGTTTTCTTTCGTTTTCTGCTCAATATCGAGAAATTTGTTAATTTATTGTAATGGATGCACTTTATAAGTGAGCCAACATAGGTCCTAGTGCCACAACAATTTTGACCGAGCACCCCAAGGAGCGACATTTGTTGGGCTTGTACCCTCCTTCCACCCACATACGAAATGGAGGGACTTTACGCTCCACGGATTTAATGTGTCCATCCCCGACGTGGACACAAGGACATTCAATAGCTCCTGCCGGGATTCAATCCGAGGACCTTTAGTACCAAATTCTTGCCAAAAACCCCAAGGCTGCTTTGGGTGGCCCTAGCAATAAAATATTAAGTCAAAAACTCAATAGTAATTTTACATTAAGTCTATCGCTAACAATTTTTAGCTCCTACTTTATGTTAAAAGTAACTTATACCGGCAATGAACTATTAAAACTAATTTATTTGTATTATACCTGTAATCAATTTATCGAGGGGCTTAACAAAAGTCAAACACATTTTTGCTCAGTAGATTTGCAGGTGTCATTAAAACAATGCATCAGCCTGCTACCTAACGTAACTATGCATGTTGTTCGGCTAGTAACGTGGGTGGCAGTGTCGAAGTCAGTAGCTATCACAGTCTCATCCTTTAAGCTTACCCATGCTGGTTCTACAGTTTAGGCAAATGGCGACATCAGTCACTGTCCTGATAAGTTAAAAGGCCCTAACTGCAACTGCTACTTGTTTGTTACGTAGGGCCTTCTTTTATAAAACGACCTCAAATTGGAGTTAGGGCCAATATAAATTTCAATATAACTCATCACTGAATAGCGCTTTCTAATGTCATAAAAAGGTGCAGTTTTTTAGGCCGATTCGAGAACGCTACAAAAAAGGAATTTAGAAAAAAGTTGGAGTTAGGGCCTTTTAACTTATCAGGGCAGAATGCGAGTCTGAAACAAGTGGATATAAACACAAACACAGGAAAGTAAAACCACAAGGAGAATAAGAATAATTACACCAAGGAGAAAATAAAAAATTACAGCTGGAACTGGACATCGCAGTTTATTTCGTAGATTCTGAATCTTTTTATTCGATGATGGTTTAAGCAGGGTTTAATCAAAGGAAAAAATATAATTTTAAGATTAACAAGCAGGTAAGGATATTTGAAAATAATCTGACTATTAATCTCTGTCAGCGGGAAACTTTTAAGCAATCAAACTTTTAAGTATTACCAAGTTTCATTACACGGACAGAGAATTCCTACGCATGAAGGCAATATTTTTTTTTCTCTTTAAACAGAAAAAATAGCTTTTCAGAAAAAACTGTTTTCCGCGAAAAAAGCACTTTTTTTTTGGAAAATGTATTTTCTGAGTCAGCGAAATATCTGAGCAAGTATATAGGGCCCAAATTTATGAAACAACACGTAAAAGTCGACAGGTTGACTTGCTATTTCTATCGCGTATCTGGGCATCCGATAACAAAAGCAGTCAACCAGGCTGACCACTAGAAATCGGGTAAAAGAAAGAAGTTCAGATTTAAAATGGATGGATTCCATAAGAAGGGATTTTGTCATCTTAATGGAGGAAGTACGGCCAAGAATACAACATAAGGGTGAAAGACAGTTGTGGTCCCCAATGAGGGAGTGGTCGGGAGGAGGTTCAGTAATTTAGGCAAAATAATTCAACAATATTCCGAATATCGTCTCCAGTAATGGCTGCCTTAAACAATCAAATCCGAGATTGGGCGACGACAATTAAACTTGCACCTTGAAACATATTTGGCATTCGTTAAAAATGACGAAGGGAATATTCAGGTATTAAGACGGTTCATTGATTATAAGGTAAATGCATCTATAATGGGCCATGTCCCTATAATGGGCCGCCCTTTAGAAATGTCGAGAAATTAAGGGTCTATTGTTACCTAAGGCAGTAGAAGGGGTGAATGTCATTGGCTACTAGTAGCCAATGGCCCATTATAGGTGCATTTACCTTACTTAAATATTAAGTTAGATATTGAATCAATACTCCAAAAAGATTTTCTATATTCCTGTCATTTTTAAGATCTATTATTTCAGTTCTCTTTCGTTTGAGTTTCATTTCACTTTCGACAGTGATGCGTGATATCGATCTGTATAACCATCGGTGGTTATGATATGCGAGGAAAGTATTTAAAAATGTACAAGGCTGAGGTTATTTGCAATTTCAGTGACTTCTTCTAACGATTTTTCCCTTGAAATCTGAAATTTTTTTAAAATGCAGTGAGTAAAAGAATAATTTTGATATTTTGAAAATTATGCTGATTTTAAAACATTTTAGGGGTAATGATCTGTAAAAGAAATCTCCTTTCATCCATTTAAAATTATGGAGGACTAAAATTCCCCCACAGTCTGTCTAACCCATTAAATCTTAAGGAAATATAGTTACAGGAAAAATAAATTCCATAAATCATCTCTCTTGGGATTGCTCCTAATAGGTTTTAGACGGCAACACAAGACTGCCTACTGATGCTTGTCTTTTCTTCATTCGCACAGCTCTTGAAAGGCTTATAATAGAGAGGATTGTATCATGATCATCAGTCAAACTTTCGAATCAGCAATAAAAAGCTGATCTTCGAATAACGTAAAACGTCTGATAATGGTGCCCGAAATTAAAGAAGTAGTCACAGTATATTTGTTCATTCTTCGAAAAAACGCAAGGGTACAAAACATATCTGTGAAGGAAGCTTAACTACTTAAAATAATCTTCAGTTTTCAACCTTAAAAGTTGGCAAAGGAGTATTTAGGCTTCAAAGCAACTCTGAATATATTAAAATAGAATTAAAACTATTACTGTATACCTTGTGAGTTTTTTTAATAGGTAAATGACAGGCAAATTCTAATATCACCGGAAATTAGCTGTGGAAAAACAAAGAAAATGTGGGTTGCAGTGAAACAGTGAGTGCACTGTTTGATAAATTTTCTTCTTCTTTTTTTAGGTCTAAAGTGGACGCACTTGTCGTTAGACATTCACCTTTTGTTATTCACCGCAGTTTACTGGCTACTTTATTATGGGAGCAACCTATAGTTGAACCAGCATTGCTCCCTATGAGGGGACGACACGGAAACGACCAAGCTTTACTCGGGATTTGAACCCAAGCGCACTGCGTGATAGGTCCTGATTTTACATTAGGCCCCGTAGGCCTGGGCCTAGGGGCCCCCGAATATTGGGCCCCCCCCCCCCAAAATTTTATTTTAAAAGAAAAGAAAGAAAAAAATTCCCGATTTAATTTTTTTTATGTTACCTTTTTTAATAGCAATTTTTATATATATACCCTTTCAAATTTGATTGATTGGTTCATCACATGTATAGTTATAATTATAGTTCATCATATGTATGTTATATGAAACATTTCCGTCACTGACTGACATGCAACGCACAGACCAAACCGCTAGACCTAAAGGGCTGAAATTTTCCATGGCGATTCTTCTTATAGTGTAGGGGTGCACTAAAAAAAATTTTTGAAAAAGTCTTCTTAGATTTTTTAAATTTAAATTTTTAAGCTGTTTTAGTAACTTTTTTTAAGTTTGCATTTAAAATAATAACCTGAGGGTTATAAAATTTATATCACGAGAAAGATCATAAAAAGTCCTTTAAAGTGAAATCTTTTTCGAATCTTTACCTCCATTTTCTGATTTTTAGTGTATTTTTAAAGATTAATTTTTATAATTTAATTTCTTAAATGCTGATCACGTAATTTCTTTTTCTGGTACTTTAAATTAATTTATCGTCACGTCCATAACAACGAAATAGACAAAAAAAAATTTTTTTTTCTTGCTAATGCGGCAGACGATTGGACAATATCCTAAAAAATATTAAAATATAGTAAAAGAAATGTTCCTCAAACTGTACTATATTAACTGTACTATATTATTTAGTATGTTCCATTAGATTTAATTTGAATGTTTTCTTCTACATTATTTTGTCTATAAAAATATCCGTTACGATTTATATATATATATACAGAGAGAGAGATATTTACATCAATTGCACACATTGATCGTTGTATTTATTATAAATATATTTATACATATTTTTGGCATTAATTACATACAGTTGGTGATCGGTTAACGAACAGGTCGGACTGCGAACAATTCGGACAACCAATACTTTCACGAAAGATTTTTGTGTTCGGACAACAAACATATGTTCGGATAACGAACTAAAACAAATTCTACCGAACACCTCTGTAACAAAAGGTCGAAAAAATTTTCTAGTAGTCCAAGATCAACTAAGGGTTGGTTCAGTGAGTTTATCTAATAATTTTAATTAAGAGGTCTACAAACGATACAATTTTAGTTATAAACATTTATTTTACATGTATCTACAACCCTTAAGGGGGTCTACAAATTGCCACTAATATCATGGTTACATGGCGAAGTTCTATCTAGTCGAATTCTAAAAACGGTGGGGGCGCTGCTTGCTACGCCAAACAATTCGTCACAACCTCTCGTCGGAGCTCGGAGCACACGACACGGTCGCATACTGCGTAGTTTGCGCAGAGACTTTGTGAATTGTACACGTAACATTTATGTACGCTAGTTGGTTTCTGCCCTTCTGAATTTTTGTATCTGTGTTTTTTTGAATCCCTTATAAAAAATAAATTAAAATAAAAATATTACAAAATCTGGCAATATTATGAGGTCTAAAAATAGTGGAGTGTTAAGAACTGTGCTCACCATAAAAACCAAGCAAGAGATTGTAGCCAACGTAGAGAGTGGGCAGAAGATATCTGATGTTGCTAGGCAATATGGCCTGAACAGGTCTACAGTAGGCACAATCTTAGCTAAGAAAGATATCAACAAGAAGACTCAAGCAGCTAAAGGAGTAACGAAAATCATATCTGAGAAGCATAGAAGCCATCCATGAAAAAATGGAGAGGTTGCTTTTAGTTTGGGTAAACGAAAGGGAAACGAAATGAGATGTAACTAATATGGCCATCATTCAAGAGAAGGCTAGAGAAATTTTTGAGAAGTTGAAGGAACAAACTCCAGGTTCGTCACCCGAGAAGTTAGAATTCAAAGCTACCACTGGCTGGTTTGCAAAGTTTAAAAGGAGATCTGGCATTAAACATGTGGTAATGCATGGTGAGTCTGCTAGTGCAGATAAAGAAGAAGCTGAGAAGTTCTCTCTCAAATTTCAAGAATTCATTGAAAAAGAAGGGTATTGTCCACAACAAATTTTCAATTGTGATGAAACAGGTTTGTTTTGGAAGCGCATGCCGAACCGTACCTACACTGGTGTAAGAAATTAAGAGAATTTGCAGACTTGGTCGATTATCTCTAGAACTACCGTACCGATTTTAATGAAATTTGATATGTAAATACATTGATAGAATACAAAACAAATAATCATTCAATAATTGTAATACACACGCATGATCGGGCGTAACACTCGTTGGAGTCGAAAGGTATGAAACAACGGTTGCAGAATAAACAAAAAAATGGGTTAATAGATGAGTTAATAGGGGGTATGGTCCCCTCTTACAGATATACAAGTCTCGCAGCGTGATTTCATACTTGAAATAAGGCAGTTTATCATTTAGTGTGGAAATTGGTCCCACTTGTTCAGCAATGCTAATTTCATTCCCTGGATGGTTCTCGGAGCGGGATTGCGAGTTGCAGTTGCCCTCCCCAGAGCGTACCAGTAGCGTACCATAGGGTTAAGGTCTGGAGATCTGGCTGGCCAATTCATCCGGCGAATATTCTCACTCTCTAGAAATTCGTCGACCAGAAGAGCTCTATGTGGCCTCGCGTTATCGTCCATTAAAATGAACTCAGGACCAACTGCACCCCTGAAAAGACAAACATAGGGCTCCAAGACCTCATCCCTATACCTCACACCAGTCACAGTGCCTCTTTCAAAGACATGGAGAGGTGTGCGGCTATCCAACATGATGCTACCCAGACCATGAAAGCTCCTCCGCCATAATGGTCGATTTCGCGGACATTGGAGGGTAGGTAGTGGATCCCTGGTTCTCTCCATATGAGCGTACGGCGAGAATCGGTATTTAGGCTGAACCGGGACTCATCAGTGAAGAGAACGGTCACCCATTGATCCATACTCCAATCTCTATGCTCTCTGCACCATGATAAACTGATTCTCCTGTTCGTAGAAGTGAGCAGGATGCAAACAGCAGGTCATCTTGCAAACAACCCTCTCTCATGAAGTCTTTTGGAAACAGTCACCCTTGATACACGTGTTCCTGTGGCTGCATACACGTCACGAGAGAGCTGAGAAGCTGTAGCACTCTTGTTACGCCTCGCTACAATCTACAAATGGCGATCTTCCCTGGCCATCGTGGCTCTTGGACGACCTTGCCCAGGCTTTCTCTCGATGGATCCGGTACCCTGGAATTGTTTCCATAAGTTTCACACGACGCTGGGCGTTAAATTGAACTCTCTACAAATTTGGACTTGAGATTGGCCTGCTTCTAGCCTCCACACAATTCGCCACCTCAATCTATCATCTAAACGTTGGTGGTTACTCATTTTTACTGTTACAATTTGAAATTAACCGATTGCTGCAAAATTACACCATCTATTACCCCATTTTTTTGTTTATTCTGCAACCGCTGTTTCATACATTCCGACTCCAACGAGTGTTACGAACGATCATGCGTGTGTATTACAAATATTGAATGGTTAATTGTTTTGTATTGTATCAATACATGTACATATGAAATTTCATTAAAATCGGTACAGTAGTTCTAGAGATAATCGACCAAGTCTGCAAATTCTCTTAATTTCTTACACCAGTGTACATCACAAAAGATGAGAAAAGTTTGCCTGGGCATAAACCCATGAAAGACCGATTGACGTTACTTTTGGAGCTAACGCTAGTGGTGATATGAAGCTTAAACCACTTCTCGTTTATCACTCTGAAAATCCTACAGCATTAAAAAAAATTCCATAATCAAGAAAAGACTGCCAGTGATGTGGAGATCAAATCAGAGGGCATGGGTCACGCAGGTTCTTTTCAAAGAATGGCTGTTTGAAGTTTGTGCTCCCAGCATCAAGGACTACCTTGAGACCAATGACTTGCCATTGAAAGCACCGCTGCTATTGGACAAGGACACCCAAAGGACCTTGAAGATAATTTGCTGATAGACTTTCCCTGGCTGACAGTTCAGTTCTACCTCCGAATACGACTTCGTTGATTCAGCCAATGGATCTGGAGGTTATTGCGGGTTTCAAGAAATTGTACACTCGCGCGCTGTTTCCTCGGTATTTCGGAGCTTGCCAGTTATCCTCAACAATGACATTAGAAGCGTTTTGGAAAGAAAAATTTGACATTCTTGAAGCTATCCGACTCATTCAAACGCATGGTCAGAACTCACTCAACGACATTTCTGCTTGGTGAAAACTGTGTCCATCTCGTGTTCAGATAGATGGAGATAATGCCCCTGAAATTATGAATGAAATTGTGACAATTGCGAAAGATCTGGAATTGGAGGTGAACGAGGATGACATTGAAGAGCTCATAATGGAACATGAAAATGAGCTAACGACAGAAGAACTCGAAGAAATCTTGAATGAAGAACATCAGCGAAATGTATCTCCTTCAGAAAAAGAGGAAGACGAAAGAGGACCAATTTGCTATTAAAGATCTTTTAAAGAAGTGGGAGGATGTCAGAGCAACGGTCTTAGAATGGCACCCAAACCAAGCCGATGTCAATCGGGTTGGGGATCTCTACAACGACAATGCTATTAATCACTTCCGGAAAATTCTGAAGAGAGAAAAGCAATCGACATTGGACATATTCTTTAACGACACATTAACAAAAAAAATGATTGATTAATGTGCAAGACTGTATTATTTTGCTAAAAAATAAACTTACTAAGAAATTATAAATATATATATATCTTTTAATTTAATTTTTAGGGCCTCCAGAACAAACAAAAGTCCCATAAAAATCTATGGTAAATCTATGATCGGTTAACGAACATTTCAGTTTACGAACATAGTCTTGGAACGGATTATGTTCGGAAACCGATCACCCACTGTACATTGACCGTTGTATTTAATTTGAACGTGCTCCGTAGCGAAGTACGGGTTTTCAGCTAGTAGTGTATATAAGGGATTAATAAGGTTTTCTGGTTGCACTGTATTGGTGTTTTAATGATGAAGTTTATATGTTTTATTGCTTTCTGTTATTTGATAATGTTCTACGCTTCTACGCTTCAAATAGCCAATTGTTGGTAAAATGTTACTTTCACAATGATTCATGATTATTTTTTTTGTGTGTCAATTTTGGAAATTTTACGCCCACATCAGTGTTAGGGGGCCCCATTCATAGTTGTGCCTATAGTCCAGAATTTCTAAATCGGGCCCTGCTGCGTGCCAGCTCAGAACGTTAACCACTACACCATGTGGGCGGCTGTTTGACGAAACTTAATCTTTAGCAAAACAACTGTCAAGTTTTGTGACAGGGAACTCTGCCTTAGATAGCAGTGAACAACCGGAACCGTATTCGTAGTCTGCAGTTAATAGAGCTGGTGAAGTTGAACACTTGAAACTGATATATGATGTAAATGATATTAAATAACCTGATAAGAATTTAGTGGACAAAATAAACTGCCCTACTTATGTGTACTGAGAAATGTTTGATACACATTAAATTTAATTACGTAGGGAAAAGTTAAGCTCTCGAATAAAAACAAAATCAAGTGATTAACTCCCTTGGGGAATATTTGTAGACTTTATCCTTAGGATAAACGAATCAACAGAGCAGAATAATCCCTGAGATACAGTCTGCGTGGTGATTTATTTCAATCTTTATGTGCATTTACCGAGAATCGTATAAGAGGATAAACTATCGGATTGCATCAAAACTTAAAACATTCCCTCTCCTCAACCTATTTACATTTATCGCATTAAATAAGGAAATATTACTCGGTAAAAAAGCAAGAAACCGACAGGGAATTCATCGGTGATTGTTGCATGGGGAATTACGTGTCATTTTTTCCCTTTGAAATAAATGGTGTAATAGTCAGATTTATTCTCTATACCAAACTGAAAGCAATGGCTCAATTTATTTCTCCAAGGATGTGTTAGGATAGAAAAATTTTAATTCCACTTCGCTATGTAGGAAGATATTCAGATATGTTTGAAGATAAAATATTTAAGTAAATTAATTTGGCACTTTGACTTTCATAGAAAAGCCAAGATAAAATTGTTAAAAAACAGTTTAATTTCAATAAATAACGCTAAATTCCTAAATTTCATTATGACAAAAAAAAATACAGATGAATTTTCTATAGCATTTTATTTTCAGCAATCATCTAAACCTCTCGGAATAAAAAATACAAGGGTTTAAAAATGTAGATGATAGATTTTTTCTGTAAAAGAATCGTTATCAATTCACTAATTACCAATCCAATTCTTTCTGATGTTAAATTTAGTTTCAGTTATTCTCTTTGCGTGTACAGTTCAGTAGAAAGGATAAGAGCGTAGGCATTGAGAGTAAAGGATTTTTTAATCTCCCATTACCACAGTTTTACTCCACAAAAAATGATTTTCGAAACATATGTAATGCAGACGTACAGTGTTGAAATTTGCCTCTTCTGCATTTCAACTGAGAGAGACACTCTTATATCGTAATCGTCGGTGGCCATTTTTGAACACCTTTCTTACACTATAAAAATGAAATGCTATTTAAGGGTGTAATGTTTCTGGGTAGCGAACATGCCTGCTTTGGGTATCCCATATTTGTATCTTAAACATGCTTTTGCACCCTTCTAGTTATACTTCCATTTTCGTAATATACCTAAAACAGTATGCATGCGTTGATACTAGACAGTTTCCGACACAGACACACACAAATATATATATATATATATATCCTGGTGAGCCAAAAGTTAATAAAAACGGAAATTCATAAAAACGGAAGAAATTATGATAAAGAAGTGCAGTTTGCAAGAAAGGGCTCGATTTTTTAGCATCATAATAAGAATTAAAAAAGTCACTGGTAGAGTCACTGGTCCAGCTATGCAAGCACTACAACTCCCCGTGGACGATTCCGCCACCATACTATTCATAACGATTTCTACCGCAGTAATGCGGCCCTCCGCCAACGAGGGTCTTCCACTTCGTGGTCGATCCTCCAAAACCTCGTGTGTCACGGTCTTTTATTGCAAGTTAGATTTACATAATTTTGCTGAATCTCTAGCATGTCAGCGCCATCTACTGGTGACTTTTCAACCTTTTTAAACTGTTTAAACTTTTTTTAAAACTTTAAAAAAATTTTTTGAATGCTAAAAAAATCGGACTTCCTTGTGAGCCCTTTCTTGCAAATCAAACTTCTTTATCACGATCTCTTCCCTTTTTTATGAATTTTTAAAGTTCTTTGCGAAGTTTTGGCTCACCCTATATATATATATATATATATATATATATATATATATATATATATATATATATATATATATATATATATATATATATATACCGGGTGGCCATAATTAAACTGACAGTGCTCACAGTGTTCTGTAGCGCGATCTATTTGCGAGAATGACGCCACATTTTGTAGGAAGATTAAACAAGCCGGGGGACGAAGGATTCCGCGAAAAAATAAATTAGTTCCAAAAGTCACCGCTGTGGCAACGACGAAGGTGTGAGGTTTTATTTTAAACAAAAAAATATTATATTAATTACTGATTAATAAATTAATGAATTGAAGGTAGGAATAAAACTTACCAATTAAGGTGGGCCTCAGTTAAATTTAAATACAACAATATTTGCCATTTGGCCGCTAGTGGTTAGTACATTTTAAGTTAGATGGTAAAGTTGCGTTGTGTTTATTTTAATGCAATAACCCATAATAATTAATATTATAATTAACACTGGTTCGATACTGTCGCATCACTGTGGTGATTAATGAGCCAAAAGAAAAATGAAATTAAATCTAATAAAATTTACCTCTCTATCATTGGAGTACACCTAAAAAATAAAATTATTTCACCTAAAAGAAAAAGCTTCAAATCTGCTGAAATAAAAAAAACCTAAAGCTGAAAGTCAGAAAATTTACTAAAAGGCAAGGACCGACATGACAAAGATATACTTTAACATAACAAATTTATTCCTTCCGATTACATTAACAATATTACCACCATTCTGTTAATCAGTTCTATTCAACATTTTTTCGAAATACCAATATTAAATTATCAAAAATACAATTACTGTAAAACTAAGATCTATATCTTCACAACACAATAAAATATATACAATGAAATTTCCAAAATGAAATGGCTGGCGAATATAAATAAAACTAAGTCATTCTATATGCAATTGCTCATCATAAATTTAATTTTACATTTAAATTTAATCTTAATGATTCTGCTGCAGCTTTAAAAAATGGAGAGAAATTAGAGATAGTATTTAAAGAGAGGATAGGAAAGGAAAGGAAAAAGCAAATTCACCCGTGGCCCTCATATCAAGCTCCCGGATCCTTGCGTCGTACCGAGGTCAGAGCCTCAGCCCCGACCCCTCGGTCTTTCGCCCTCGCTCTCCGATCAGCTTCCTCGAATATTCTCTCTTTTCAAACTCCGCGCTCTCTCGTCAGCACCTTGTCACCACTTCCATCAGTCCGGTGAAACCATCCTCCATTCCAAGTAGTTCCTTGGTGCTCCGTGAATTCTAATTGCCGAAATGAGGGGGGAAGGCCACAGGTAGCACTCTTGCACTCTGCAATTCTTTATACAATTTATTTTTTCCACCCCTCATCTCGTTCTTATAAATTATTTTAATTTCATGGCGGCCTGGTCATCCACCCGGCGATGTATCCATGCGCGCCATGCATCTCCTCTTCTGCGATTTCTCCCCGTTTGAAAAAGGGCGCGTAGAGCGGACGTATCGGGTTACCGATAGTGGGGGAGGCTATGAAAGCTGTTGCTAGGCGCTGGGTCATTTTTAAGGAAAGAAGGAAAGCAAAGAATATTTCTAAGACTTTTACCATTTAAATTACAAACCGCCAGCCAAAAAAACAATAAAAAAAATATATACCAGCCATTCACAAGGTTCATAAATAAGACTTATTAATTTATCAATATTGACAATAATAAGGTATAACCTGTGATGATCTATTTCAAACTTAATTCTTCTCAATGTCAAAACATTTAGAGAAACTTGCGCACACTTTTCCAAATGCGATGACATTAATCAAATCAATTAATATCTGATCACCACAAGTATAACCCTTACATATATTTAGCAGAGGCTTAAAAAATTGATTAAAACAAAGCACAATCGTTACTAAAATTTACTTACTTCTTACTTACTTTACCAATTTAATTATCTGAATACCCGATATTAATATAAACGTTAATTATTTCTAAACTATTAATTATCATCACAACAAATACCTCCTTTTCCGCGAAAAAAAAAATATTGGCAAAAATTTAAAAAAAAAAAAATAAAATAAACACAGAACACCGTGGAAAAATTTTACAAATTAAAAGAATTGACTAAAGTATAGAATTACATTACACAATGTGATATATTGTTCCCATTCGACCCGGGTCAACATAACAAAACACATATACATGAGAGATTACTTATTAAACAAAATTATAAACCATGGAACATGTAGCATACTACCCGAAAAAATTTCATTACCACAATTGTATATAAACAAGCAAAAATGAAACATTGAACACCTAACATATATCTAAAACAATTCATTACCACAACTGTATGCTCAACTTACAATTAAACCATATACACTAAAAAAACTGCATAGTAAAATAATCATCCTAGGTTAAAACAATCATTTCAAAAACATTACACCCTGTCCACAGTTTACTTCTATAATTTGAAATTGACAGTGCGACCATAGCATACAATCCGAAAGAAATTTATAAAAAAAACGTATGCTTAACACAAATAAACAAAACCTCTTCGAACAAAACTCAATACAAAATTCCCTCTTACGAAATTCATTATCACTGTTCAATCAAAATTAACATGTTTACTGTACAACCTCAAAAAAATGTATATGAAACATGTGAGACAAGTGTACAAAAATTACAACTTTAACCGTACATATAACAAAAAAAATTTAACCTCCCGTACACCCTAGTAAACATTACAAAACCAGGTAATTGATAGAAATTTGAGACCTATCGTTAACTACACCATTTACTCCTACCAAACCAAATTCAATTCCAGCCTGCGAAGAGAGACTCATCGTCCCTCGCGGCAATGAAATTCTAATATGCTTAGTAAAAATTAATGATTAAAATCTGAAACCATGTCTAACGTGCATTAACCTCCTGGACACCTTAGTACACATTACACAACGAAGTAAATGATAAAATTTTGAAACCAATATTGAACCACTCCACCATTTACTCCTACCAAACCAAAAGTAATTCCAGCCTGCGAAGAGAGACACTTCGTCCCTCGCGGCAATGAAATTCTAATATGCTTAGTAAAAATTAACAATTAACATAAGAAGCCCTGCCTAACGTTCATTTGCATAATCCGAACTGAACAGACCAACGCAAGCATACCTACCAAAATAACATAACCAAAACTTATTCAAAAACTGTATGCCCTACTTAAATAAACAAAAACCGGTCGAATCGAATCACAGTCGATCCCCAAAAGTCATGCTGATCCGTTCAAAACAGAATATGCACATGAAACATGGTAGACAAAAGCACCAAAAAAAAATTTAACATCAACCCTACACATAAACAAAAATTTTCGGACGCCTTAGTATGCCTTACAAAAGACATTAAACAATATTAAATTAGGCTAAAACTCCGCAAAAAAAAACTAAACTAGTATTAAATCCAACAAATCCCTGACATGAGAAACTGAACTTATTAGGTACTGAAAAACCACAACATTCAAAAATTTCCCAGCCTGTGACATTGACGTTGAATATTAACCCCAATTTTAATTAAATTTCTAAACAAACCCAACTGTTATTAAATCCAAACACATACCCGACATGAGAAACTGAATTTATTAGGTACTGAAATGACCGC
Source organism: Dolomedes plantarius (assembly GCA_907164885.2). Classification (NCBI taxonomy): domain Eukaryota; kingdom Metazoa; phylum Arthropoda; class Arachnida; order Araneae; family Dolomedidae; genus Dolomedes; species Dolomedes plantarius. The sequence goes on along the minus strand of OU015498.1, from coordinate 48,933,820 downwards.
AGCATTCAAATTTCCCAGCCTATGACATTGAAGTTTGAATCTTAAACCCAATTGTAGCTAATTTCGTGTGAAAAAAAAATCATTAACTATTATATGAAAAATTTTAATGTAATTTTCAATCTGTCCAAGAACCCAACCAATTCTACTTGCCATCTGACCATGAGACCAGCTCTAAATGGCAAGAGCAAAGTAGAAAAAACTTAGCACCTGGCAAGACAAAAAAACTCGTGATATGAAGCCCAAAATAACCAAAAAAATTATCTGACATGTCGAATTGCAATTAAAAATTTATCAATACTTAGTATGAAAATATACTATGGAAGACATTGTAAAACATACACAATTTAGCACCTCAAATCAAATATTATACTTAAAACCACTAGCATAGCAATAGAAAACGTTAGAACAACAAAATACCAATTAAATTTCAACTCAAAATAACTATCAATGTTTAAAGATGTTAAAAAAAAATATTCAATATTCGATATAAAAGCAAAATATATAGGAATGTAAAATAACTTTCAAATCAAAATGTATCCTTAAATGCACTAACAGAACAATACTCTTAAGTAAAACACCAAAAAACCATTTATATCGTTCAATAATTCAAAATGAAAAAAAATCAATATTCAAAATAAATGCACAAAATATAGGAATGTAAGAAAAATTTCAACTTAAAATCTACATCGTTTAAAATATCAGAAATAACAATAACCATAAACACATAAGAATAATATGAACCAAAAAATCTGTGCCAAAATAAGATTAAGCCTCCACTATACCAAAATTTAATATGTCATGCCGTCTCACCGAAAGAAAGGATAATGGAAAAAAAAAATGGCTCATTTGCAAACAGTCTTCACGACTTGTACCATTTGAAGAAAAAAAAATGGCACAGCGTGGGTAGGACACAGGCGCCATTTGTGGCAACGAACTTTGTGTTTAGGAGGTTATTTAAACCTTAATATTATAAACTTATTAATGAATTAAGGGTATGAATGAATCTTACTAATTAAGGTGGGCCTCAGTTAAATTTAAATACAACAATATTTGCCATTTGGCCGCTAGTGGTTAGTACATTTTAAGTTAGATGGTAAAGTTGCGTTGTGTTTATTTTAATGCAATAACCCATAATAATTAATATTATAATTAACACTGGTTCGATACTGTCGCATCACTGTGGTGATTAATGAGCCAAAAGAAAAATGAAATTAAATCTAATAAAATCTACCTCTCTATCATTGGAGTACACCTAAAAAATAAAATTATTTCACCTAAAAGAAAAAGCTTCAAATCTGCTGAAATAAAAAAACCTAAAGCTGAAAGTCAGAAAATTTACTAAAAGGCAAGGACCGACATGACAAAGATATACTTTAACATAACAAATTTATTCCTTCCGATTACATTAACAATATTACCACCATTCTGTTAATCAGTTCTATTCAACATTTTTTCGAAATACCAATATTAAATTATCAAAAATACAATTACTGTAAAACTAAGATCTATATCTTCACAACACAATAAAATATATACAATGAAATTTCCAAAATGAAATGGCTGGCGAATATAAAAAAAAACTAAGTCATTCTATATGCAATTGCTCATCATAAATTTAATTTTACATTTAAATTTAATCTTAATGATTCTGCTGCAGCTTTAAAAAATGTAGAGAAATTAGAGATAGTATTTAAAGAGAGGATAGGAAAGGAAAGGAAAAAGCAAATTCACCCGTGGCCCTCATATCAAGCTCCCGGATCCTTGCGTCGTACCGAGGTCAGAGCCTCAGCCCTGACCCCTCGGTCTTTCGCCCTCGCTCTCCGATCAGCTTCCTCGAATATTCTCTCTTTTCAAACTCCGCGCTCTCTCGTCAGCACCTTGTCACCACTTCCATCAGTCCGGTGAAACCATCCTCCATTCCAAGTAGTTCCTTGGTGCTCCGTGAATTCTAATGGCCGAAATGAGGGGGGAAGGCCACAGGTAGCACTCTTGCACTCTGCAATTCTTTATACAATTTATTTTTTCCACCCCTCATCTCGTTCTTGTTGATTATTTTAATTTCATGGCGGCCTGGTCATCCACCCGGCGATGTATCCTTGCGCGCCATGCATCTCCTCTTCTGCGATTTCTCCCCGTTTGAAAAAGGGCGCGTAGAGCGGACGTATCGGGTTACCGATAGTGGGGGAGGCTATGAAAGCTGTTGCTAGGCGCTGGGTCATTTTTAAGGAAAGAAGGAAAGCAAAGAATATTTCTAAGACTTTTACCATTTAAATTACAAACCGCCAGCCAAAAAAACAATAAAAAAATATATACCAGCCATTCACAAGGTTCATAAATAAGACTTATTAATTTATCAATATTGACAATAATAAGGTATAACCTGTGATGATCTATTTCAAACTTAATTCTTCTCAATGTCAAAACATTTAGAGAAACTTGCGCACACTTTTCCAAATGCGATGACATTAATCAAATCAATTAATATCTGATCACCACAAGTATAACCCTTACATATATTTAGCAGAGGCTTAAAAAATTGATTAAAACAAAGCACAATCGTTACTAAAATTTACTTACTTCTTACTTACTTTACCAATTTAATTATCTGAATACCCGATATTAATATAAACGTTAATTATTTCTAAACTATTAATTATCATCACAACACCGCTAGGGGAATATTTGGCGCTGTGTAATGGAAAATAGAGTGTCCACACCAAACAGTTACCTTAGGGGAATTAAGGGAATTTTTGTGACTGCATGTGGTGATTTGTCATCCCAAATTTGGCAGTTCTGGGTATTCACAATTCCATGCAGGTAAAAGTGGGCCTCGTGTCCCCATAAGATTTTCCACGGCCAAGCATCATCCACCTCCATTCTGGCAAGAAAGGTGAGAGCAAAAGTCAATCGCTTATCATGGTCGGGGTACAGTAACTCCTGTACACGGCTGATCTTGTATGGATAGAAGTTGATAATCTTTCGTAAGATTTTCCATACCGTACTGTAAGGCATATCCATATTCGGAGCTAATCCACGAGCGCTAGAGGTGGCAGCAATATTGTCTGGTCCTCTGTCGACACTCGCCGTGGCAACTGCTTCGATTGTATCCTGTGGTACAGGTTTTCGTCCTCTGCCTGACTGAACCTTCAGAGAACCTGTTTTCTCAAACGTCGCAACCATTGCTTTTAGCCCATTAACTGACACAAGACCGTTACCTTTACGCATTTTTTTGTGCGTTCTAAAAGCACGAAGAGCGGCTGACGCGTTGCACTGGTTGAGGTAAAAGAATTTGACCAGTAACGCACACTCGACTAAAGAAGGAGACATTGCACATAAACTTTCAATCCGATTGATTCGAAACGTAACACATTGCCTTTTAAAACCCAAGCAGCTGGCACTGTGCCAATGGATGTAACGTGAAATTTGAATAAAGAACTTCTTCTTCTGCTCAGCTTCTTCTTCTGCCACCCGGTATATATATATATATATATATATATATATATATATGTATATAGTATTAGCGTATGCATGCTGTTTGAGGTACATTACAAAAATGGAAATATAACTAGAAGAGTACGAAAGCATGTTTAAGATACTCATATGGGATAGCAAAAACAGATAAATTCACTATCCAGAAAAATTACACCCTGAAACAGCCTTCCTTTTCACAGTGTAATAAATTGTCATCTGTTTAACCCAGTTTCAGCAGATATAAAATTACATAGTCTTCCGACTAACATACACTTTCGTAAGGAGTGATTTATATGTCTGAAATCACAGAAATGCACGGGTACTGTATCAGAAAGAAGGAATACACGACGCTTTTTAAACTTTTCCCACATAGGCCATATTTTCCCCGGTACAGACGACTGTAATCATTAGGTAGGGTTACCAAAGGAGGTTTTATCACCTTTTTAATGCTTCAGTAAAACAAGTTAGGTAATATTATGATTTTTAAAATTTTCAGGTAATATCTAGTGTTTTATATGATTGTCTATTATATCTCTAAATACGCGTATAAATTTCTTTAATTTTACTTTTTCTCTGACTCAAAATAACTACTGGACATACAAATTTTCGTAGACAGATAGCTTGATTCATAACTTATTTATAATAGTGATCCATGTACTTGAAAAGTGATAGAAGGTAGTACTTTTGAAGTTGTACATCTTTATCGAAATGCCACACCTATAATTCATTACATTATAAACCATTCTATTACATTTGCTGAATTAAAATGCATGAGATTCCCTTTAAACTTATGCTAAAAATTGCATTAGGTGAATACAAGTGGTACACCTTCCTTATATTTTTGCATTTAGAAAGATAAAAAATAGGTATATTCAGAAAATCCTCTCATTTATATAGGTTAACGCTTTTGTGGATTGTAGGATGCCGGCTTCCTACCAAATGTCTTATAAAATATATTCCCGGGATGTGAAATTCCCAACAAAATTTTCTGTCACAACTGAAACTCTGATAGGGAAAATAATTACCGCTTCATTACTATACTGCCCTCCATAGTTTAAAAAATATTTCTTGAGAAATAAAAAAATAATCATACGCAACTAACTTTGTCTCGCATGTGGTTGTTCATGTATTGGCTTTGTCTTATTTCTATATACTATAAATGCAAGCATTTGTGTTGTTTTCTTCTTTATACTTGGCTCCAATCATGTTGCTCCCAATCTCGGTATTCAGCAGCCCATCTTCTTCGGGCCGCACGGTGGCGTGAGGTCAACGGAATGCAGACCATTGGCCTACGTGCATAGAGACCTCCCTGATGAAGCCTATTACGTACTGTTTGGCTGGACACCCTTCGTCCTGTTGCCAAGAGCAACTGTCTTTGCAGCTGAGTAGCATTGCATGTTCTGCTTCGACGAGCTGTTAACAGTATATACCGGTCATCAGTTGCTGTAGTGGCGCGTGGCCGACCTTCCCTGGACGACGTCTAACATTCCCTGTTTCTTGGAATCGATTCCACAGCCTTGCAACACTTCTGGCGACTCCAACAGCGTCCGTGACATAACGTTGTATTTTCCCGGATTCAAGTCTGCCTATAATACGCCATGCCATGGATTCTGGTAAATCACGTTGATGAGACATTTTCAAGTCACCTTTTCTCAAAAAGAATAACTGAGCAATCGAATTTCACAGTTAAGGCAGTGAAACAGACGTTTCTGCAACATCACATTTATTTGTACATAAAAAAATCTATAGATTAGTGATACAGATTAGTTGAAGAATAATAATTTATAAGAACAATAAATTAGTCAGCAATTGGGCCGTGGGAAGAATTTTTCCCACCTCCATAATCCTGGGCATGTATAATTTAGAAAAGAAAAAAGTTATCATTTCAAAATCCACTGCCATATTACTCAGAATCACTAAAAATCGCAAAAAAATTCCTTAAAGAAAATGTGGCCTACGAAAGTGTGGAAGGAAAGGGTTATATGAATATTAATTTTTATTTTGTTAATAAAAAGGTATACATTTGCCGAGAAAAAAGTAACGGAATGACAGTAATAAGGTAAAATTTTTATCTGTCTCCTTTTGCTAGACCTCTATATATTGAAAGTAAACTTTCCAAATTCTATGAATGTATTTTATGTGAATATAATTGAACCGTGAAATAGTTATGGAATATATATTTCTAAGGTAAAATTTTTTACACCTTCCTTTGCTGCACTGCTATAGATTGCAAGAAAACTGAACAAACTCTAAAAGCGTATTATTTTATAATTTCATATTAAACATAAATATTTAATAAGCTATCCGACCCAAAGTATGGTGGTAGCATATTCACCAGAAGGCTTTAGCGGCTATGTCGGGCCATGTGGAAGCATTTCAAAATTGAAAAGAAATTCATTAAAGTCCAAAAATGTGTCATTTTATGAGAAGGTATAGTTGTGAAACAATTACGAAATGGTAACTATAAAACGAAAATTTTCATAAATCCCTTTTTACCAGACAACTATAAGTTGGAAGGAAACTAGTAAAACTCTAAAAGCGTCTTATTTTATACATTACACACTAAACATAATTTTTAATACCAAAATTAATTTTTTATGGTAAAATAATCATTTTTTCGTAAGTCTTTCCTTAAAAAATGAGTAAAGTGCTTCGTTTGAAAACTGTACCTTTAATACCTATCTATAGGACTATTTTGTCGGTAAATTAAGCTTCAGTGAATGTAGCGTAAAATCAAAGGACAAACACAAGAAGTACAAATATGCTTATTTTGTCCATCTACGAGAAATACCATTTAAAATTTCTCTTAAAGATTTAGTGAAAAAAACAGTTTATTAAATTTTTATTTTTTATTTTTAAATTACTATCACAAAAGGAAAATGCAGCTATATAACTTGAAATAAATATTTCGCGATAAATGATACTGTGTTTCTCTCCATAGGAAACTTTTTTTCTTCGTTAAAAAATAATAATTTTAATTTGACACTAAAATGGTTTTCCTGTTTTTTCGTCTGAAGTGTAAGTGATATCTAAAAGTGTAATAACTTTTTGTATATGCCCTCAAGTGCTCCAGTTAATTCAAACTCTTATTTCTTATATGTTTATTGCAAAGTTAAATTCTTACATTATCATTTTTCTAAAAACTTACTGGATAGTTCATTGATATATGAAAGAGAAAAAAAATCGCTTTTTATCCTCCTGACTCTTTCCATTAATGTTATTTTTTTAAGGACTGTACTTTTCAATTTAGAAAACTTTGTGAAAAAATTTATTACAGTAAAAAACCGAGTAAAATTAACATTTCGTTTCTTACGAATCTATTTCTCAACTGGAATTGAAAATTATTTTTGACGTCTCTCTACCCGTGGGAATAAAAGAAATAAAAACTAAATATAATCTATATATATAAAACAGTTCCGTAACTGACTGACTCACTGACTGACTGATTGACTGACTGACATACAAGGCACAGACCAAACAGCTGGAACTAAAGGGCTGAAATTTTTCATGGTGATTCTTTTTATGGTGTAGGGGTGCACTAAGAAAGATTTTTGAAAATTCTTAGATTTTTCAAAATTAAATTTTTAAGATGTTTTAGTTACTTTTTTTAAGTGTTCATTTAAAATAATAATTTGAGGGTTATAAAATTTATATCACAAGCAAGAGCATAAAAATTCCTTTCAAATGAAATCTTTTTCGAATCTTTACCTCCATTTTCTGATTTTTGGTGAATTTTTAAAGATTAATTTTTAGAATTTAATTTATTAAATGCTGATCAAGTGATTTCTTTTCTGGTACTTTAAATAAAATTATCGTCACGTAATAAAAACAAAATAGACAAAAATTTTTTTTTTCTTCTTGCTAATGCAGCAGACGATTGGACATTATCCAAAAAATATTAAATTTTAGTAAAAGATATGTTCCTCAAACTGTACTATATTCTTCAGTATGTCCTATTAGATTTAATTTGAATATTTTCTTCTACATTATTTTGTCTTTAAAAATATCCCTTACGATTTATATATATATATATATATATATATATATATATATTAATTAGCAAACATTGGCAAATTGATTTTGAAAATACAGCTGATTATAATTTAAGTTACAGTTTTAAAAATATGAAGATATAATAAATACGACGATCAATGTATATAATTGATGTAAATATATATATATAGATAGATATATATTTTACATCAATTATATACATTGATCGTCGTATTTGTTATATCTTCATATTATTAAAACTGTAAATATATATATATATATATAAATATATATATATATATATATATATATATATATATATATATATATATATATATATATATATATATATATATATATATATTTACATCAATTATATACATTGATCGTCGGCTGTATCGTCGGCTGTAATTATAATCAGCTGTATTTTCAAAATCAATTTGCCAATGTTTGCTAATTAATATATATATATATATATATATATATATATATATATATATATATATATATATATATATATATATATATATATATATATATATATATGAAATATATATGCCAATGAATTTATCTTTGAAGAGCTTTTAAATGAAAAGGTACATCAAGTTTATCACACATACTAGCTGAATACCTGTGCTTCTCTACGGAGTACATTCAAATTAAATACAAGGTCAATGCATGCAATTAATGCAATTAATGCCAAACAAATCAAAAAATACATTTATTAAAAATTCATAAGAGATATTTTTATAGACAAAGTAATGTAGAAGAAAATATTCATATTAAATACAACGGTCAATGCATGCAATTAATGCCAAACAAAACAAAAAAATACATTTATGAAAAATTCATAAGGGATATTTTTATAGACAAAGTAATGTAGAAGAAAATATTCATATTAAATACAACGGTCCATGTATGCACATAATTTGTATGTTTAATATCAATAAAACATACTAATTTGAAATAAATTCTTAAAAAACTCCATCTCAATTTGTCTAGTGGTTAAATTTTATCTTTTACCCTATTTTAATATTTTTTGTCAATTTATTTCGTTGTTATGCACATGACGCAAAATTAATTTAAAGTATCACAAAAAGAAAAATAACCACGTGATCAGCATTTAATAAATTAAATTCTAAAAATTAATCTTTAAAAATTCACCAAAAGTCAGAAAATAGAGGTAAAGATTCGAAAAAGATTTCATTTTAAAGGAATTTTTATGATCTTTCTTGTGATATAAATTTTATAACCCTCAGATTATTATTTTAAATACAAATTTTAAAGATTGTTACAAAACAGCTTAAAAATTTAATTTAAAAAAATCTAAGAAGAATTTTTGAAAAATATTTCTTAGTGCACCCCTATACTACAAGAAGAATCGAAATGCAAAATTTTAGCCCTTTAGGTGCAGCGGTTTGGTCTGTGCGTTATCTGTCAGTCAGTCAGTCAGTTACGGAACTGTTTTAAATAAATAGTTTACGTTATGTTTATTTCTATGCAAATAGCATAAATATGCAACAAAAGGCATCATATTTGTCCAGTACTGTTGCAGATGTGTAAGGTATACACAAGATTCGATTCACAAGAATCGAACTTTTGAGTGAATGAATTAAAGAAGCTGCTTTAGATATGCTAATTACGGCATACGCGCTTAGTATAAATACCACGCAGCGTCATTAATAAAAAAGGTTGTTAAGGTTGAAAAGGTGGTTAAGGTTAAAAAAGGTGTTATCCTGCGCTAGTGCTTAGCAGGCCCGAAGTTTACGTGCTAGTACTGCTGGTTTGACTTACTGTTTGTGAGTATTCGAAATGTGTATTTCTATTGAATGATAATATATATATTCCGTACAAGTAGTACGTATGCTTATTGCTGTAAAAGCCAATTATATGTGCAACGAATTCAATAAACATTGTTTCATGTATAAACTGTGTTTGTTTCAAATTCAAATAGAGTGCCCCTAAGTATTCTCTATACTGGCGCCCGAAAGTTTATATATACCCTGGTTGTTAGCGTTACATTTATAACGAACAACATATTTGAAATTAAAAACTGTGTACTGTGTACTTATATTGATAAAATTGTTGCAAGTACTTATATACTATTTGAAAATGAGTGTTGTAGAACAAAACCCTGCTGGAAATTTTCCTCGGGTAATTATGGTTCAGCAAATTGCGCCATTCGAAGCGACATTCAATGGCGGCCCCTCAAGCCAATTCCTAAAGAAAATTGAGCATTACTTTCAGCAACAATGCACCCCAGAGGGGGATAAACTTAAAATTGCTCTAGCCGCTTTAAGAGGTAGTGCATATCAGTGGTACACGTGTATGCAAAGCAGTAATCTGATTTTTAACTATTCGTCATTCAAGCAACAATTTCTTAGCGTTTTTCCAAAGACCTATAATCAAAGTGAAATTGAAGCGGAAATTTATTCGCTAAGGCAACGTGAAGGTCAGTCTGCGTTAGATTTTGCTATGGAAAATATTTCCAAGTGTGAGGAATATTTAGAAGGGGTGACGGAAGCGGTAATTTTAAAAATAGTTATCCAACGTTTGAAGCCAAGTGTTCAAGATTTTTTAGATAATCAAACAGTTATAAGCAAGGTTACCCTCCTTCAAGCTTTAGCTAAATATGACAATAGGCATTTCTTCGCTACCCCTCACCGTCATTCAGGTACGAGAAGTTTTATACAGCCGCGCCAAAATTTTTCGCGAGTTTCAAACTAGCAGCGTAAGCAGTACCGCAGGCAAAATAATAGAAGCGCACGGCGTTATAATGAAATTAGTGCACTTAAAGTAAATAATATGCAAGCACCTTACTTGCACTGGCAAGTTGATTCACATGATATGGTTCAACCTGTTGAAACTGTGTGGTCAAATGTATTATTTTGTCCGAGCAGTAATCATTATTTTGAGAATAGTGAAAGTCAGGGTATTTTTGTGGCTTATAAAGAAAGTGAGTCTAGCTGGAATAATGCGGTAATTCCAGTACAAATTTCTGAAAATAGTGCCGATACTAATGCTAGTGGTTTAGAAAATAAATCATCTGACACTTCTATTAATGCTATACCTGATATTATTGATGCTATACCTGATATTTTAGATGATATTCACACATCTGTTAATGAAGGAAATTTAGTAGATGACGAAGTATGCGTTACGGAAGTTAGTGAATACTTATTAGTTGACGACAATAAAAATTCTTTAAAGGATAGTAGGAACTCGCTAGGTAATGATGATATTATTTCAAGTTCCCAGCCGAATGGGGATTGTGTAGGCCAGGTTGATAATATGGTTTTAAATAAAGTACATGAAAACCAGACTGAGAAACAGGATGAAAAGTTGACACATAGTTATACTGTAAGTAGTTTAGCTGATGCTTCGGAAGTTATAGACGTAGTTTGCGATAAAACGCACCAGTACGAAAAGCTTAATCTTCCTAAAACTGAAGCAGTGTTAACGAATATAAATGATAACGATTCTGATGTCGCAAGTTTCAAAGAGACTTTTTCGTCAAAAGAGGATAAAACTAAAGTTAAGGGGGATAAAAAACGTGAAAAAGCGCCTTCAGGTTCCAGCATTAAAACTGCTAATACTGAAGTAATTAAGGCGGTAAACAAGAAGTCGCATAAGCACCAATACCAAAAACAGAGTCAGTTTGTTGAAAAACATGAAACAAGCAGCGAAACAATTTGTAAACGCGTTGGTGCGGCGTATAAATTTGAAACAATAGAATCTGCATTAAAATCTAATGCCTATACTCTAAAAAGTACGGAGAAAAGTAAAGTGTGCTCTACAAAACCTCCATCTAAGGATGAACGTGGCACACATAAGGTACACAAGGTTATCAAAAGGAAGAATGACAATTTTAAAGCTCCTTTGCATAAGTACAGGAAACGCAAGATATCAGCCGCCCAGCAAGGTTGGCCTCCTCCCAAGAGACCTCCTGTCCATCGTCAAGCCGGACCAGCGCCTCAGGACCAACGACCTGCTGCACGAAGGATGCCCACACGGTCAACGAATCCCTTTACTAGGACTGCGACCATCAAGAGAGGTTCCACGGAATGGACAGACTGGTGTAGGGAAGTCGCCGCTTTCATGAACAAGTCTTGTATCAATTCTCTTATTCTAACTCCCACCCTTTAATAAAACCGAACCAAATTGGTTTGAAGTTCCCCATTGTATATACTGTGTAAACATTTTGAGGGGAAGGAGTGAGCCACTGAAAAAAAACGGCATACTATTGTTTTATAAATTTTTGAAGGGGACATGTAGTGACTAGAACAAAAATACATACTGCATAATATAATAATTAACTAACTAACATACTAACTTCACAAAACATAACACATGTGCATTATAAATTGGGGGAGAGCAGATACAAACAGTCAAGAAATGTCATGCTGTGCAATTGTGTTGACACTTTTAATTAAAATAGACATTTTAGGGCGCAGTTGGCCAGCCCAGTATCCGCAACTCTGCAAATCCACTGTTTAATGGTGTCACCTGGACCCTTCGGGGTTAGTTTTGTAAAATGGTAGTGGCGTTTTTCCTCCACACAACGTGTGGAAGGTTTTTTTGACTTTGCCACCCATTATGTAAAAAGTCAGACCAGCACGCGTTTTCAATTAGTTAACTGAAGCCGTTCAGACCTCAGTTACCTAATTTTTTTTTTCGAGGGAGGCCAGTGTAAGGTATACACAAGATTCGATTCACAAGAATCGAACTTTTGAGTGAATGAATTAAAGAAGCTGCTTTAGATATGCTAATTTCGGCATACGCGCTTAGTATAAATACCACGCAGCTTCATTAATAAAAAAGGTTGTTAAGGTTGAAAAGGTGGTTAAGGTTAAAAAAGGTGTTATCCTGCGCTAGTGCTTAGCAGGCCCGAAGTTTACGTGGCAGTACTGCTGGTTTGACTTACTGTTTGTGAGTATTCGAAATGTGTATTTCTATTGAATGATAATATATATATTCCGTACAAGTAGTACGTATGCTTATTGCTGTAAAAGCCAATTATATGTGCAACGAATTCAATAAACATTGTTTCATGTATAAACTGTGTTTGTTTCAAATTCAAATAGAGTTCCACTTCAAATTATATACACCCAAGTCTGGGTAGAAGTGAGAGCAGAAACTCTATAGATGTCTTTTGTGAGAGATAACAAACTCAAAGAAAGACCGCTCAAAATACTTAATTTATTCCACGTACGTAATCGTAAAAATTTAATGAGTTGATACTTTAAATGAATATGTCAGTCATATTATAGGCTGGTAAGCATGAAGTTCGTTTTGTATCTGTAAGCATTAGAGTTGCATTGCGAGCTCAATTTATTAAAAGGTAATAATGTACGTATTTAACACGGGTAGTACAAAAATTATATGTAAAATTGTTGGCGGAAAAGCTTTTACGGCGATTACATTTTTATCAAATTGAGAAGAAATAAAAAAGTAAATTTAACATTCTGAACATTTATTTCTTCTAAGATAAATCATGTCAGGGCGTAACAGAAAAAAAGGGTAACAATAAAGGAAGATTAAATTTCTCAGCTTCATTTTTGCTTTCTTCCAAGATTGACGTGTTAGAAGGAAAGCCACATGGCATTTAGAAAATAATCTGAATGATTCTTTTTTTATAAAAGAGTTAGACTGACATTTTTTAGGGTATGTCCAATGAATAAAACTGCTTTTTATGTCGGTTTCCTTTTACTTTGGGCTGATGCTGGGAAAAAAATCGTAATTTCTTTTCTCCGTTTGAAAGTAATATTTACTGAGAGTATTTAAAGGTGTATTTTTGAACACCAGTTTTCAGTAAAAAATAATCAAGAGATTCTGGGGCTTATTAAAGGGAGAAATATTTAACTTTGGCAGAATTTTGAAGTGTGAAACACATAGAAAAGTTATAATAGTGTCTGAGGGAACATTAATGTACATTTAAGCCGTGGCAGTACATTTTACAAGTGAGAGACAGATATTCCAGCACTGAGTTTCGAACTCACAGAATCCAGGACCAATTGCCGCCACCCTAGCCGTTCGATCGTCACCTGTCCGACAGTAAATGATAACATAAGAGATCCATTTGTATTCAGACAGTTTATGGCAAAGAGGATAAGTTCAACGAACTTATAACAACCCTCTGATGTGGAATTTAAATTCGTGGATTTAGAGTACGACAACATTGGCTTGACTACTAGATAATCCTGACTATGTAAGAGGGTAATGCTCATTCTTCATATTCAATTTCCTGTAATGAACAACATAATCAGGATATAGGGTACTCATTTACATATAGTAAGTTTGTAGCTAAGTATGGTTATATTTAAATTCTTTAAAATTTTAATTTGCAATATCTTGAATAACATTAGAGATGCTATCAGAATTAGATACTCTTAATCATATTGAAAAGCTTAAGTAGAGATGAGGACAAATTTGTAACAATGTTTCCTCAAACATTAATTTCATGATTTAAAAATTTTATTAATTAATTTTAGTTAAATATTTAATTTATTGCTGTAAAATAATTTCATTCTTTTCTTTCGTTTTCTGATGCGATTATCGATAAGCCCCTAAAAGGATCACTGCCTATGTTTACTTTATTGATAAACTAGATGAATTTAATAATGGCATTTGCTTTTTAAAATTTTATATAATGCGATAAGCAAAAGAAGTACGTTATTCATTCCTCCAGATACTTGATTTTGACGCTAACAGTTTAAAATAAATTTCTCCTTTCACTTTTCTTAATGGCATCATTTTATAAAAATTACGAGTTTAAAATGTACAAATTAAATAATGGTAATGAATAAGAATACATATTTTTGGTTGCTCGGCGTTTCACTTTATTTTCTTCCATAATTAATTATGCATGAAGAAGAAAAAACTACTAAGCTTATCAAGAATTATTCTCTGTAATGAACTGAAATACATTTATATCATTTATCCTTGCTCGAAACTTTAAAAGAATACTAAAATCAAGTTACTTTAATTAGGCACAATATTGGATTTACTGATTGAAACACGTAATTTTAATTGTACTATTTTAAAAAGAGATATAAGTTATTTGTGTCGTTATTGTATTATTGAGATATTGCATTTATGATCTGAAATAATTTAATTATCATACATCAAAGATTTTTTATAAGCAAAGTTATTTAACAGGAGTTAAATTAATTCTATTGTCATTAAAAGCCTTCCGAGAATTCTCTTTTTTATAAACTCATATTTATATTTTATTTTTGATTTAAAGAAAAGTGTATTATAAAACAGTGGTGCGCAAACTGATGGACGCGACCTGAGAGGGGGTCGCGAATAGTTTGACGTAATATTATATGATATTGAATTATTTAATTAAAAATCTGTAAGTCAGAAGTAAACCATCATAAGTGATTTTTCTTCATTTTCGATGCTTTTACTGTAAGTGACTCCTTTTGGATGGACCTTCTTTGAGGAAAACTATCCTATGTGCAAAACAAGATGGTGGGTGATATATAGACTTATAAACTATCGCATATGTAAGTCCTCATGAGAGATAAACCATCATAAAGCTCTCCTGAAAAATGAGAAAATTCACTTACGATGGTTTACCTTTGACGTATATAAATATGATTTATATTTCCTATATTTAAATATTTTCAATATTTTTATTTATGTTTTTTAGTTAATTATATATGATACTAGAAGGTAACCCGTCATTTTGACGTCATAATACTAATAATGAGGTCATAATGGAAAAAGTATATGAAAGTTAAAAAATATCCCGAATTATCTAACAATATTGCATTTAATCCACACCTTGTAAAAGCAAACCCTTTCATTATTTTTTATTTATTTAGTTTTTCATGCGATTGGAGTAGTAGACTGCCATCCAACCCGTCATTTTGACCTCATAATACTAATAATGACGTCATAATGGAAAAAGTATATGAAAGTTAAAAAATGTCCCGAATTATCTAACAATATTGAATTTAATCCACACCTTGTAAAAGGAAACCCTTTCATTATTTTTTATTTATTTAATTTTTCATATGATTGGAGTAGTAGACTGCCATCCAGTATTTACAGCTCACTATGCGATATGAATACTTGAGCTACTTGATTCATTCACATTCAAGTTTGTTTACTTTCAGAATTCATCGCAAAAGTAAACAGATTTTTAAAAACTGTTAAATATACAGCTAAAAACATCCAATTTTTTTTTGTTCTGAATGTTTTATAGAAAAGTAGGCTGAACAAACGTGATTTGACGGAGAAAATATTAGTTTTTAGGTAAGAAAAAATTCTGATCCACATCTGAAATTGAAATTAAGCCTAAGCGGCCGTTTTTTTACTGAGAGCTTCAATTGAAAGATGAGTACAGACCGGAAGTGTTATACAGAGACAACGGCTATTATATATATAATGATATGGTTGAATAAGGTGTCAAACACTTTTGCAGTAAAATCTTCATCAGCTAAAGGTTATGCTAACACTGCATCCATTTGCTTCTACCTATGTGTGTGGGACTGAGTTTTCAAAATTATTAGCTATAAAAACCAAACAACGATCAAGACTTAACCCAGATGATGATACAAGAGTAGGACTCTCAAATATTGAACAAACATTATTCGAGGTACAGGTTCACCATTCTCATTAATTTTTTCCTCTTTTAGTTTCATATAAAAAATGAAGTTTGTAATTATGAAATCCTGTTATTTTATAATTTTAATTTTTGTTAATTTTTACCCGAATGAAATACATTTATATATTATTATTTGAATATGAAATTTTAATCACACGAGATTTTCCAAAAACAAGTGCAGAAGGTAAGTAAGACATTTTTTGATTGTTAGTAAGCAAAGTAAGTATATACCCGAGATCTACAGTTCATTGATTTTTAAAAGAGTTTGTCAAAATTTGCTTATTTCTTTTTTATATTTTTATTAACATTTTCCTAATTAAAAGAATAAATTGATACTTCCAAAATATTTCATTGAGAATCGAGGGATTTTTTTTATTTAAAGAAGACGATTATCTTCGTATTAACTTTGTTTACTTAAACCGTAGAACCCAAGTTCAGACTGGGTATGGGATATGCACCGTTTATAACAAATCTTACTATATAGTAATGCATTATTGGAATTTGTTAGAAACTTTAAAAGAAAACTAAAAGTAAGTTACTTTAATTACGCACAGTATTGGATATATTGACTGAAATACGTAATTTTTGTTGTGCTATTTAAAAAATACATTACTTATGTCGTTACTGTTTCATTAAGATATTGTATTTATGCTCTGAAATAATTTAATTATCATAGATCAAAGTGATTTTATAAAGAAAGTTATTTAACAGGAGTTAAGTTAATTTTATTGTCATGAAGAGCATTCTAATGAGAAGTCTAATTTTTTTAAATAAAATCACATTTATATTTTAATTTTTTTATCGTTGTTTAAATTCGACACTAAGAAATTGTCTTTTTGAATCATGTCTAGAATTTTTAAGAGAAGTGTATTATAACGAATCACTGATTGAAATCGCAGCATCAAAATTAAGCCTGTAAGATTATAACAGTAGTCAGTGTATGTTACAGTGTCCACTTTATGTAATCGTGATAGTGTATGTTTTGATAGCAAATAATTTGGGGTTTGAATCTCTGGGTGATATGATTTTTTCTAAATTAAAAAATTGAGGGCGAAGAGTGCTGGCCACTCTACGTAGTAACTGTGTATTATTAAAACGATTATCCTTGTATTAACTTTGTTTACTTAGACTACGGAACACAAATTCAGACTTATGGAATATACACTATTTTTCATTATGTGGTCTGTTATGGTTATACATTATTAGAATTTGTTGGAAAGTTTTAACATTTACTAGTAAATATAAATAGCAGTAATTCTGAAAAAAATTAAAAACAAATACTTTTATTTCATGTCTTAATAGGTCAATTAACAATTGGATATCAGCCCAATTAGACTGTTGTTTCTGCTCCAAGATTTCTATATGCCATTTTTCTTTGTGTTTTGTTTCTTCTGTTGGCTCTTGATGTATTTTAGTGGTATATAATAATGTATAGATGTATGTATAAGAGTTATTGCTTTAATTAAAAGAAATGTATACCTGAATAGAATATTTAAAATTAAAAAAAGGTAGTTACTATTAAAAGATCTTAAAGTAGACTGAACTATTCATAGGTAATTTATGATAAGTTTTTATATAAATTAGTTTTATATTGTTGTATGGATAATATTATGACCCTTCTTCTAACCATGGTAATATATCAATAATAAGCCTTTAATTAGGTATAATTAGCCATGATAAGAAGCCTTTAATTTTGTGAAGCTTTAGGAGGCTAAAAAAGTCTTTATACTGATGTAAAATGATACATAGGTAATTAAATATATAAATTACCGGTAACAAATATAACAAATTAATGTCATGAAGTCCAAAATAATTGCTGAAAATTATATTCATTATAAATTTTAAAGAAGAAAGCATACGTCTTGGCTAAGATTTCAAAATTGATAATTTAATCTAGAATTAATTATTCCTCTTGTTTTGAAGGAAATCAAAATATTTTTATAATTTCCGGCCTTTAAAACAGTAAAATAAATGAGTAATAACATAAAAATATAACAGTGTACAAATACTAAAAATATAGCTTAAATATGACAGTTTCTTTGTGATTGGAAGTGATAAAAAATGCATTTATTTGGCGGTAAAAAATTATCTGACTAACTGAATTAAAACTGATAGCAAAATATTGACCAAACACTATTCACATTAATGTATTTTTAAGATAAATGCTATGACCGAGAAAAATAAAATTTATACTTAAATGCATAATTAATTTGCGATGTAAAGTATCTGAAATTCCATTCACAAAAGGGAATTTCAGGGCACAAACGAATAATGATTTTGCCTGAATCCATTAACTTTGTGATTAAAGCAAAGTGTCGCAAAGGAAAATCTGTTTCCATTAATATAAATGCATGTGTATAAAATTTTGAAATCCTTACGCATATGCATAATGTGGCCCGACGCAAGTAATTAATTACACCCTAGAGTGGGTAGTAACTTTTTATTAAATTCCCTTGGGTTATAAGAGGATTATAAAAGGCAGCATGTTAAAACCAACATCTCTGTAGTCTGTTCATATCTGAGTTTAAATGTGAATTAACAAATACCTTTTCAGTGAAAAACAAAGATAATAAGATTTGAAATTTAACCACAGGCAGGATCTTTCATATGATATGTGGTAAAGTCTCATTTCAGTGAAACTCCAGGGATATCAAACGAGGCGAATTAGTTTTGTAATCTACAGAGAAATCAAAATGAAAGTAAGAATAACATTGACATTTTTTAAACATGAAAAACAACCAACGCGCATCAAAGAGATACAGATGTATAACTCGTTTATTTCAATCTTAGCAGGAAAGTGTGGCATCGCGGACCAAAGAATTCGTTCTTAAACACTCTCCGGCATGGTGGATCAAAAAGGTGTCCCACCTAATTAAAAAACTTTCTCCTCAAATTCTATTCACTTGAGCTATATTTTAAATATAGATTACAATTCGTTTTTAGTTTTAATTTTAGCTTGTAGTTGGCAGCACATAACAGGGTTCTTCATTTTTGTATGAAAATTGGCTAAATCAATGAATTAAATGTGTCCCCAATACTATTCATTGTTTGAAGAACTTCCGAAGCGTTTATATATGCAAGATGTTATTAATTATAAGAAAATGAATAAGGAAGAAATCATAGTTTTTATGATGGATTAAGCAATTTAAAGAAAAAATAGGATTTTGTGGATTTCGGGGACTTTTGGAGTTTTTAATTAATGTGCATAATTAGCAATGATTCGAAGACTTTGAAATTTCAAAACTCTTTAGGAAAATCTTTGATTGTCGTCGAGAATTTCAAGTAGATTATTCTTTCAAATGTAAGATTCGAATGGATTACGTCTCGTGAGTAACATTAAGCTTTCCCGATAAAAGTACCTGTATTGAAACTGATAGATGACTTTAAACTAGAGCTACGAAGCTTTAGAACAGTAATAAACAATTTCTTAAAGACCACGATAAAATAAAAAAAGATGGCTACATATTTCGAACTTTCTAATAGTTCATTGTCGGGCCGAGGAGCATTATATGTGATTATCACTTGTTCAGTCTTCATAAAAGACTTACTATTTTTATTTTAATTTTTAAATAATTCATTATAATAATTGTTCCATTTTATTCATTATATTGTTTGTAATTTGTATTCTAATTGTGTTTCTGGTCAATAGATGGCATCACTGTGAAATTTTTTTTTACTTCAAGCTAAAATTCTTTTTGTTCTGTTGTTGTACATTCAATTCTGAGTAATAAAAAGAAAATGGCTAAGAAATGTTTTAATCTGTTATGATGTATATTCTATTCTAAGCAATGTCATGCAAGAATTCAAAAATCGCTATGTTGGATGCGATTCCGTTTTTATTTTTTTGTTAAAGATTCTGTGCAGATATTGTTCTGTGTGATATTGTTCCAACTGTTGACATTTTGCAATCAGTTATTCATTTTTAAAACCTAATTCCGAAGCGTTATTCAGTGTGTCATGAATTCAATAGTGATGTGTTAAAATGAAGTCAATTATTAAATGCATTTTAAGAATACACGCATGGAGCTAAATTTTTTAGTGTTGACTTATCATTTAAGAATTATTCAAATGATGTTAAAGGTAAGCCATTCAATTATTTCCTTATTTAAAAGAAGCAAGAACATTGATTAGTTGCACTTAAACAAGAACATTAAATATTTTTGCTGAGGGATTCTTTTACAGTCCACGAAGATATAAAATGATATTAATAAAATAACTGACCCCACATAACTATAAATAATTCCGAAATGTGAGGATCAATGGATCTGTATGATATAAATAGAATCGACGGTTGAAAGTTCTATGAAAAGAAGGGGGGGGGGGAGTTTTGTGACCACCAGATCACACACGGGACACGCCCTTTAACGAAACTAACAGATAAAGCGTAAAAATGAAAGACATTAAGAAATAAAGGTATAAAATGAAATAGATCAATTACGTAAAATTTTTTTCCGGGTACTAGATAAAGATAACGTAGATTCTGCTTATGTTTCCACAAGTTACCTGTAAACGAAGCTTTAGAAATTTTGTTTCCTTCCTTCCTTGGTAATGCATCGATTCGTCTTATCAATTTTTTATTAAAGACATTGCTTTAAACAAGCTGCCAAAACAACTTAAACCCGTTATGAGGGTGATACAGCTGTCATTAACAGTACATGTTCAAATCACTCTCTCAGGCAACAGATAAGGATTATAGCGATTATCTGCCTCCACTGGGAATTGAACGACGGGATTCTTTGTCGATTGAGATATACCCACGTAATTAGGAAGTCTGGTTTTTGTTCAAATTCCTCACAAATTTTTGTGAAGAGAATTTTTTTAAAAATGAAACATATTATCAAAATTTTTCTCAAATCATGTACATGTTACATGTAATTTCATACTTTTAACGTCTCATACTTTAACGTCTATTTAGCACGTAGTATGATAATATTTTCCAGTTTAAATGATTTTAAAAACATAACAATCTGTAGGGTTTTTCAAAGTTGTAAGAAATTAGAACTTTGAAATTAAAGAAATTTAAAGAAAAATTAATTACAACATTTTCATGAATTTGAAATTTAGAAGTATTCATTTAGTAAAAACAATTAATTCGATGAAAAATATTTCATGAGTTACATAAAGGGAAAAAAATCCGGAAATAATAACAGTTTTCCCTTGATATTTAGCAACAGAAATAATTTTTTAATTTACCATCTTTATAAAAGAAGTTCAATTAATTATTATTATTATTTAAAAAGTAGCTTTTTCTGTTAATTGCAATGTGGTAGAAATTTTCTATAAGGGAAAGATTAGAAGTATTTCTTGCAGAATTTGAATTTAACTGTAAGAAAATTGTTTAAATTTTTCCATTATATAAATAGAAATCCCGTTATTTTCTTTTGTCTGTCTTTTAAACTGTTTAGCCCTCAGAGACATTGGCATTCACTATCATGGAAGAATTTACCTTCTCTTCAATCATAACTATATATGCAGACATGTTTCTTATAAATATTAATTCGTGAGTGATGGATGGATCCCAGTTCACTTTTGAATAGGAATCTGAGACAGGTTGCGAGATAAAATTGCTCCTTTAAAAGAAAGAAAGCTAGAAAAGGAATTCTCATCAAAAAGATACCAGAATATGTTTTCTTTATGAGTCAAAACCAAGAATTTTTTTTCCCAGGTAGAAGCGAACTGTCGTACTGTCAACTTTCCAAAATATTTTCAAATAAATAGCGAATTGTTTTGAAAATTAAAAAAAAGGAATTTAATAATTAAAATTTATGCAGATATAGGGAGGAGAAAGTGATACTTAAAGTACGAAGCAATTTAAACCGAAGGAAGACTATTCCTTTTAAAGATGAAAATAATGACTGGATTTGTCTAAAGAATAGAAAATTTTGTTCACTTGTTAGGAGTTCTTATGATAGGATATTTCAGTAATTACTTTACAATGCTTTATGATAAGCACTTCCATATTTATAGAAAAGCATTGTGAAATTGATGCTTTAATAGAATGAATATGACAGCCCAGTTTAACGAGAATAAGTACTTCTAGAAAATCATAAAACATGTATTTAACAAAAACACTCAAAACTGAAGCTATTACTTCTTGAGCTTTACACTGCGTTTCTTCCATCAAATAACTTATACGTCTTTGAAATTAAGTACCTGAAATATTGTATCACGCTTGTAGTAACATATTCAAAACATTTGCATATCAAGAACCTAATGAGCTTATAGAATATATTCAACTTCCTAAACATTTCAAACAATAACTGAAAACAATGAAATGCATATGAAATGTCATGATTTCAATAGTATTTAATGCAAAACTAGCTTATTTTCCATCTTATATATGAAAGAGGGGAACATTTTTCTTGAAAATGGGTCGCGCGAATTTAAATAAAGAAATTGTCCTAGTAAAATTTTTTTATTTGTTTTTAATTTTACATTTTAAGATGAAGATTAAATGTATATTTTTTATTTATTCAGTAAATTTCTCGGAAAAAGAACTGTTTCTATTATTTACAGTAGAATACATTGCCGTATAAATATGCGCATTTAATTTGAATTACTCTTTTGAATGAAAAGGGATGGCAGGTGATGCATTTGAAAAACATCCAAGACGAAAAACTGTAAGAAATGTCATGAAGATCAAATTATTTTTCGCATGAGAATTGAGTCACGTTGTTAAAAATTCTGTTCTTGAGGAATAGAAAAAAAGAACGCTACGTTCTTCAACAGAATCTTTATTTACTGATATCTTCACATAAATATGAATTCTTGGAAAAATTATTGCATCATTTTAAACTTTTTATATAGAATCTACAGAGGCTGTTCACACATTTTTTAGACGATGTATATTGTATTCACAAAACTAAATTACATAAAATTCTTGTGTTTAAAATGTTCTATTTGACATCCCTTATTCTGAACTATCTTTCGACACCGCAATTTCCAGGATAATAATGCCTTTTGAAGTGTCAGAAGAGGTATTCTATCCCATTCCTCCTGAACAGCTTTCCAGAGTCCTGTAAGGGTTTTGGGCCGACGTTTGGATAATGCAAATTTCAAAAGTCCGAAAGCACAAAATTCTATAGGTGATACATCGGGAGATTTAGTAGGGATATAACTGAAGGGTATGGCCTTGATACCAGTTTTTGTTCCATTTCTTTTAGGAAATTTACAGTGGATTTTGATGTGTGACTGCTAGCTTTGTCCTGATGGAGTCTCACAGATTGATGGCTATAATGAAGAATTTCGTTATATTCCTTTTAGGCTACTAAATTAACGTTAAAGCTTAGTTAAATTAATTAAATACCTCAATTTGCTAGTTTTCCTAATAGTCACTTGCTTACTTTAACTTGGTAAAAGTGTTTGAAAAATAGCACAGTTTAATTTTTTTGTTGGTCCCCCCAAAGTGTGGGAATCTCGCTGGTTATCTTTAAGCTTAAGCTATTTTTGTGTTCTGGGAACACTATTTACAATCGCCACATCTGGGAAAATAGCCCATTAAAATCAGTCCGTTTCTTTTGAAAATGCCCAGTGGATCTTTAGAATTGGATTCCTTTTATGTATCGGCTAAGTTTCTAAAAAGAGCGGGTATTTAAGACTTCCGGCAGTACGCTTAAAATGCACTGTTATTGCTATTTAAAGCCGCCGTTAATTTAAAGCCGTTCATTAATTTAAATTTGCCGATCGACTGTCACCTTGTTAAACACCGACAGCCTTATCCATCTGTTAAAAAGCTTCCGGGCACTTGCTAGCCGTGGGAATCTGACCACGTGGGTAGGAGAAGACGCGTTCTAGTTCTCTCCTTCTCTCTTCCAATTAAAAATTGCGCCTCCTACGTCACTTGAAGGCTTGACCAATAGGGTGTTTGCACCTTTCGCGCTCTTCGCCGTTGGCGTTTGTCTTGTTCCGTTTTTGGCGATAAATCGCTCTACCCTGTTCTACCGGATTTTCGTACGGTAGGAGCAAAAAAACTCTGTACGCTGTACGCTGTACTCTAATACTGTACGCTGTCTCTCAGCTACTTTTTCCTACGTTTGCGTGGCTTGGCGATTTTTCTAGTGTTCCGGTAACCCTTCTCCCCTGACTTCTCCTGCTTCCTCGGTGAAAAAAATTTAGAGTGAGCCATATTTTCCTAAGAGAGAAGTTTGTCTTTAAATTGTATACGTTTAAGCACCCCTTCAGTTCTTGGCCCTGGCCTCGACTGTATCGGGGGGCTATTTTTATCATACCATTTTTTTGCTGTTTCACTTTAGACCTGAACGATCATCCAACATAGATGCTCCTGTAAACTTTGAGCTTCCTTTTTTTTACTTTTCGAATGTTTTGAATTGAGACCATCTTTTTCTCTGTATATATACTTATCCTGTATTCAAGAACCGGCTCAATGTTTCATGAAGAATAAATTTTTTAATCATTGCAACAGACTTGCAACTTATTTTTGTCTGTTTTCCAACTTTCCTTGAACGACCATCAAGATGACGTTGCAGTGAAGATTCCTGAGGTTTTTACAACACTAGTTGTGTACTACGCTGTACAACTTGCTGCTGATAGTTTAAGAATCAACTCGCCCTCATAATTCTTCATTTTTGGTTCTGATGATCAATTTGCTGCTGATATTCAATCCAGAATTCCTGTGTTTTTTTTAATGTCCTGCAGATGATGTGCTTCTCCGGACTGACGCCGTTCTACAACACTTTTTTTCAGATTTCTTGTAGCGAACTTTTGTTGATACTCTTTTTAACAGACTTTCATCATCACAGTGAACTCTGATTAATATTGCATCAATACACAGAACTCTGTATCTTCATTGTGTATACAAAAGTTTCATCAGCACAGAACTATTTAATTATTTAGTGTTCATAAGAGCACTTCCAGATATCCCAGCAACATCTACAAGATAATGGCACTGTGGGTAAAGCGGTGGTATTTCATTCAGAAAAAATTGGCGATAAAATATGTTCCTGATAGTATTTGGAGTTAATCTTGACATTTTTTCCCACTCTCTTTATTTTTAACTTTCCATTATAAGAAAAACCAGCAACAATCATGAATCCCTCAGAAAAACTTTCTTTCGATTCTTTGAACCATGTACTTAAATTTTTTTCTCCCCTTTTATGATAATATATGGCTCTTTTTTTGTTGCAATCTTTTAAATACACCCATGATTCATCTATTGTGACAATTGTTTTCCATTTTTCTTTGGATAAGTGTTTCTCATATAGAATTCTGCAGCGTGTCCTGCGTTCAGCGATATGATTTGGAAGATGATGCACATTGCGTTTTTTCGCTTTCTTAAGATTTAAATAAACGTTTATCATTTTGTTTACAGTGGACACCGAGCATTTTAATGATTTTGCAACTGTCCTTTGACTAGGAGATTTTATTTTAACATTAAACGACGTAGCTTTGCAATAGTCGAAGATGTCCGTTTTTTCCTTGGATACTTGTTTGGAATTTTTGTCCCACTTGAGGCTCCAATTTGACGTTTTTTTCCTTTCTTGTTGACGATATTACCTATCGACGCTTGAGATATCACAAAACCATGACTCTCACGTCGTTTTTGGATAACGGAGTATGCATATTTCTCTTCGGAAAGAGCATAAATGTAGCCTTCGAACGACTGCTTTGTTAAAAACGCCATGTTGAATAAAAACAAAACTTTCAAGCCGCAGACGATAATTTTGACTTTTAAAAACATCGTACAATTGCAATTATTTCTTTTGCAGCAAACGGTTTTTTATTACCGCTTACCAAACTCGTCTAAAAAATGTGCGAACAGCCTCTGTATAAGAAAAGTTTCAAATTTACTTTCACTGTTCTAGATGAATCAAATATAGTGCAGCAAAGGCAAAACATTGACCGATAAAAACTAATATGTTTAAAAGTAGGTTACATCTTTTTAAGTGGTGAAATAGTGTTTAGCGAATTTAAATTTGAGTCTAATATACTAACTGAACAAAAGTAACCTCCAAATCTTCTTTCGATATACCCTGCTATCCCCCACCTCCTTCCCTCCAAAAAAAGAATTATCTCTTAAGCGAATTCAAACTCAAAGTATGAAAACTCACCCATCAAAATTCAAAGATATCTCGGAATTTTTATTGTAATTCTGTCTAAAAGCTTTTTTTTTTGCATTACAACTTTCAAGAGACCTAGGATGCTTATTTTAATAGCAATTTCACGAGATATTAAAATTTAGGTATCACATTGATATTATATAGATTTATATAGATATATAGATATAGATTATGGATATAGATATATAGATATAGATTAGATATAGATTATATAGATATTATATAGTTGGTTGATTGGTTGGTTGGTTGGGGTTTTATGGCGCAAGGTCCAAAATATGACATAAAGCGCCAAACACAGGACGGAAGCCAAAAAAAAGGTGATATTATATAGATATATCTATATTATACCTATGTGATACATTATATTATATCCCATAGTATTATTGCACGAAACTCCCGATTGGTGTACAAAATTTGCCTTCCCTGTCATCATGTAAGTAAGATAATTTAATAACTTATAACTCATATTTTGTTATTTCATGTACTCATCTTAATTTTTACATATATTTTTTATTATTTCATAGCAAACTATAGTTTTTACTGTTTTTATTGTCAGAAATACTCATAAATTTTCTTATAAACGGGCAAAAAAATTTTGAATTTTTTTTCTTTTCTCATAGGCAAACTTCGAAAGATATTGTAAACATATAAAATAAAAAGAATAAACAAAACGAAAAAACAGTTCGAAAGATAGCAAAACACAACTCCACTACGGTTATGTGCACTAAATGCCAAAATTTTACGCGTAAAAACCATGTAAAAGTTACTAAGGAAATTTGTATAAACTGTGTATATATTTGTGTAACAGGATTCAAAAATTGGAAAATGTATTAATTTTTCTTTTTTTAATTAACTTTAATTTTTTAGACAATTAAATTAAAAATTTAATAATATTACTCAATAAATGTTGTCAGTTGTTTTAATATGTGTTCTAAAATTTAAGATTTATTGTATCGTTTTTTATTTTATTTGTTGAATATTAATAATACTTTATTCAAAGACTGTATCACTTGTTTTAATAAACATTGTTAATTTGAAATGTTTTATTATTGATTTTCCCCCCAACGTAACAGTTTCTACACATTCTAAAATGAATTGACCCCAAAACAAGGTGGCGTATAAAGTGTACCGTCTGAGTCCTGGCGAGATTCTTAGGAGCTCGTGTTCTCAATAGTTAATACTGATGTAATTGAAGAAACAAGAGATTTCAACTCGTTTCTTAGCAAAGCCATCGATTAATTTGGCTTTAATGATGCCTATAAAAGTAAAATGCTGCTACAGTATGAATCCAAATAACTGAAGCTTATCAACCGCGTCATAGCGCAAATCCTTTATTCAGATCTTCTTGTTTGGGATCTGATTCATCGCCGGTTCTGAATGTTAATCTATGAATTCAGGTCTTCAAAATTTTCAGCTCTTTCATCAAAGCTTCCTGCGTACTTTAAAAAGTACGCACGCAGCAAGTTTATCAGATTTATTGAACTTCCATTTTATTATGTGAAATTATAACATATAATAAAATAGATGATCGTATAGTGGCATTTTTTCAAAAATTGTTAATTGGAGGAAACACATTCTGACACATGTCTGAGATAATTAGAAAAACAAACTCAATTTAAATAAATATTATAAGCATTTAATTTCTCTTCTTCTTATTTAAAATTAATTTAATCGTTAGTTACAATTTTCACAGAAAACAAACATCATAATAATTATGTACATACATTAAGAAAGTATTCGAACACATAATAAAATCTTGTTACATATATTAATTATTCTGTGCTCTCGCCTGATTAAATATATTACAAATTATTATTACTCAACACCACCCTCATTGGAGACTGAAGATTATATCTCCTTGTATTATTAAACTCGGTCCAAAAGCAGACCAGAAATCTCAGTATACAACATGGTGACTAGGGCTAAAGAATGGACAACCTAGAGGTATATAACAGTCGCGGCCTTTTCTTCAACTGCCCAAAAACCGTTAAATATTTTCAGCACCGAAAACGCAGAGGTCAGAAAATGTTATAGAACAATTAACACCTTTCAGCTATATCATTGGTTAAAAGATGGTCGCTGGCACGTTGATATGGAGAAACTATGTCCCCTTAATGACTGAGAGGGTGGCAAGTAATTCTCCCTTCTTGTGCAAATGACCTTGTGTACTATCCGTACTGTTACAGGTCACACTCAATTGCCTACGGGAGGCACATTCCCTTCTTCCAGGAAAACCGGTACGAAAACCCACAGGAATGATTTTCAGCACATATACATTTTAATATTTACAAAATAAAATAAATTCACTTATAAATGTGCATGGAACCGAATTAATGTTGTTTCGAAATTATGAAATCAGAAAAATAATATTTTTTTAGAGTTAAAACAGTATAATAATTAAAATAATTACAAAAGTCGAGTTCCATGTAACACTTTTATGTTTTCAAATACACTTTCAAGAGTAATTTGAATTCTATTTTTCACAAATTTTATAACGCTGCTAATAGTTCACTGCAATAATGGAAACAATTTGCATAGGAGAAGTGTGACTATATGAAAGATTTACCAGAGATTCCACAGAAATCCTTGCGTTTTCCAACTTCTAACAGTACTATCGCTAAATTATAAAAAAAAGTTATTTAAACCTTCCCAAGACATCGTGTTATCGTTCATTACATCATAATGATAGTTTGAAAACTACAATATAAATGGATAAAATATAAGCCCTTGATAGCCGATAGAGAGCCAACATTCTTGAAAGCCCTTTAAATTTAATCAGTAAATTTCGCAAAATAAGTTTTAATACGGATAAATTATGGAGTCAGGATGTAAGTTACGGAATTTCAGAGGTTGTTTAGACAACTTTTACTAATATCAAATGTAAGAAATACAGCACTTAATTCATAATACATTGTTAATTTTATTTGAGAATGTAGAAATTTCGTGGTAGCCGAACATGTGTGTTTTATGCACATAATAGTCTCATAGAATGTCACGATATGTACTACACAAGCAAGGGATGGTATGATACTTGATATACATATTTCGGCAGCCCAGTTGTATCTGAAACAATATATAACTGTCAACCTGTGAACCATGTACAGGTGTAACAAAATATTTGCATCTGTACATGGTTCATAGGTGCATATATTTTTTTGGTAAAATATTGTTAAGAAAAAATCAAATTTTTTTCCCGTATTTATATGTTCATGTATACATCATAACTAGTTACCTATAAGAAAAAGAATAAAACCACCCTAAAAAGTTATCGAATATGACAAAAATACAGTAAATGAGCTAGACATCATGAAAACTTATTTTCTAATATGTAAACGATTAGTCACATATTATTGTATAAATATGTTAATTGACAGCAAGGGAATCTTTTAACAAGAAAAAATTGAGGTAACTTATAAACCCACATTGATATTCAGAAAGCAAAGTTTTTACCATAACATAATTCTGTTCGGATTATTTTTATTGGAATTTGTTTGCAGTCTTGTTAGAATAATGGCATTTTCTTTTTTGGGGCAGAGCGCAATATTTACTGAATATTACTTCCCCCCATCTGCAGGCGCTTTTAATTATCTTCTCAAACAATCGCCAGTTTTCGTGCTTAATCTTTCTTCAAAGAATAATCTGCATTGTTTCTTTAGTTTTTATTAAAACATGCAATTATTTCGTGTGTTGGCATTTAGATGTTTTCATCCTACTTCATTATGCACTTCTTTCTTTAACTCAAAAAATCAATAAAATAAAAGTTATGTACTTTCTTCATTTTCAACCTATTTCTAGAGGGTTTTTTTTTGCCGACAAAGTTTTTAAAATTAAATTATCTCTATGTATGATAAACGTTTAAATCTACATTTACTCGTGATTAATATTTTCCCATGATTTAATTGCTTTTCTTTCACTTGCAATTCTTATTGGGTTATATATTTTTTTCAGTAGTTCAGCAACATAATCTTGCTGGAATATTGTGGGATATATGTAAGCATCACACATCTCCTTGTAACATAAAATGTATACTACCAAATATGTAGTAATGTAGTGGTAGTAACCTTTCACATTGATAATTACGGTTCAACGTTCATCAAGTGGCTGCACCCAAAATGCCACGGTTGACGGCTGTGGTAAATGCAATACCCTAAATTTTTTTTAACTGTCTCAAAACGTAGACGTTCCGGCAGGTTAAGACTTAACACTGTGCTATTGCTCCATAAAGCTATGTCCAGGTACTGCTAGATAGCCTTCCTCGGCTCAAGGCTGCTGTGTACTAACCCTATTGGATTCACCCACCTCAGTGTTAACCTATGGAGAAAATTTGTCTAATGTTGACAGCTACTTTAATGCTAATAATCAGATAAAAATGGTATATCCAGATAGCCTGAACATTTCTACACCCTGCAACAGTATTCATTTTATATATTTCATCCACCAAAGGAATTTAGGAACGTTTAACATAGTATAATGGATTTCACCCCCGAATAATTTAGATTTTAAAATATTATTTTCATATAAAAATAAACGAAAAGTGCCCTAGGGTGTAAAATTGTTTTCTCTAATACGGAGTATGATTAAAAAAACAACCTTTCAATCCAAGTTGGCAATACTTAAACAAATTTTCTCCATAGGATAACATTGAGGTGAGCGTATCCAATAGGGTTTGTATACAGCAGCCTTAAGATGCTTGACATGATCCTTCTTAAAAAAGAATCCTTCTTAAAAAAGCCTCAATCCTTCCCTTTAGAATCCTTCTTAAAAAAGCCTCAATTATTAGGTACTTGGTTACAATATCCAGAAGCCTCGTAATGTGTATAAGGGGAATGCTAGAAGGAGATCCACCCCCTACGGCATTACTCGTAACCTATAACCTATAACCTATAACCTAACAAAATGCTATGGCAGAAACGAGAGGGGGTCATAAAGCATGGCTCTACCTTATGTAGTCAGATCTTTGTACTTTAAGCTAGGTGGATTGTCTACGGATTACGTGTACTTTGGTAATGCATATTTATTAACATCGCGTAGTGAAAAAAAAGATTCTCCTATTAATATTACACGCCGACCTTCTTTATATTTACATCGTCCATTTGACAAAACTTTGCCAGTTGCACCTCTGAAGAGGCGTACAAAATGATGCATTTCTTTGTACCAAAGCGATCACAGTTCCTGAATCAAACACGTGAAGAGGGTACAGGATCTTAGCCTAATCCCTCTTACCATTGCAGCAGGGGGTCCAAAGCAATATCTCTCGATCGCGTTTCCTGCCTGAACTCTTTACCTCCAGTTATATCGACGTCCTGATTCGGCCAACAGGCTAAATCGGAATTCGTCTGTGAACGAAACGCTACCCCACTGTTATCAACTCCAGTGTCGATGTTCAATGCACCTGTGAAAGCGATCTCTTCAATAAGCACGACTCAGGGGAATGAAATAAACAGGCCTTCTCACATAAAGACTTTATCCGCCCACATGGTGTAGTGGTTAGCGTTCGGAGCTGCCACGCAGTCGGCTTGGGTTCAAATTCCGAATAAGGATTTCATTCCGTGTCATAGAAATCAATGCTGGCTCACCTATATGGTACTCCCATAATAAAGTAGCCAGTAAAAAAATAGTGGTGTAACAAAGCGGAATAACAAAAGGTGAATGTCTAAGGATAAGTGCCTCCGCATTAGACTATAAGAACATAAAGACTACATGTTTTTGCACAGATGAACACATTTAACGAAACACATTGTAATGACTTGACTGTCCCCACGGGGAAATTCCAAGGGACACCTCTTTGTAAACTAGGTTGTTTCGTCAGTGCAGAAAGTTGACCTTCCGTTTAGTGCCACGAAAGGCGCGACGTTGTGACTCTTTGATATACTTCTGGGAAAAGAACATCTTTTGAAACGATTCTTTAGTTGACAATGGAGTCCAGATGAAAGGCTAGTGTTGGCTGGTCGGACGCTTGGAGGCACGGAGCGGCAAACGGTAAATGAAAGGACCCCTCACGAAGAATGAGCGAATATAGACTCACCACCTTGATGTAAATGGAGGGCAGTTGATGATTTTCTTGGAAGGAGTAGAAACTCTTCTGAGACGGACGCGTGCCTCGCCAGAGATCGGTGAATTGAGCCATTTTCCTTATAATGACATCCTGAACCCACGAATTTCTTTAGATAATGTTTAATTTGTAATCTTTGTAAAATAGCCTATATTTAATCTAGAATGCCAATAAAGCATTATGTAAATATTAAAGGCTGCCAGTCTTGTTTTAAGCGAAGTCCTTACAACATATATGTATCCATAGGCAAAATTCAGATGTATGACATAACCTGAATTTATCGGTACTCATTTGCGTGCATTAATTCTTTATATTTACTTATATCCTAAATAAACAAAAGAAACCATCCGTATGGAAATCAGGAAATTAAGATAACGTCATATTGTTCATGCTTCAAGTTGATTTCTACGCATTTAAATTATCTATTTAAAAATAATTTAATAAATCGTCAAAACAAATATCGGCATCGAGTTCCAATATTTTCATCCTTATCTGAAAGAATCGGTGTTTCTATACAATGACCATCTAAACACAATACAGTGGCTATAAAATCTAACATTAAAAATTTTTTTTATAATTTTTTTTGTAAAGAAGTTTCAGATATTTTAAGATGCACACACAACTTCCTAATTTGAATAAAAAGGTAACTTAAAATAAAATTAGGCCACCATTCGCTTTATTTCAATAATGATATATTTAATGAGTTACTCATGGAAATGAGAAGGGAGGGCCGCTTAAATTCCGATAAATTGAAAAAAAAATTTAATGTTATTCATAAATAAGCTGTCATGAATAGAGCGGCATGTAATTTCCACTGATATATATTAACAGCTAATTTCATCCCAGGAGAACACAGAACTTTCAGATCATGTTTAATTAACTGTAATTCGATCGTTAACGGCAAGTTCATGAATATTGAGCAGCTCCTGTTTAGAGACTGATATTAATTTACAAATTATGTGCAAACGTTCCTATAAAGAGGCTTTAAATTAAATTTGAATATTTCGGCAAGTGTTAGAGAGAGTTTGGAAAATGTATGCCGTAGGTGAAGCAGGGAAATGTATGCATTTGAACAAAAATGATTGATTGATTCCTAATAAATATTTGAATGGAAAGAACGATGTTATTTAAAGGAACGTTAAAGGAGGAGTATTTTGTGAAAAACCAAATATCTTACTAATGTGAAACTTGTGGCTGACAGTAAATTTGTGAACAACTAATTCGTGATTGGATTAGTAAGTATAGCCTTCTTAAAGTCTCAGAACATTGTGATTAGCGTTTTGCCCAAATCACAAATATAATTATGATTTCATACAAAAGTGAAAAGATACGATTATGCATCATCCCCCGAAATTAAGAGTGATAATATGCAAATTTTTAAAATTCTAGTTCCAGTATTTTATTTCTTTGTTTAAGGGGGTCCAGGACACAAAATTGTTCAAATTTTCGAAAAAAAAATTATTGCATTAAAAATTTGTGTGTTCTTTTACGCTTAAAATGACGTTTAAATCATGTTTCTATCTTAATTAGAACAGGATAAATTATTATATTTTTTTGTAACATTCTAATAGTAGGCAATGGTTGTTTAAACTTATACGTGCGTTTTTCTGCATGATGGTTTTTTTTCCCCATTTCTCGTCTTTAAATTGTTAGAAGTCAAGAACCGTTCAAGATAAATGGTTGAAACTTGGAACACGTCTTTTCAACTATTTTACTTTAATTTTAATTCAGCAAATTTGAAAAAAATATTTCCTTTTGAAAATATGATTTTTAAAAAATAAGATACATAATTTTTTTTTGTATTTTTAATCTAAATATTTTTAATTTCCTTAAAAATTAATATTTCAAAAAAATTCTGAATCAAAATTAAAACTTATATATTTCTGTTTAATTAAATGAAAAAATTTGAAATTCGACAAATAATATTTCGAGTTATAAAGATTTTAAATTACCCCACTTTAAATAAAAATTTTAAATTAAAAATTTTTTTAAGAACTTTTTGAGAAATTTTATGATGTGATTTTGTTTACAAATTATATGGTTGACCATCACAAAAAAAATTCAAAATTTTAACTCAATAAATAAAAAATATTTTTAAATGTGTCCCAGTTCCCCTTAATTAATTTTCAACACCAGTTTTATTTATTCAGAGGTAGCAAAATTTAGAATTTGTAATCCAGGAGTCCAGCACTCAGATATCTTAAGGTCACCTAGACTTAATTGTGTTTTTAATACCATAAAATGATGTATTTTGCTGTAAAAAATACTTTCTTTTATGAACGGTGGAACAAGTTCCTACATCAGAAAGTATATAATATTTTATTCCCTAAGTTACATAATTTTTGCTAGTATGTTTCCTTCAATAAGTTTTGTGCACATTTTAAATTTTTATTTTGAATGGTATTTTATACAGGGTGTCCCAAATCGACCGCATAAACTCTGCACAGCTAGATTCCTCGTTGGGAGTACATAAAAACTGCCCAAAGAAGCGTTCCTGTACGATCCATAGTTTACGAGAAAAATACGAAAAACAAAGTATGACGTCACTGCCAGTGCAAGAAAAAACACTTTATTGAACATATCAACAGCATGCACAATTTAAAGCAGATGATCAAAGTGTCCGCCGTGCATGTCGAGGGAGGATTTAGCACGCCCTGGAATGGCTGTCATCACACATTGTAGCATCGCGGGGTCCACCGAAGTACAAGCAGCATGCAGACGAGCAACTAAGTCCATTTCTGTTGTCACTAAGTCTCGATACACCAGTTCCTTGAGATAGCCCCATAGGAAAAAATCCAACGGTGTAAGATTTGGCGAACGTGGCGGCCATAGAACCGGACCCCCACGTCCGATCCAGCGGCCGGGGTATTTCATATCCCGCCAACCACGTACAGGAGCACAGAAATGCGCCGGAGCCCCATCATGGTAGAACCAAAGTGCCTGTATTGCCGCTAATGGTATGTCATCGAGGAACTCGGTTAAGACCTCATTGAGAAACACCAAGTACGACGGTCCCGAGAGCCGTTCTAGCAACAGATATGGTCCAAGCAGGCGATCCCTGAGTATGCCGGCCCACACGTTAAGATACCAAAGTTCCTGATGTTTCTGCTGCTGGATTGCATGCGGAGTGACCTAGGACCACATATGGCTGTTGTGATGGTTGAATACCCCATCACGAATGAAACATGATTCATCAGTGCACAGGATATGTGCAATGAAACCATTATCTGTGTTCTGTTGCTGCAACAGCCATTCACAGAAGGCCACGCGTGTCTGAAAGTCATCTGGCTTCAGACCTTGCACGGTTGTGTACCGAAATGGGTGTAGCCTCTCAAACCGTAAAAGCCTGTGCACAGTACTTTTACTCGAAGTCATCTCACGGGCTAATGCGCGTGTGCTTACCTCGGGCGTCTCTTCTACTCGCTGCAGTATTGCATCCGCCTGTGCTACCGTCAGGCCGCTCCGCGGTCTTCCAGTATCGTGAAGATTGGTTGTTGGCAAGACGCTTCCCGTATTTCGCAGTCTGTCGTCCAGCCTACGGATAACGTTGCCATCGGGAGGACGGCGGAACGGATATCGACGGGCATACTCCCTAGCAGTTCGTAAGGCATTTCCATTACATCGGCCGTACATCAAGTACATGTTGCAGTAGTCACGAACGGAGTACATGGCCACCATACGAAGACTACTGGTAGCTGCAAGATGCAGCCTTTTAAATACCAGTTCAACGGCGGCTTAACGTCATTCCATGGCGCGTATGCATGACGCGATATGCGCGGCGAACGTTTTAAACATTATCGTCTGGAAAGATATGCAAATATTGTTGTTGATATGTCCAATAAAGTGTTTTTTTCTTGTACCGGCAGTGACGTCATACTTTGTTTTTCGTATTTTTCTCGTAAACTATGGATCGTACAGGAACGCTTCTTTGGGCAGTTTTTATGTACTCCCAAAGAGGAATCTAGCTGTGCAGAGTTTATGCGGTCGTTTTGGGACACCCTGTATAATTTACATCCAATGAACTACAACTAAAACATATGTCCTGAACAATGACAGGAACGAAAACCATCAAAATGAAAAATGTAAAAAACACTGAATTTTTTTTAATGAAGGGTAGAACGAGTGATATTGTTACAACTAACGGTATATCATATTTTATTCCCAAAGTCATGTAATGTTTCTTACTGTACCCTCTGTTTCCTTCAATAATTTTATACACGTTTTTAAATTTTATTTTTAATGATATTTTAAATAATTTACACTAAATGTACGCTAGAACACATGTCCTTATGAACACTGGCAGGAATGAAAACCATTGATATGAAAAGCATTGAATCATCTGAATTTTTTTTTTTTATGAATGGTAGAACATATAATGCTTTTAAAACTGAATGTATGTAATATTTTATTCTGAAAGTTGTCTAATTTTTGCGTTTCTGTTTCCTTCAATAGTTTTTTTACAACTGTTTTTTATTTTTTAATTTAGATGACATATTTATGAAATTTAAGTTAAATGAATTACAGCTAGAACACAAGTCCTTCTGAACAATGGCAGGAACGAAAACCATTGAAATGAAAAATGATCATTCATAAAAAATAACACTGAAATTTTTTTTTATGAATGATAGAACAAATGTTATTACAACTGAATGTAAATAATATTTTATTACCAAAATTATCTAATTTTTGCTACTCTGTTTTTTTCAATATCTTATTTACATGGAAGTGCTATTAATTTTTTATTTAAGATGATAGATTTATAAAATTTACGTTAAATGAATTAAAGCTAAAACATTGGTCCCTCTGAACAATGGCAGGAATAAATACCATTGAAATGAAAAATGTAAAAAACACTGATTTTTTTTTATGAATGATATAGCAAGTAATGTTGTCACAAATGAACGTATTTATTATTTTATTTCAAAGGTTATCTAATTTTTGTTACTCTGGTTCTTTTCAATAATTTTTTTACATTGAAGTGTTGTTAATTTTTTTAATTTTAGATGATATATTTATAAAATTTACGTTAAAGGAATTACACAGATAGACCATTTGTCCTTCTGAACAATCTCAGGAATAAAAATCATTGAAATGAAAAATGTAAAAAACACTGACAATTTTTTTTATAAATTGCATAACAAGTGATGTTACAACTGAACGTATTTATTATTTTATTCCCAAAGTTATCTAATTTTTGTTACTCTGTTTTTTTTCAATAGTCTTTTTATATGGAAGTGTTGTTATTATTTTATTTTAGTTGATATATTTATAAAATTTAAGTTAAATAAATTGCAGCTAGAATATTTGTTCTTCTGAACAATGGCAGGAATAAAACCCATTGAAATGAAAAATAAAAAAAGCACTGAACTTTTTTTTTTATAAATGGTATAATAACAAGTGATATTTTTTCAGCTGAACGTATTTATTATTTTATTCCCAAAGTTATCTAATTTGTGTTTCTCTGTTTTCTTCAATATTTTTTTTACATGGAAGTGCTTTAAAATTTTTCATTTTAGTCGATATTGTTATATAATTTAAGTTCGATGAATTACAGCTAGAAAATATGTCCTCCTGAACAATGTCAGGAACGAAAACCATTGAAACGAAATTTAGGAGTTCTTTTCGATCACCTACTTGACACATTTCCATTGAGTGAAGTGGTACTCGATAGCTTGCAAGAAAATAAATCGTACAGCAAAAATTCTGCGTCTGTCTGCGGGACATTCATTTTTTCCCGAAATGAGAACCCATA
Organism: Dolomedes plantarius; assembly: GCA_907164885.2. Lineage (NCBI taxonomy): Eukaryota > Metazoa > Arthropoda > Arachnida > Araneae > Dolomedidae > Dolomedes > Dolomedes plantarius. The sequence goes on along the minus strand of OU015498.1, from coordinate 48,895,859 downwards.
AACTTTACGACTGTCTAACGCTGGTACCCTATTCATCCCAGTTGATTAAAAGCAGCCGATATAAAAGAAACTTTGGAAGAAAAAATGTATCGGGAATAAAAAAGTTATTGTAAGCGGTCATAGAGTCATTGAGAGCTAATGTTCTTTTTTTGGTGGTCAAGTAAGTTACGCAATAAAAGTGGACTGTATATAAAAAAAAATATTTTTTTTTGCCCTTAAGGAATTTCCAATACAGTTTAACAGTAGAATAAAACCCCTGTTTTTACGGGTATTTGGAGCGAATAAAATTTCTTCGTAAATGGGACGTGAATAAATACTTAAAATATAACGCATCGATTTCTTTATTATCAGATATAAAAGTTACTATTTAAAATAGAAAAAAGGAGGTTTAAAGCGATGGAGATATACATCATGAAGAAAATTAAATCTTATTGAAATTTAATATTACCTCATCTGTATAAGGTATCTTCCTAGGTACAGAATGCCTTTTTCAGAAATATACAGTATTGATTAAATACATATATTTTTAGGTCTAACGTGATATCAATTCATGAAAATAAATATAATTCTGGTAAAAACCTCATAACATCTATATATATAAAACAATTCCGTAACTGACTGACTGACTGATATACAACGCACAGACCAAACCGCTGGACCTAAAGGGCTGAAATTTTACATGGCGATTCTTCTTATAAGTGTAGGGGTGCACTAAGAAAGATTTTTGAAAAATTCTTCTTAGATTTTTTAAAATTAAACTTTTAAGCTGTTTTTGTAACTTTTTTTAAGTTTGCATTTAAAATAATAATTTGAGGGTTATAAAATTTATATCACGAGAAAGATCACAAAAATGCCTTTAAAATGAAATCTTTTTCGAATCTTTACCTCCATTTTCTGATTTTTGGTGAATGTTTAAAGATTAATTTTTAGAATTTAATTTATTAAATGCTGATCACGTGATTTCTTTTTCTGGTACTTTAAATTAATTTATCGTCACGTTCATAGAAACGAAATAGACAAAAAAATACTTTTTTTCTTGCTAATGCGGCAGACGATTGGAAATTATCCAAAAAAATATTAAAATACAGTAAAAGATATGTTCCTCAAAATGTACTATATTAACTGTACTATATTCTTTAGTATGTTCTATTAGATTTAATTTGAATATTTTCTTCTACATTATTTTGTCTACAAAAATATCCGTTACGATTTTTTTATAAATATATTTTTTCGTCTTTTTTTACATCAATTGCGTACATTGATTGTTGTATTTATTATAAATATATTTAAACATACTTTTGGAATTAATTGCATACATTGACCGGTGTATTTAATTTGAATGTACTCCGTAGCGAAGTACGGGTTTTCAGCTACTTTTAAAATATACTGAATTTTTTTCAATAAATTTTGAGTAGAATTTAGTGTTTACGCCAGAGACCATTAACGGCCATACCATGCTTTCGGTGACAAAATTCACCGCCGCGTATGCTAATGGCGGCTGGTGCACGTAAAATATGTCGTGGCTACAACGTTCTCCAAGTTCTCATATTTACCTCTGGAGGTTCTGGGTATAAGTGTACCGGTCTCGTCATTTGACTCGGCTCAAAATTACGGGACCGGACCCTGAGCCAAGTCGGACTTCGACCCTTGTTGGTGCTGAGTTAAAACCGGAGCCTCATGTTTGAGCCCAATAGCCTATAATGGCCTTGATCTGATGCTGCCGTCGGTCAAGGGGCATAAGCCACAACAACAAGGCCAGAAAGCCTACACTCAATTCAACTAACTATATTTTAATTTCCTTTATACTATGTACTACTGTGACACTTACCTACGTTCTGAAGCAAAAGTTTTACAATATTTCTAAAAAATCACTGAAATATACCAACAAAGCGAAAGAAACACAGATTTTTAAAAAGAAAATTACCTTTTTATAATTACAGGTACCTGTCAAATTATTAAATTAACACATATAGCTTAGCTTTTAGGTCAAAATATTGATAGTAATATGTAAAACACTACTGCAAAATGTTATTAAAATATATTGAAAAATTTTAAATGATTAGCTTTCTCGTTTACAAAAGTAACTAAAAAATTAGTTTTCTAGAAAATGCGTTTGAAGATGCTACTTCCAGTCTTTTGATATAGCTTTCGGTTTATTAAATTGGCTATAAGTTCTCATCCAATGATTGTAGGAATAAAAATAAAGCAGTTTTAGAACCCTAAGAGATTGGTCTTTGAAATAGAGCACTGAAAGAAATTTCGAAATTTCGCACCAAAACAGCCATTTTGGCGTTGGCAGATACCTGAAGAATCTGCTCAGATGAACACTTAGTAGTAACTCATGATGAGGGTTTAGTTAAAATGTTGTATTAAATCTAGTAATTTGTACATTATTATTGTTTGGGTTGTTATGTGAATACGTTTACACCGTTGTAAAAACTTTCAAAACCACCTGAATCTTTGAAAGTTTCAGCTAAATTTGAAACGTTATTTTTTTTTCTTTCGCCCCACATTCCATTTTGTCTCCATCCTTCTCGTTGTCTTTTTCGCTTAGTAAAGGAATTTCGTTTACCTTGTCCAATACTTACTGCATTTCCTCTTCAGTCGCCACATCATCGTTTATTATAGCAGATTACGATATCTAAATCATACCCATAAACACGGCCTTTTTTCATTAAATCTGCTGTGTACTAACCGTATTGGATTCGCTTACCTCAATATTAACGTATGGAGAAAAATATGTTCAAGGATTGCCGACTTGGACTGAACAATTATTAAAACAATGTACATTAGAAATTTTCCACCTTGGGGCATTTTTCGTTGTTTTTAAAATGCAAATAATATTTTAAAATTGAAACTTTTCTTGACAAGATTTGGTAAAGTGTGTTTTAAACGCTCCTAAATTTCTTTAGTGAACGAAATTTATAAAATGAATCCTATTGCAAGGGGCAGAAAAGTTCAGGCTATCTAAAAATACCATTTTTATTTAATTATCAGCATTTATGTAGCTGTAAGTGGTGGACAAATTTTCTCCATAGGTTAACACTGAGGTGAGAGAATCCAATAGGATTAGTAAACAGCAGCCTTGACTCTTCATCAATATTTGGATTGGTTTCAATCGTCTTGAATTATTAAAAAACTACATTTTTAAAAATAGATTTATGATAGGATATAAAAAATCTATTTATAACTCAGATGAAATTTCGTTGAATCTGGCAAGTTCAAATTGTGCCGGTTTAGAGGATCTATTTCAATGTAAAAAAATTGTTAATATAAGGTCCCTTTCTATAATCATTCATTGATGATGTTTTTTGTGAACGACCTTTGTACTAACAGCTCTTATGTTTAACGTATACGTTTTTGACATTCATTACAGATTACTATGATGCGTAAGACTTTAAAATCGATCATTTAAAATAATCCTCATGCCAATGGTTAAAATATTTCCTTATTTAAAAAGAACAGCCTATTTAGCAAATCTGAAATAGTTTAAAAACTGAGTATTACCTACATGAGTGATTTCATGGAGCTTAAAAAGAGGGTTTTAGTAATTTTTGTTTTCTGCAGGAAAATTAAATTTTTTCCTGCAATCAGTGAAATATACTTATAATAATTAATATAATTTTAACTTAAATAATAGTTTAACAATAAAATTAATGAGAGAGCGAGAATTTTTAATTATTATAAGTAATATAAATGAAACTTTAAAACTAAAGTAATTATAAAATTTAACGGAAGGAAAATTTAAAACGTAATAGTAGATTTCAAAAATCTGAAATAGCTGTCTCCTATTTAATCGATAGAACTTTCTAGTGTAATACTTCAATATTCATTGACAGTATACAACAGTTATAGGCAAAACTTTTCTAAACTTCATTAGTGATTTTGTTATATAACGGAAATATCTCTCCACTATTATATCCGAGTTCATATAAACTTTTATTAAGTGATCGCGGGGATACACGTCAAATGATAGTGCCACCCTGTAACTGTATACGATACATTTATTTTTTCCTCTAAATGAGACCGTATAAACTTTACGAGAATCTATAAAAGAAGTGACTTATTCTCTTTCTTCCCTCTTACTGTGGACTGATTAAAAGCCTGAAGCATAAAAGACCTATTCTCTAAAAATTTATTGCGTATAAAACCAAGAAATTGTCTGTGAGTCATTTTGAAATAATGGTTTAATTTACGTTTGGTAAGACGTTTAGTATACGAAATACCGTCTTGTTACTAAGTATAAGCCGCAAAATTTATAGCTTTTTAAATTCCATTTGTAGGGCCAGAGGTAGCCTAGTGGTAGCGCGTTGGCTGCGAAACTGGGGGTGCTCGGCTCGAATCCCGATACGCATTTCAATGCCATCGTGTCTAGTACGTATATGGGCATGTAATATTTGTAAGCCGGAAAGTCTTTTTATGGGGTAGGAGAGGGTGAGAGAATGTCCGAGCAATCCCCAGATGTCGCCCCTGTTGTTGCTCGGTCAAAATTGGGGCGGCACGAGTTTGGCTAACCTATACGGTGCCTCTTGGAGGCAAACAATTCCATTTGTATCCCTCTTTAATTAGTGTCTAAATCGAGAGATATTTATCCTCGTTTTTCTTTGAAAACTATATTTAGTGTGTTATAGTTGTAAGAATTCTGTAACACTACCAATTTACTGTAAATCTACCAGATATAAAATGTACTTTTACTTGCTTAAGGAGTTGGAGCTAAGCGTTGATCTGAACGCGTTATCCCTGCTTGCCGACGAACGGGAAGGAATATTAAATGAATTTCGATTGAACAAATAGATACTGGAATCCTGTAACGATACTGGAAGAAGACAATCTCGTTTTGACTTATTTCGGTAGATGAGGAATGCCCGGGATGTGTTCTTCACAGCATTTGATCTGGATGTCCGGTTTAGTAGTTAAGTTAATAAGATTTTAAGCCTTTTTGAAAAGCATTAATTTAGTTCAAAAATCTGAATCCTCCTGAGATGACAATAAATAGTTCGTTATTTTTTTTTTGTAACTTTGGCTGTTAAACTTCACCTAGTTAAAAAAACAATTGATTCCAAGCCATAGAACTGTAACATACAACTTTCTCATATTTAATTATAATTATATTTTGACGTATCCATATCGTAGAGGTATTATATGAAGACCTAATTTGAATAGTGGTCCAACTCCATTCTTGTTCATTTTGAGATACATAGCCTTAAAGTCTATAGAGTGCTGGGAAACGACTGCTGAAGTCTGATTTGTAATGCGTTCTGTTGGCAGCAGAAATAAGCTGGAGGTGTACCAGATTAAAAATAAGATTGAAATGACTTGTATGAACATGAAAGTGAGGCTAACTCCATTTTTTTAAAAAGTGGAGTTGGATCTCTATTCAAAAAATGCCTTCATATTACTTGCATGAAAGGACGAATATATACACAGATATTACTACTTAGTATGCATTTTTTCAGAAAAGTCATTCATAATAAGTTAAATCTTTAAAGCAGTTTAAAGGTTGTAGCTAACATCTGCTCATCATGATTTCCAACAATAATTTATATGTGCCGGTGATTATGAAAGTGGTTTAAGTCATATATTTTTGGTTTCAAGGTATTTGAAGTTTTGAGTCTGAACATGAACTGAATTCTGTGTAATGACGCAACAATTAACTCAATATAACTGTTCAATTTTTGCAGGTTTGAAAAATTGCTTCAGATTACGCTAATAGAAAAAGATGTAATATGAAGTAACTGATTTTTTTCTTTTAAGATTCTTGACTTAGGTCACTTTCGTAATGACCGACACACATAAAGATTATCAATCTTATATAAATTCTTGTTGGGAATCTCCTACTGTGTATAATAATGAGCAAAAATACATAATATAGGAAAATAGATTTTTACTATCATAGAATCTAATTTCCTCCCTTTGGTAACTCAGACATCCTATTAATCGCCGCGGGGAAATTGTTTTATTCCATAACATGTCGGTACAATACTTATTTTGCTGTGACAATTTATGCCAAAGCAGTAAAATGGGTATTAGAGTTTCAAGATTTCTGTTATTCAAATTTAAACAGATTTTAATAATAAGTTTTGACGTCTTTGAATTCACTGCTGTGCTTCGATAAATTTCTGAGCTTTGTAGCTCTATTATTCTTATAAAATGACAGTTAGCATTCCCTTATAAAGAATGATAACCTCTAGAAACGTACTTATTTTAATTGAATCAATAAGGGATTGTCCAGTTACACCCATTCCTTTTGCCGTGCTCTTGAGGGATGACATGAGAAAACATGAGACTCTTTTTAATTGCGATCAAATACCTTTCTTCTTTCCAAAACATTATTTCCTAACTGAAGAATATTTTTCGCATGGAGAAAAATGTATTTATAAATATGTTATAACAAAAAAGTATTCTTCCTCCCCAGAGTAGCTTAAATTCCTGGTATGACTTATAAATTATTAATTTTATTTATGACATTACTGTTTTTAAGTAATTTTTATATTTACCCTTATGTAAACCGCATTTTGGGAATGCACGTTTAATATTTTTAGGGACGTGTGAAAATAGACAGCTTGCAGTGCTAGGATTGAGAGTTATATAGTAGATACACATGATTATAGTAAGAGAATAAAAAAAATCCAATATTTGTTACAACATACCTGCTTAACAGTTAACATTTCAACTACAGGAAGGGTGCAAGAAAAATATTTCTGTGGTAGTTTGACGTAATGAAGTTTTCAGGAGAATGTTTATATCTCTGTCAATACCAATAGTCTCAGACCAAGATTCACCTTCTAGCTTACGTTTCACGGTTTGATAACGTACTGAATCTAATAATGTCACGTTTTCCTAAGTTATAGTGGACACTTCCCCGAAGATTTATGTGTTTCAGGGTTCAGGAAGCCGCAACCAGGATGTGGGAGGTGTGAAAAAAGAGTCCCTGTCTTTGTTTGTCAGTGGAGAAAAGTGAAATTGGCTCCGCACGGGAAGGATGCCCCTGGGTCAAGCTAATAGGACAGTGTTTAGCTAAAGCGTTTAAGGGGAAACTATTATGTTAAGTCTAACAAAGAAAGGGATGCATTTTACGACTGTATTCCATCCCATCTTATCACTCTTTCTTTTAAAAGAATAAAGAAAGAACTTCGTACCTTTTGAGGGTTTAAACGGCTTTTTTGGAAAAATGAAAGGAAAGCGAAGAGTGTAAATTGATTCTTAAAACCGGTGGATTGATTCTTTAAAGCGAAAATTTTAACATCGAAATAATGCATTTGTTTTTGCTTTCGCGATATTGATTCTTATAAACGGTTGATTCTTATAACCACTGATCACTATAAGTGGTGGTTACTGTATATATATATATATATATAAATATATATATATATATATATATATATATATATATATATATATATATATATATATATATATATATATATATATATATATGTTTCTACTGAGCCTAAGATTTAAAATAGAAAGATCAAATTTTCGAATCTCGAAACGGCTTACTGTTATATTTATCTTTTTATGCATTCGACGTCTATTCACGAAGAAACTGGAAAAAGACAATCAAAAACTTATTGTAAAAGTTCTACTTAATTCCTATATAGATGCCATTTTAGGTCTTCTAACGAGTACTCCTTCACAAAAATCCATTTATTTATTTTTTAAAAGAGACGGATTTTGAATTTTAACATTTTGCGTGGCTGGAATGTAGAATTAGTTTCTAGACATATTGAATCTACACAATTTCATACACTGCTAAGAATTTTTCATTTTGTTCACTTGATGAATTCACAAAGTTTTTGTTGTAAAATTAAAAAAATACCAACTCAGAGTAAATATATATTCCGTGCTCTACTGAGGGGGGAGGGGGCTAAAGATGTAAAAGATGAAAATTTTTTGCTTCAACTAATGTTCGTTGCTTAACTGGATGCTAAAGAGAAAATCACATCACAAGACGAATTTTAACATCGAGTAATAGATCTCACAAAAACAAAATAACTTATCGAAACTCGACTCTAAACAGTTCTTAGTTTAAATTCAGATTCATTTCCGAATGCAGCTTGTTCCAACAAACACTTGGCTCTGGTCTTTAGGCTTCTGAAGAGCTTCTTCGAAGTATAACTTTTTATATGCCTCCATCAAACCTCTCGGATCTTGTCTCGTCATAACCCAGCTTTTAAGTTACTTGATCTATTGTTTGTGTCACCTTACGTGTTCCAGATCCAAGTTATCTTTCAACACTTTCTCGGTTGAAAAGTGCATGAGGTGTTACGCACAACTTTTCCGAAGAACAGAGGTTAGAATCTCAAAATGAAAGGCTTAATGTTGTTATGGTTTCTAATGGAAGTTCCAGACCAGGTCCATTAAGACATCGGGGTGAAGTGTTCGGCTCCTGTTTATATAGCACCACAAGGGTCAGAGTCCGTCTTAGCTAGTTATCACCTCAATTTTGACCGAGCACGCACAGGAGCGACACCTGGGGGGATCATACCCTCTCCCACCCTCTCTGACCTTATAGAGGGACTTTCCGGTCTACGGCTTTAACGTGCCTATATCCGGCCTAGATACGGAGGTATTTAATAATGCGCATCGCGATTCGATTCGAACACACTCAGCACTGAAAGCCAGCACGCTACCACAAGGCTACCTCGAACCCCATTGCTTAATGTTTAATAATAATATTGCATTACCTCATAACATTCATTTTTCGTCTTTTCAGGATCCCATAGCGCTAACAAGAAGAAAAAATGAGATGTTGTCTAACTGAAATCAGTTTCTCACTATCCTATCTTTCTTATAGCGTAAAAAATATTATTTCAAAATTTGGTTACATTAAAATATACCCTCTTATAGGCAGTTGAAATCGTTTAATATTGTCTAAGAGTTACCCAACTATCGTGCTATAATAAGGCATATAGTAAGGCAATATTTGTCATTTGATTAAGACGGAATGTAGAGCTTGCTCCCACAACCATGAAGTGAATGGATACTCGATTTTATCACAGCATTCCGTAATAAATCACATTTCCCGTTAAGCAAACGGTGGGAGACATCCCATAGTTAACGAGGTTGTCTTCAAGTGATTTTCCGCAGCACAAGTGAAACAGAGAAAGTAACAAAGTGAAACAAGAAGTGTCTTGTAAATATGTCACAACAGGATAGTACGATGAAACGTCTTTATTAAGAATTTTACTTTGTATCTACAAATGAATGCAATGTTTCTAACAATGAAAGACAGTGCTATTGAGAAATCAGAAACACCATAATAGCCTAAATAAATAAATTCGCGATGTTATTTGCAGTATTTGATATATATTGTACCTTAATAAAAACCTAGTTGTTTCAGAGTATTGCTCTATGATAACTTACTAAACATATTTAAATTATTTCTTACTTATGTGTCTAAATTTGAAAAATTAATTCTTCAAATTATTTTTTGAAGATGAAGGCATTTTGAAAGAAATTATATGCCATTCAAAATTACATATAATAAAATTTTATTCTTCTATTTCTTCTCTAGTATTTGGTAGTGACGAAATTTATTATTTCAATTTTACAGAAATGAACTAATCAGCTAAATTTTATTACTCTTTGAAAATGTTGAACTTTTGGAGTTTGAAATCTATCGAATTGTATGCGCAATTATTTATATTTCTTTATACTTCTGAAATTAAAAATGGAAATGCAAAAGTCATAAATAAATCTTTTTACATTTATAGAATAAAAATAATTTCCCGTATTCTGTGATTTTAGTGTCTACTTTTTACCGGAAATACTAATGAGCATAATTAGACCACGAGATCGTTCAAATAATCCAGAAAAATAAGTTCATTGGATTTGTGCTAATGTGCTCGCCATTCGTTCAATAGTTTTTAAAGTAAGACCGGCGAATAAATATCAATTTACAAAAGAAAAAAATTGAAAAAATCTCAATCAGAAGTACCTTAAGGCTATTATCACACTAAAAAACACCGAGTTTGAAATAATCTTCCTATTTTAATTACTCAATATCTCGTAAGACGCTGTTTTTTTTTACTCTCGTTTGAATAAATTGGGGAATATCAGTTGCATATATTTCTTACTACAACCGAGAAAAATGTGCATTTTTCTATAATAATAAGAGAGCCAGAATACAGCGTCTTTTTCATTGCTGATTTAAATTAAAATCATTACATAAATTTTCTTTTCCCTCTCTTCAATATCTGCTATTTTTTAACTGGGCCGTAATAAGATATTTAAATTTACGACGCATGAAAATAAATTCTGTATTCGTTCAAGTATATTTATTAATTAATTTTTTTTTGCACTTTAAAGAATTGTGTTTGATAATGAAACATATGTTACATTGTTCGGGTGATATAAGTGGTAGATTTATTTATGGTAATGATTACGTCCTTTTATATCAATTATTTTCGATTCCTTTTCTATTCATTACTACATTTTTTCAATTATATATATACATATAAACAAATTTTTTTGATTACTTCTTGTGCATTTCATATTTCTTTTAGCATACAGCATATATATAATGTTTATTAATATTTATAAATAGCTGGAAAACTTCAAATTAATTATGTTGCCCATAATTAAATTTTGAATTTATCCTTACAGCAGAAAAAGGTGATTTTTCCCATATTGCCTTGATACAAGACCAGAAATATAGCAATTTTGTTTTTAAAATTACTTTACTTCTTATTTTAAATAACTTTTATATCGATTGTTTGTACACCCCGGAAGAATTTTCTGGTTTTATTTAGTTTTTAGGCTCTAAGTTTCAAAATATCACTGCGATTTGCTTAGGAGAAGCAAAAATCTTTGAATCATCCTTCTTTAATAAAAATCCATCGCTTAAAAATCTGCTGTAGCTTTTGTTTCCGCAAAATTTCTGTTCATGTTAACTTTTTCAACTTTTAGATAATTAGTAAAAGAATCATAGTTGACCTGACAGTACAGCTGGCCAATATCATACCTGAAAGCATTTCTGGCAAAAATATTTAGAGTGCCCCGTAATCGCATAGTGCAATGATTCTCAACCGCTAGTCCGGCGAACAGGCACCGGTCCGCGGAGATTTTTACCTGTCAGCGTTAAAAAAATGTCTTATTCAAAATAATAATAATAATAAAATTTTGTACGATACTTTTTACGTTAATGCCATAATTTTAGGATCTAGAATCCATAATTTTGTCTTTGAAGGTTGAGAACACTGGAGTGTGCTCACATTTGTCACTTGTTACGTCTCGCATTTTTTTTAAAACTGGACGGAGGGCTCACAGTAGAGAGAGGGGTGGAATAACAATAAGACGGTATTAAAAAATAAATTTAGAAATCGGCTTTCGGTTGTTTCACCGCTCCGACTTAGCTTGACTAATTAAGAGCCCAAATTTGAAAAGTTAATTGAAGAAGAGCAGCAGCAATCTTCTCATTAACATTATATGCCAAATAAACAAAAAATATAGATATTTTATTATGTAGTAATCAGAGGACTGATTTTATTGTTTTATTTCTATATGCAATGATTTTGTGATTATTTTTTTATAATTTTCTGTGATTTTCCTCAAAGGTTTATTTATTTATATATAATAATTACAATAATTACTTATCTTCACATTTGAATTTTATTGGAAGTAAATGATAATAAAAATGTTACAATTAATTTATGTAGTAGTTCTTTAATACCTAGTAAAGTTTTTTGCTAAAAAAACCCAGCGGTCCGCGAAATCTTTTCACAAATTTTACCGGTCCGAGGGCCAAAAAAGGTTCAGAAACGCTGGTGTCGTGATGCCTGTCCTAAATTTATTTATTTTGGGCGTGAATTCGTAGTTTATGTGGCTAGTACTTTTATATTGTAATTAAGGGGTAGTTGGGTACGTTGTGTTAAATTATTTTGCTGAATTCAACCCTAGATTCTGGACATTAAATTGGCATACGAACAAAACATAACTTTGTTAATCTAAAAATTAGATTTTCAAAAAAAAAAAAAAAAAAAGAAAAAAACTGATTCAATTTAAAATTACAAAAAAACTCAGTATTTCCAAATTTACATTATTTTACACATCTCCTCATCAATATCAATATATATTAGATAGAGTTTACTAATTTCTACACTACTAGCATAAGTCTTTGTGTTTACAAAAAACATTTATTTAAGGTACTTTACTAGATTCAGGGAGCGTAAGAAAACAACCTAACTTATGAAAAACTCCTTCCAAAAAATATATTTTAACTAACCATTAAGAATTCAAATCAACAAGGTGGGATCTGAACTAATCAAAAATTTGATTTTGACGCACTCAATTCTGATGATAGCTGCACTAGGACTCGGGTTCAGAATGACTCCTTCGGAATGGGGCTCTTGGCTTCTGTTCCGGATCGTGTTAGTCTCTCAACCGTACTTCAGTAACGTTCAATTCTGATGATGGCTGTACTAGGACTCGGGTTCGGAATGACTCCTTCGGCATGGGGATTTTGGCTTCTGTTTCTGATCGTGTTATTCTTTTAACAGTAGTTCACTAACATTCATCAACCAGGTCACCAACTTATTTCATCAACGTGATCAATAGCAACTTTTCTTTATATACGATGCTACACACCTGGAAGACTCGACAGGGGCTGCACAGAAAAAAAATACGACGATAGACACCTGGAAGACTCGACAGGGGCTGCACAGAAAAAAAAATACGACGATAGAAACCTGGAAGACTCGACAGGGTTTGCTGCTCCAAGAGAGTTTCTATATTAAAGAAAAGCGCTAGACACCTGGAAGGATCAACAGGGTCAGCACAACAAATCGAAGAGTCTCTCTCTCTCTCTTCTTTCTCTCTTTTTTTAAAAACTCTGTCCGTCCTATATATTTGATTTTCTCCATCCTCTTCTCTCCTTTTCCAACGCCTCCTCAAATAGACCTCCAGCAAATCAGGAAAACCTAAATCTTCTTATTCGCTCAATTCGTATCCGCCCTCATTACATCATCTACTCCAGGGGTGGCCAACAAGTGGATCGCGATCGACCGGTCGATCTTCGACAAGATTTTGGTTGATCGCGAGCCATAATTTTTTGAAAAATTATAGATTATAATAGTTATATAGAGATGCTCATTTTTATGAAAATAGCAACTAGTCAATCGCCGAAAAAACAATTCATGAAAAAGTCGATCGTTGACTTAAAAAAGTTGGCCACCCCTGATCTACTCGATCCCCCACATCGCCTCACGTGTTCTTGTGGTTCGAAAATGAGTCCCAACTGCCATAAATCCTTTACAAATGATATTTGTGGCGTAATGTCATTCTTGGAGCCAGCCATCGCTATCTCGTCTCTGATATTCAGACCCCACCTGCACATAGCCCTCATAAACCTTTCTTAAATTGACTATGTCATAAAAAGACCGTTATCTTCTGTAATTTAGCTTACAATGACGGCTTCCCCTCTTTATCATAAAATATAATGGTGTAAGCCTTCGATCATTTAAAACTTCTCCAATTTTTTTATTTTAATTTTCCATTCATTCGAATGCGCATCATTATAGTTGATAAAGTGGTTAGCATCGAGACCCTCTACACATTGGAGTCAATTTTGAATTTCGGCGAAAGCTAGGCTGTTCTTGTGCTTTCCACTTATAGGGAACATTGCTGGTTCCCCTATCTGTTGATCTCATTAAGAAGAAGCCTATAAACTCTCGGTGTGGTTGGGTAAACGTCCTCAATACAAAGTGTCTTCCACGATGCCAAAAAAAAAAAAAATATTTCGATCAACTGAAATCAAATCAAGAAAACCACGAAGCAGTTTACACAAAAGACGTTTAAATATAATAGCTAGGGAAATTTCTTAAGACTGTTTAATGAAACATCACGTAAATGCTGAATTATCTCGATCACGAGGAAGAACATGGCCACGCCGAGGATGGGTTTGCTAATACAGAAATAAGTGTTTAAAACGAACCCAGAAGCCGTGGCTCTAGGATTAGCAATCACTATGGACTCCTCTCTTCTGCAACAGTTTCGGAAAGAGGAATTTCCTATAAATTTTACTGATAACTAAGCATCTCCAGCGAAATCAGCATGCAAAGCCAACCAATCGTCTTTTTTTATTTCCTTTTCAAAATTAAAAAAATAAAATAAAAATTAAATGGAACATTCTCTTGGAAGACGAGTCGCTAATGCAAAATTATGCATTGCGATAGTACTATGCAGGGGTCTTTCGGTGGCGTATTATTATATTGTCTGAACGTTATTAACTATAGATAAAAATTTAGAGAAATTCTGCTCATGCAGCTTTTTGGCCTTGCACATCAGCTATTTTATGTTAGCGAGCCTATGATAAAAATGTGACATAAGACCATCGCTGCGGGGTGCACTATAAATGACTGTTTTACAAATTGGATTGTATTGGGAAACGCAAGAGATTATATTGAATAATTACCTTTTTACAAAAGAGAAAAAATTGAACTGACCTATCTAGGATAGTACTAGAATTTTATCTCTAAAATTCTGTCTTCTACGAATGATGCCTCGTAGTTCTAATCACCCCTTATTTCAATATAAATAAATTTTGCAGTCATCTGTCTACAATACTGATTTTAGGTATTTCCAACTCTTAAATATTTCCCAAGATCAAACTTGTTCTGTACTATCGGATTTACTTTTTACGCTTAAAATAAATAAATAAATATACCATCATCATTTGAGATCTAATTTAATAATTATGGTTCTTCCAGTTAAGTCTCATGAAAGATTGGCCATGTGTTTTACACATTAAAATTGTTTTTAATGTGTTTTACACATTAAAAACAATTTGAAATATTATCCATTACAGGTTCAGTCGATAGGGAAAAGAAGCAAAGTCCATTTGAGTGGTCGGGAAGCATTTTGATAGCCATGCATTTGAGTTTGTAGTCTTATTTATCCAAAAGAAAAAAATGCAATGCTGTTTTATACATAACCCATCAGACTGAATTATATAAAAGTTACTTCCTATATATAAAATATAGTAATGAGAAAGTTATGAAGGATTTCGTCTCATTTTTCATTACTCTAGACATTTGTAATCGATTACTTTTACGTACCTATTTTTCCATTGCAGGTGTGAAGTTAAATAAGTTTTTCCATACTTATGCATTCCTCTGTTTTGAGAATCGCTGAAGTTGTTTTTATGAGATAATCATCTTGATATATCAGATGAATTCCTTAAGTGTTTAAACATTCCTGAAGGAATTTTTCTTTTGTCAACTTCTTTTGTTTTATTATTTGTGGAAGAAATTTGTTCCTTGCACCATTAAATGCATAGAAAAAAGTTCAAAGTAATGTAAGGAAGAGGATTAACTTTGTGAAATTTTATTTTGAACCAGTCAAATAAAAACATAGGGTGTTCATAAAACTAATTCTAGAAAAATTTAATTTCCTTTCTCTCATGTGAAATCAAATAAATCCTGGAATGTAACTGTTGCTGGTATGACTGTTATCCTTTTCTTTGACATATAAGCGTTTCTATCAAGCCAGCCATATTTGGTGGGGGAAATCCTAAACTAGTATATTATTCAAATATTAGGGAACTTGAAATCTCATAATACACGCGTTTGAAATTTTTACTTAAATGGGAAATATTCTGTGAACTAAAAACATACAGATATATCGACGACTGAATCTGTAATTGGGGAAACTTTAACCTCTGTGACTTTCGTACAATGGTATTATCTAGCAATGTAGTGCAGGTAGATATTTCCAGCATTGTTGCTTACTTCCTCGAAAAACCTTTTATTTCATTAAGGTAGGTCATGCTATAGCTTGAATGTTTAATGCTTTTATAAAAACCTTTCCCAGTCGTTTCTGAAAAACATTGGCTCTGGGTTCGATTCCAAAAGTCAACCAATGCTTTTTTGGATAGTAAAAAATATGCGGGAAAAGATTGCTACAGTCGTTATCATTAAAAAATTTTAGCCAACTCCAAACGTCTGTAAATCAACGATCAATTAGTGAAAATAAATTCTTCGTAGTCTAAGACAGCTTAGATTGACTGCTATAATTCAGAAAAGGGGAAAGAGGAAATCAGATGCAAAATGACTGATACTCTATTATTTTTTGATTTAAACTAGTGATGTCATAAAAGATGTCTGGAAAAATAAAATATGTCATAAAAGAAATCTGTGTCAAAAAGCTATGGTGAGAAAACTAATAATTAATGATAGTTAAATTGCTTCTCAAGGCAAGAATTTCTCTTCAGTTTTAACTTGCATATTCAAAGAATTTAATTTGTTCCCACATTAAACACGATCTGTAAAACTTATTCTCGGTCCCAGAGAAAATCATTTTAATTTCGAAGCCATTCTAAAACTATTTATAAATACTTTAAGTAGAAAAGGTTAACGGACTTTCAAGAGAAACACTGCACAGTATAAGGAAAACGAAAGCAAAACCATCATTTACTTTTCGTCTCAGAGCTATGAACCCAATTTTTTACTGTTATCTTCTTAAATCATAGCCGCCACATCTGAGTAGAAAGAGTTGGTGAAATGGGCTCCATTCTCGTAGAATACCTGATTCCCTTTTTACCGGAAAACATTAAAGAGTTTCTTTTAGAGATATTCGAGTATCGAGTATTACCATTTTCGAAAAATCCTCTTTTTTTCTTTCATATCACGTTCTTCTATGTGGATCTCGACAAAATGGCAAAGAGTCTGAAAGGGTAGAGGGTTACTCCTGTCAAAACTTTCTTCAATGAATTTCCATTAAATTATTTCACTTTTTCTTTAAGTCATGTTTTATTCATTTCGTGTCATGGGTTATATTAAAAGCATTTCTGATTGTTATATCTTTATTGGTATGTTCTGATTGGGCTTTGACATTTTTTACTAGTTCATAACTTAGTAAGTTTTAACTTTTTTCAGCGGTATGTGTAAAGTATCTGTAGAATATAATAGTTTATGTATGTTTCGATGCTGAAATAAAAAATTGAATAAGTATAATTATTTAGATACTGGTCATTTTTACTGACTATCTTTTGAATAGTCAGCTGCGGAAAAGGTTAATGGAGGGATGATGTTTAACTTAGGATTGTGTTCCTACAAAACGGTCCTCCGGAAATTAAATTTCAGATATCCTGCGCCATGAGTTATAATTTGGGCACCGAGCCAAACCCAGTCTGTATCGCTTGGGCAAGCAGTAAACAGTTAAAAAGAAAAGTACCAAAGTGCGTCATAAAATAATTTGGGAAGATCAGTTCTTGTTGCAATTATGAGAAAATTTTGTCTGCCTGCTTCGTCTATAGGAGATGTTGAATAAGATTAGATTTTTTTTATAAAGAAACAATGCCTTTTCAAATGTTAGTGGGACGCTACTGCAATGATTCAGTGAAGCCTTACATTTTTGTCATGTTGCTGTTCAGCACAATTGTGACAATAGGCGCTGATAACTTGCAGCAACGGCAAATTGGTAACTTGCAGTCGTTGTTAAGTTGCAGGACCGGCAAAGCGACATTTCTTCCAATAAATTTACTTACTGAATGGTTGTTGTTTAATATTTAGTCATTGAAAAGATTCCTTACAGTGCCATATCGGTGAAAATAAATCATGGGGAGCTATTTCTTAAATACGTAATAACTTGATAAAATGTTCAAAATTCTATGATTGATTTTGCAAGCATTTCTAGTTTAAATAGAAACTATAGATTTTCCCTGTCAAAGCAAAAAGAGTTTGAATAAGAAATGCGAGTTTGAGTTATTATTCTACTTAACACCCGGAGGAATTCTTTAGATGATAACTTAATTTAAAGAATCAAACTCAATTTCAGACATAGTATGAAATATGTGAGACTAATAATTTATAATATCTATAACTTAAAAAGATATTAGAGGCATCAGTTAGTATAAAAAGGTGGAGAAATTTCAGCATTTGATATATATTTTTTGATGGGTTAATGTATTAAGTCAATTTATTAAAATTTTATTAAAATTTAGTTTTTTTGTGCGTTTATTTCCATGCTTTATGTTGTAATAAATATCTGTTTTAGACCGTGAAAATTTACTGTAGTTGTTGTCATAAGCATCAATGATTAGAGATATGTTGGGTTGATTGGGAGCACTACGGACATTTTTTTGCTACACGAGGGATAATTAGACTGGTACCTAATGATTAAAGCCAATTCTGAATGGCTACATACGTCCACGCAAAATGTGAGACCCACATACTCTAGTACCGAATGCCAGCGCCTTAGCCATTAGGAAATTGACCGGCAGAGATACGTTGGGACAAATTTATTTTGCAGCTGCTTATACTATGAAAGTTGTATTCTGACAGCTTATATATATTCTGACAACTTATATGTATTCTGACAACTATTGCTGTATGTATTCTGACAACTATTGCCGTATGTATTCTGACAGACAGCAATTTAAATGAAAATATATTTATATTAGGTTCAATACCTGGAAACATGAAATATCTTCTGACGCATGTATGTAAATTACTTCAACATATTTTGAAATTCAACCTATATCAGAAATATATATTTCAATTTTGGTCTGTATTTCAATGTCTGAACAGCTTATACAAGTTTTTGCAGACGCACAGCAAACTTTGAGTCCTCTTGTTTATCAAATAAATATCTAAAGCGTCACATCTGTGGGAGTCACTTGAGATGACTTTAGACATTTTAAACATAAAATATTTTCAGTCAGTACATTATAAAGTTTAATTTTATTACGTTGGTTCTATATCTGCAATGCAGCCAAACATGTCCGGACACATCATGTTTTCTCTCTTTAAATTTGGATGCACAAGATCGAAAATAAACAGTCAAGGAGAAACAGCGATGCTTTTTTTAACCTCTTTGGTGAGTGAACTTATCTTTTAACTGTCTTGATGAGTTCATTGCGTTCAAACGGCGTACGAACTGGAGCCCATGAATTCAGTTAGACTAAATGTGTCGCTATTAGACAGAAACGTTATCGTGAAAGTCATGGAAGTACCGAACCCCTTTGTCTATCTATTAGATCTAAAACCTGACAGATTGAAACAAGCAAAGTCTAAAGGGTATCCTCAGCTACTGTTGAAAATGACTTCTACAAGTGAAATGTAGTGAAGAAGTTTAGAGAAACAGGAATCGTGAATGACAAGAATTGTAGCGGTAGGACTAAAATGAGTGAAAATGTTTCAGAAGATTTAAAGGCACGGCTGGAGCGTTCGCCAAGCAAATCATTGCGTAAGTTATTAGCGCAAACAGGAGTTTCGTATAGAATGTCTCAACGAACCCTAAAAAAATGAAGGTGTATCCCTACAAAGTGAGGGTTTTGCAGCAACTAAAAGAAACGTAGCACGTCAAATGAATGCAGTACACGATTGGTTCCTAAAACAAGTTTCAAGCTGTGATGAGATTTTGAAAAATACATTTTTTCAGATGAGGCATGGTTTCACATGAGTGGTTATGTGAATAGCCAGAATATGCGAATATGAGCAACTGAAAACCCTCAAGAGTTGCATGAGAAACCACTCTATGGTCTGAAAGTTGGCTATGGCGCGCAATATCACGACAACGCATCTTCGAGCCCATATTTTTGACGGAAACTGTCAATGCAGAGCGTTATGGCAAAGTGTTTGAGGAATTTTTCGAGGATTTGGATGACAATGAATACCGGTAAGGTTATTTCCAACAAGACGGTGCAACCGCTCACACGGCCGGGGTCTCAATGGAACGGGTGAAATCAGTTTTTGAAGATAGTGTGATTTCAAAGGGACTTTAGTCTCCACGATCCCCAAACTTGAGGTCGCTCGACTTCTTCCTGTGGAGTTTTTAAAACAGCGGGTGTATGTAAACAACCCTCGCATCATCGACGAGTTACAGAATAACATTCGCATTGAAATAAACGCCATTTCAGATGACATGTTGCAACGTGTTTCCTCGAATACGTGTCGTCGCATACGTTTATACAAACAGGAGCACGGGAGTCACTTTGAGCGTTTATTGTAAACTGGATGTATAGCCAATTAAATGAAATCCATGCACCGTCAATTACATGATTGTAGTATCGTTAGTTGTCGAGTTCTTAAGCATGTCGTGGGTATAGCGACTTTTGGATTACTTTGTATAGAGGCTTGGGGAATCATGCCAGTAAAGGACTGATGAGGAGGGCTCGTTGGACTTTCATGATTTTCCAATAACTCAAAAGCTATATATACCCATCCTGCCAAGACCGACGTCATTTAGAATGGTGCAAGAAACAGTCTTTGCAACTGTGGATATTTGGATAAAGGTTTCATGGATGAGTGAAACATGGCATGTTCCAGAAATTTAATGAATGTGTGTGGGCTTGGAAAACTAAAAAATGATCTTTCGCTGTCAGAGATATAAGAGATTTGCAAACTCAGCGTCTTCTAAGACGTTTCGGAAAATACCACACTTTGAAAGAATTACCACAACAATTTTTAGTAGGTCCTTTATACTTTTAGTTTGGTTACGCACCTGTTCGTAAAGAATCGATGTCTGCTAACATGCAGGAGAAGGGCTCAAATGACAGGTTCAAAGTGTTGATATTAACAACATTAAAATTATTTAAGATCAAGGAAAATGTCGGTTGTCGCTAGACATGCTCAACAAAGTACTGCAAGACGAATGAAAAGAAATTCTAGCAGTTGTTTACCAGAACTTAGCGGAAGGCATATCTTGAAGGATAAAAGCCATCATAAGAGTAAAGAAGGTACGATCTCTTTTTTCAACACCTCTGTAGCCTTAGGAAGCATTAGTAAGAATTGCCAGTACTCTATTGCCTACACATCTTTCATATTTTCTCTTTTTTAAAAGGTCAAAAACAGTTAAAACAGTTAAGTTTAGTAATATTTTAATCAATTAGTTAAAATGTTTAATCAATGAGTTAAAACGGAAAAAAAGACTATAATATCATGAACATTGTATCCATCGCGCACTGAAAGGAAGTCAAATTAGTTCAGAGTAAAAAAAAACCGCTTCATGCCCTTTTATTTCAAATTTTTGATACGATAACACTGATATTTTGGTTTCAAAGACTTTATTATAGCGTAATGTCTAAAAAGGCTATATCCAAGAAACTATATTTATACAGGGTTACGACCTATATCCGTTACACCCCCCTTAATTTCTAAACGGTGACAGCGTAGGCCCTAAAGTTGGTGTCTAGGTATAGTAAAAAGGCTATGGGCTACTCGATGAGAGAACTTATAACGCGATCTATCGGCAAATTTTGGAATTAGCGTTTTTTATCTCAAAAACGGTACGAGATACGGGAAAAAAGTCAGTTACAAAGTTGTTCAGCGTCATCGATTGAGTAAGAAAAGATACCTTGCGAACATTACTACTTAAAACAGAATGTAGAAAATAAACATTTGTTTGGTCACGATTTCGAAAATTGTCATACCATAATGAGTGGAAGGAATAAACTGAGACACTTCCCTATCTTCAGAATCATTTATTTAATGCTGAAAATGCTCTTCATTAGCACTATACGCATTTGCACTCTGGACTAGATTATTTAGTCCGTGAGGTGGACTTTCCGAGGTTCGCTCGCGTTTCACGATGCCATAGTGTTGAAAATCACGACCAAATAAATGTTCATTTTTTACTTTCTGTTTTGAGTAGTAATGTGCGCAAGGTCTTTTCTCCCTAAATCGATGATGCTGAACAACATTGTAATTGACTTTTTCCCTTATCTCTTACCTTTTTTTGAGATAAAAACGCTAATTCCAAAGTTTGACGATAGAGGGCGTTGTAAGTTGTCTCATCGAGTAGCGCATAGCCTTTTTACTATACCTAGGCACCAACTTTATGACCTAAGCTGTCACCGTTTAGAAGTTAAGGGGGGTGTAACAGATATAAGTGGGAATCCTGTTTATATTTTCATTGAATCATTGTATTTCTATCTTCGTTCTGAAAATATAAACAGCTAACAATACGCAGAAAGAACTTGAAAAGTGAAATAAGTACTCTGCTTCTTACCAACTGTATCAGAATTACGCGCAAAACTATAATTTAAGAAAAACTACAAAAGTCATAATACTTAAGAAATAACCCGATTAAATCAATCCTCTTAACATATTAGAAAAGTTCTGCTGAACGAAATAATCCACATCCTTAAGTAAAATATATTTTTAATGAATCCCGATATCAGCAAATACACTTAAATTTAAATTTATTTACTGCACTCTGTTTGAGCCAAATTTCAATCCCTTGCACTAAATTTTAAACAATTTTTGCTTTTCTACACTTCAAAATTTGAGTGCAGTTAACTTGTATCATCATTTTAAAAAAAATCTCCTGTCAGAAGTTTCAATTATGATGCAAAACGAAATCCATTCATTTTATCTTTGATTTCTTTCATGCTGAAAATTTAAGTATTTTTTTCATTTGCGATAATACCCTTCCCGCATCGATGTCGTTATAATCGTTTTCGAAAAGTTGTCCTCTCGATTCATTTCATACCATTTTATCTGAATATATATTCCTCGCTAAAGACTCATAAACGCTGTGGTAGGTCATTCATATCAATTTTAAAAAGCGATCGAATTCTAAGAAACTGTGAAGCGCACAGTGATGGACATATTAAAGAAGATAGTGTGCAGCAGCTAGATTGAATGCATTATAAAAATCTTTCAATTTGCATTTAGGAATAGTGAATGAAAAGACTGGAGTTATAAAATATATTTTCATCATTGATGCATGATATAAGAAGCTTTTTTTTCAGCGGTAACAGTGAATGCATCGAAACGATGTTTATTTAAAATTTTTGGAATTTACATGACGGAAATCGAAAGCAAACAGTTGATCTTAATACTGATTTTTGTGAAATATTTTGTTACTTTTCTATAAGTAAATAACTGATTTAAATAACTTTATTTAAGAGGAGGGATGTTAGTGGGATTATTTGCCATGAAAAAGTGGAACTATTCATATTAAACTATCATTTCATTTCCATTTTTTAATGTTTAAATCCACTAATATCAGTGGCAGTGTATTTCAGTTTTGACTTAAAGGAAAATAAGCGAATTTAGTTTGAAATTACACTTTCTGGTTCCCACGATTAGCGAAAAAAAGATTTTTGTGAAATGGAAATTTTATATAGATATTAATTTTTTAAAGATGAGAAAGGAATTTTTGATGATCTTAGTTTAGTCCTGTTATCTTTTATAGGTAACAATACCTCAATCTCGTCAAATGTTAGGAAACATAAATTGATGGATTTCCTGTAATCTTTATTTAAACGTACAAGGGGTACTTAAAACATACTTAAGACAAAACAATAAAAGTACTGTAATACATCTATCACTGAATGTCATTCCCGAATATCTACATTTTAAGTTTATTATCTATGTTGATTATTCACCAGTAATTTATTAGCTTTCTCCAGAAGCCTTCATTTATTTGTGGAAGGACTTACTATAGGACAAAGATTTAAGTTCATAGTGATTTCATGATACTTTAACTATTCATTTATAGTCAGTAAAGTTTCATTACAAGATATCTGCATTTCGATGTCTAGAAGAATGAGTTCTGAGAGTCCGCATCCGGCAGACGGTCGTTAGGGTGGTGCTCAATCATTCCCAAGTGCACTGGTGGACTGTAGGAAAGCATAAAATGTATATTTACAAAACAAAGTGTCATAGTCTGAAAATTAATAACCATTGAAGTAATATTTTAAGCCCAATGTCATTGGTGTATAAGCCAACTTCTTTTACGTTGGCCGCAAAAGAAAGTGGTTTTGAATTTCAGTGGTTTCGTCCCCAATATGGCATTTCCTTACTTCGCTGGGGTGATCATGGGATAGGGGAAACATATTCGGAGAAAAATCCTTCTTATAGCAGACGGCCATTACAAGGTTATTAATCCCACTTAATCGTTCTTTCCCATGCAATAACTTTTATGTGTATCCAAACACAGCTGGTTAACCAGAAAATGGATCCTAGATCTCTCCCAGAAGGCCTACTTACCATTATATTATCATGCCATGTCATGATCCTCCTTAATAAATTTCATATTTATTCACGCTTTCGACAGGGAGGTTTCTTATTCCCGACCGAAATCGGGAATCTATACATGGTGAATCTGAAAAAGTGGGCAAAACTTTACGGGGTGATAAAACGCATCTACACGAGCAATTTCGTCCTAGAAAGTATGGGCGGAACGCAAACAGCGAGCCGCTAGGTGGCGTTGTAAAATGGTATAAAAGGGTCGGTCCTCGCACCCAGAGGCATTTTTCACGGATCCTGAATCTTTATTTCCTCACTAACCAATCACTTTCTTTCCTCCTTCTCCTACCTGCCAATAGAAATCTAGCTTACAGACAGCCAAAGTCATCACCTTACCTAAGAACTGATCGAACAGGAAGCTGCTTCACCTTGGTGAAGCAAACTGAAGGAACCTGCCATCAGCTGAAGTATACAGCCCTAGTCCTGTATACTTCAGCTTGGATGTGCGGAACACTTTAGACTCGAAACTTTACCAGGGCGATGGATTGGTCGAGATGGTCCCATAACTTGGCCACCAAGATCCCCGGATGTCTCGTGTTTGGACTTTTTCCTGTGGGGACATATGAAAAACCTAATCTACGAGCACCCCATTGAAACCAATATGGAACTAGTCGCCAGGATCGCCGTTGTTGCCGGCGATATTCGGAAAATACCCGGTGTCTTCGCAAATGTGCGTTAGCCTCTATCCCGCAGGTGTGAAGTCTGCATTACAGCTGGGGAAGCTCTTTTGAGCAGTTTCTTTGATCATATACACCAATTACATTCCTGTAAATAAAATGCTTTCTGAAGTATCTTCTATCATTCTTGTGCAAATTCTTTAATTGTAACAGTGGAAAACTGCCTTTTAACTTTTCACCGCTTGCGCTCCGACCATACATTCTATGACGAATATTGCTCGTATAAATGCGTTCTATCTCCCCGTAAAGTTTTGTCCACTTTTTCACATTCACCCTGTATTTAGCATACAATTCTAGATCTATAATTATCTTAATCTGTATTATCTCAATCTATTTTTAACACCTGCATTAATATATTTTTCAGAAATACGGGATAATTATATCTAAACATTTTATAAAGTTTCAAAAACATACCTATGATATTTTTGACCTGGAAAACATGTGCTAAACACAAAAAGATCTTTAATCCATTTCAAGTTTATGATTTATTTGAAATTATAATTTAAAATCAAGAATCAACTTTATTGTCCATGATTTTAAAGCCAAGAAAGAATTAAAACATCATATTGTACTGCAAAATCAAATAAAATGTGAATTTGCGTGTTGAAAGAATATAAGTTTTCTTTTTCCGCTTGAGTTTTTATGTTCTCATATCACTTACACTTTACCTTCTTTTTGTATTCAATCTCTCATGCTCTTTTAAAACTAAAAAAACATAAATGACTCTTTTTTAAACGTCTTCTTTTCATAACGTATTGAAGATTAGATGTCACATGCTGCATAGATATTATTATATAGATACATTATTAATTCCCTTATCAATTAGAAATTTCTTGGTAATATTTTTAGAAATTTCTTGGTAAATTTCTTGGTAATATTATTCAAACAATGTTCACACAAAATAACTACTTCGCTTGAAACGTTGGTAATTTTATTAATTTTTAATAAAAATATATCGCTGCTTAAGTAATTGTATTAATTACTAATTTCTTTCTCGGGTGCTTATTATTTTAAGGGAATTACATTGATGAATAAAGTTTTAGGATGTTGTTAGAGTGCGCACATTAATTCATTACAGTTAATTCCGTCTTCCTTTATCAAAACATTGCTTGTTATTAAGCAACTCTGGTAAGGTTGAAAAGAAGATTGATTAAATTTTATAACCGATTTTATGATTCTTGCTTGGAAATATCAGAATCGTTGTTGCGGCAATGGCAAAAAAAGGATGTTTTCTACGTTCTTTAACATAAAATTCGCATCGGAAGGTACAGAATTTGGATTTTTATGTGGCACTGCTCAGTCTGGCTGTCTCTGCAAGGTGTAGAAATCGGCGTAAAATACTATATTAAAGAATAGTTAAGGTTAAATAAGTTTTCTAAAAACATGTCAGCACATTAAAAACTAATGCCTACAAGCGAGTGTAAATGCATAGAATTTCAAGATCTTTTAAATATTGAATCAACACGTTGCTAACTTCGACTAGCATTGGTATGCTTCTTTGTTGAATTAAAAGCATATGGCAATTAAAAAATCCAAGCCTATACAAACTCCAAAATCATCCAAATTATCAAATTGTTTGGTTACTATTTAATTTTCGAGAGTCAGATTTTATAATTTACAAAAGTGATGTAAAATTAATGTGCTTAACAGACATTTCTCTAGTCAGATCATAAGTGCGTAACACTAGGTTCAATAAAATGCGACTGTCCTACAGTACCATTTGACGTTATAATGACCTCCTGCCGGTACTAGACTTTAAACACACGTCTTGAAACCCCTATCATATAAATTATTCTGGGGACGTGAGAAAGTGCTATTTTTACATGTGAGACTTTCCTCGCAACATTCTCACCTCAGATTTCACGAACTTTTAATAATATTCACTAATTTCTTATGTTACAAGGGTAATGAATTGATAACGTCTTATGAGATCTATTTTTAATTTAGCTCTACCAATATAAAAAAGCATAGTCAAATGATTGTACATCATTCTCATAAAATTCATATTTAAAAACGTAATATATACAGGCGTTATATATAAAGACGTTAAAACAATACTGCCTGCTACGAAGTAGACAGAATTCGTACTAAGTGCAGGTTTTTAACTGTAGAATTTTAAAGCATTTGAATAAATTCTTCGATGCTTTTACATCATTTTAATAAATAGTCCAGCTGTGTTTAATAAAAATCAAGCTAGAATTTTTGATTGGTGTAAGAAAATAATTAAACCACAGATAAACTGATAAGGAAACAGATAAACCCTTAGAAAACCTGAATGCCTTGCCTTATATATTGTTATTATCGTAAGCTTTCAAAAGCTTAAAAACAGTTTCTTAATTTAGAGCGAATGAATGAAAATTTATTTTTTCTGTAAAATAGAAAAATCCTTACGTTATAAAACTGTTTTAGCGGCTCTGTCATGATAATGTGATTCTGACAAAAGGGAAAAAGCCTATGTATGACAATTAAAAAATTAAATGATTAAAGTTAATCAAATTGCTTAGTAAAATAATTCACATATATTAAATTTTAAAATGCTTCGAATGGAGGAAATTAAATAAAAGAATTCACAAAAACAAAAGATAGATTACAAAATTAGATATTGAAATGATTCATATGAATCAAATTAAATGATAAATTGATTCATGGGGAAGAAAATAAATTATAAAATGATTTTTATAAAAGGAATTCAATAACAAAATGCTTTATGAACGATACTTAAATAACAAAAGGATTTACATTAATAATCTATATACAATTTAGTAAAATTTTTAACAAATAAAATACATAATAAAATTTTTAACAAATAATAAAATGATTTACATGAGTAAAATTCCTTAATGCAATGATTTACTTCAACCAAATTTGGTAATTCCCTTTTCGTAATTATTTTTTGTTTTTTGTTTTCAGACGCTACATAATTACAACGTCAAAAGCTTATATAAATGGAATTAAAGATTAAAATGATTATAATAAATCGATTATGTAATAAAATTATTTTTTCCGTGGAATTATTTTTTAAAATTTTTTAGCAGTTGTGTTATTATAAAGTGTTTAAAACAGAGAAACCTTTTTATATGAATTAAATCTCAAAAATACAACTGCTTAGTATCATGGATGCTTTCGACTTTAATCAAAACCTTGAACAATAAGAAATCTATCTGAAGATTTTATATTGCATTTCTAAAATTTTGATTAAAGTATTTCTACATTCTTGCCAGGTAATGTTCAATAAATAAAATAAACATCCATGACTCCAATTTCCATCTACCTAAAGAAATTTAAATATAAATAATATCTCAAGAAAGCACATCTTAAATGACAGTTCTATTTTTCTTAGGATGAAAGCGTTGTATTTAATGGACCAAAAATTTGAACAGTTGCATAGCAATCTGAAGAACTTGAACATACAATGTCCGAAACACATTTGGTGCTTCTTTCTTAGGCCTTTTCTAGTTCCTTTTCGTGTTGAAATGGATTTTGAAGAGCTGTTTACCATTCGCCAAAAATAGAATCAAAAATAAAGAACATAAAGAAAATGTTCTTCGAGTGGTGATTCGATTTACGTTTTCGATGTTTGAAAAGAAATGGTTAGTTGAGCAGCGCTTGCTTTTTCAGAACACGCTCCAAAAGTGATTTACAAATTTCCTGCAAGGAATTTTTGATTTTCTAAATAGGAGAGCTTTCTTTTTGCATAGATCAAATGAGTTTTTGTCATGGGCTATTTGATAAATAAAGAAAATAGGAATATCGATGAATTCTTTCGCTACGATCTAGTACAAAGGAAGTTGCGGTCCGAAAAACCGTGAAGTGAAAGTTGTCTGATTCATTGTAATTTTTTTGCTATTAAACCACAAAAGTTTAAATTTTTTACTAAAGCGCAGGTGAGGTTTCTAACTTAAAACAACAAGTATATTTTTATCTATGAAAACTAACAATGATAAGTTGGAACGCTTTAGTTGTTTTGCTCTGAACGCTTTCAATTATAGCAACAATAAAAGAAGCTTCATAATAAGCAAAGTGGAAATAAAAGAGCTTGATTTTTTGGGACCTATAATTTATCTTAAATGCTTCAAACCACAATTTATTTAATATTGATGACTAGTTTTTGGCCCAGATATGCCAACCTTCGTCAGAGCATTAGACACAATATGTCTCTCAGCAAGTTACAAATCTACGCTGTTGAATGAGGGGTGAAATGTAGGAAGGTATAGAAAGAACCCCGCTTTTATACACTAGTAAAGACACTATTAAACAACACTATGGGGAAGAGGTATGCAAAATCTATGAAATGAAGAATTTTAGAGGAATAGTAAAGAAAATTAAATAAAAAGAACAATCAACAAATTATACCCCCGGGAGTACTGTTGAGAAATACAGATAATAGAGGGCCGAAAATTGCCTTTGAGTGGCAGTATCAAGAAAAACTCAAGAGATATCGAGTTCTTACTTGTATAAGAGATATAAGTGATATCAAGTGCTGACATAAGAAATATCGAGTGCTTTGCGTACTTGTTTCAGCAAGTTGAAAACAAGTCATAGAACACTGTCTTATCGTTTAAGTAGAATTAAAGAAATACGAATAACAAAGATATACTAAAAAAGTAAACGCAGTTCTAAACAAAGCAATTGCTAACTTACGACGTTGCCTCAAATATATTTTTTAAATATAAAAAAGACCAACAGTAATGAAAGGATACTCCTTTTTTTTCTTCTATTAAATCAACCAGCATAATAATGACGGATTTCTTCTATGGGAGATTACCATGTAATTTTGAGGACTTTAACTGAGGTTCTTTTTAAATCATCATGTCGAATAGGTCTGATTGTTGAGTTGCTATGAATATTGCGGTTACTGATATACTATAGTGCATTGCGTATTCATGTACGTATTGAATGGGATTATATGAGATAGTCGCGATATATGTGTTACCGAATGGTTGTTATGACAACGCATAGTCACTTGATTAAAGAGAGGTACAGGAGTACCACGAGCGCTACATTAGTAAGAGCTTTGCAGGATTAAACTATAGCGAGCTTGCATATGGGAATATAAACAATAAAGTATGATGTAGCAATGTAGACACTAAACTTAAAAAAGAATGACAACTTTTATTTTGCTTCCACTGACTTCTGTGAATGACTAGAAGCAAAAAACGTCGATAAGGAGTCCACTATTGAAAATTTTGAATTTTGAATTAACTTCAGTGACACGTAATTAGTATAAAAATTGCATTCAATTATTACGTATTGATTTCTCACACTCCGCTATATTTCGAGTAATGTGTCATATATTTGAGCAAAAATTTAAATAGAGCTCTTTCAAAAATTATTATTGTGATATTTTATGCCGGATTCATCCGCCGCTTTTACATTTAGGCCGTCCGCACACGGAGCGACTCAAAGGAAACTCAACTGGTTAGCGACTGAAATTGCTTATCGGTTGTAAACTCGTTAGTGATGCGGCTCCGCACACGGGCCGACTCAAAAGTGATTCAAATCAATAGTTTGCGACCTGTCGTGGAAGGAAGAACATCATCATTCTGGGCATTATTTTTAGTTAAATTATTATCAGAAATTAATTTATTTTGAAAAATCGTCACAATAGATTGTCTTTGATCAATCGTTTAAAAATGGACTGTATATATGGGCGCATATATTCCATACAACAAAAAACGTTAGAATTTCATTTCATCGCTAGGCAGAAGTCACGTGACTCGTGTACATCATTTGACAGCTTGCCAAAAGAGCGGCTGTAACATAGATTGTGTAATAACACGTACAACGCAAGAGAAACTGGTGGCTGAAGTTGCTAGCGACTCGACACGTTGAGTTGCCTGCGACTGATTACAAACGCGTTGCTGACGGGTTTGTAACCAGTTGCGCCGTGTGCGTGGCACCATTCAATTACATAGGTTACGACTCATCACGGACTGGTTTGTGATTGGAGTCGGTTATCAGTTTCTTTTGAGTTGCTCCGTGTGCGGACGGCCTTAGTTGTAGAATAGAATATATTTAAAAAAATTCTTGCGGTATAGATAAGATTCTGTCCGTCGACATGAAGATAGAGAATACTATACAGCTAGATGTATATTTTCTACCTGTTAAAAATATTAATTATGCATCGATGCAAATCTATTAACATATGATCTCCATCATAGTGTTGTATACAAAAGGGCAAAATATTGGCCAGGGCTTTCTATGGCGAAGCATCATCTTTCTTACAATGTTATTAAAAAGCTATTTTTTTTCTTTTGTGTGAGTAATTTCTCCAGTACAATTGCAGCGATTTCGAAAGGACCAAAATGATTTCCGAACCCAATATAGCGAGAAGAATCCAACATACGAGTGGACCAAAAGCTCTCTAGACGTAGATGCTTTAAACTGGTTCTTAGTATTGGTATGTGGTTGGTGAATTCTACTCTCCATTTCTCAACGATTGGCCGGGGCAATGGCCGAATGGCTAGGGCTCTGGCCTTCGGTACCAGAGTATGTGGGTTCGAGTCTCACTATTGGCAGGGATGTTCGTAGCCATTCGGAATCGGCTTTAAGCAGTAGGAACCGGTCTAATTAGCCCTCGGGCAGCAAAAAATGACTATACCACTCCAAACCAAACCAAATAATCGATTTCCAAATCGTCTTTAGGCCTATATGGAATTTCTTCCCAAATGCTAAGTTAGATTAAGACTGAGGATTAAAATATGACGTCATTGTCCTATTTTTCAAATCCTACATGTCCCCTGAGGGTTGTCATAAGCACGACAGTGCTTAGGACATGAAGCATTCCCGAGTTGCAAATAACCATCTTTAACTGAGCAGGGCCTTTTATATATGCGAGAATGGATAAAACTTAGTCTTTCATAGATATCAAATGATAGAGATGCTTCTGCTAATGAATATTTTTGATCAAAATTCTTTCTTCCCCAGTCTGTACACAACTTAATGCAAGTAGGATCCATGATTGCAAGCTACTGTTTTCTCATCCCGACACTATTTTACCAGTGTAGTTGAAAATGTGATTTGGCAGCGTATAGGAATTAGTTCTACTTATCTCTTTTCCACTTGCTCCTTCCCTTTCCAATCGATTTTGAGAAAACTGGAGGCGTTTAATCTTATTTACTATTGCTGTTGTTGATTTATGGACAAGCATTCTACAGTTTATAGAATTTAGTGTTTGGTGCATCGTATTTTAGAAAGCCATTTAAAGGATTCTTAATCGGATTCTTTATCAGTAATTGAACCAATTATTTCCTGTCTGGCAGACTGTATAAATCTTGCAAGCTCTCCAAAGATCTGGAAGTGTCCTACTCTAGATAACCCGAGCTGATTTAACTTGAACTTCATTCACAGCGATAAATTTTGTGTTAAAAAAATCTTAAATGCTGCCTGATATTGCTTGTTAAAGTATGTTCTAAAAAAATGCATATTAAAATAGGTCGTATCGTATATTTTTATAGTATTGTAAAGAACTTATTAGCATCTTTGTTTGTATTTCACGAATGAGAGCTTTTAGTTTTTTTAGCTTTCATTTTAAAGGTGTTAATATATGAAACATTAACATTTCATAAAGGACAATTTTTTTAACTTAAAATCATGAAATTATGGAAAGTCTCTATCTCTCAAATCAGCTAATAGTTCTATTAGCATATTTTTGTTTCACTTTGCATCTATGGTCCTTAGTCCCTGGACATACGAAAATTTCACCGCGTGAAAAATAACGTCATAGGTACGTATATTCTTAAATGACAAAAAGTTTATTAGTTTGTTTTACAATTATACGTAACGATGACGTAATTTTCGAGCGATAAAATTTTCGTATGACCTCAGATAAAGACCAGGTGATTAGTTTCAAAATATTTTGCATTAGGGATATTTTTAGAGAAAAGACATGAGAGTATTAATCAGAATTGGGGGTAAAAAATTCTTTTTCCAAAGAAATTATTACTCCAGGGAGAATATTTTTCGATTATCTCTAACTCGGCCCCTAAATCTAAAATTCTTCAGACCATTTAATGAAAGTAAACTAAAGGAACACTTTACAAAATTTCAAGATTACACCTTAAAAGAAAATTTTGCTATATCTTTTAAAAAAGGCTAGTCGCGAAAAATTCCACATGTAGAGATGTATAGCAGACTATGCGTAGACAGTACCAAACAAAAACGTTGTATTTGGCAATGCAATCATCCTCAAAAGTTTCATCTTGTGTTATTTTGTTCTGAATGCTCTGTGGTATATTTTAAGCCGAGAAAATTGAAATATGCTTTTTTTGAGACTTTGTATTCCGTACCAGCTTAGAAATACTTTTCAAATGGAGACTACTAGGTTCGAAATTGCAATTTTTTTTAATCAGGAATGCATTTGAAAAAGTTTTTTAAACAAATATATTCCATAAAAATAAATTTTTCAATTTCGGGTATATGTTTAAAAGTACAAAAAAGGAGAGAATTTATAATTAATTACTTTTGCGACAAAATTAAAATGAATAATCCTTTTGCTTTAGGAAGTACACTGTCACGGAGATAAAAATCAATCCATCCGGCTTAAGATTTTAAATTTTGACAACGAGAATTAATTTCTCACTAAAAATCAATATTGTAGAAACCTTGGGAAGTCACCTGCTATCTAAGTAAATTTTTGTGACACTTCTTTGCGGTTTTGAAGGTAGAACAATATTAGCAGGGAACGAGAAAAAGACAGCTACGTTGTTTTTATAATCGAATTTTCTTCTAAAAGAATTCTGATATTAAGAATATTAAAAAAATCAATAATGAAAGTTATTTGAATTGTGAGATAAAAAAAACTAGTTTTGAACGCTATAGAAAACGTTCAAAATTCATTAGCTACTTCTTTAATAGAAAAAGAATTAAATTAACCTCTGAAAGCTTTTAGAACATTTAAAGTTTCAAAAATAATCTAGAATCCAAACAAAGATAAGTTCAGTTTTTTGGGGAAAATCTGTTTTTCTTTTGAAACTTTTGATGAGAGCAAAACTTTTTTTTCCAGAAAAAAGTGATATTAAATTTTCAGTTTTAAATTGTGTGGATCAATATTATCTTACCTTAGAGTACTTGAGATTCGTAAAACTTTTTAGCAAATATTAGTTGCATTTAAGGGATTTTAAAGAAATTCTTTAATGGAATGATATAAAAAATAGAACTGGAATTTTAAAAGGCATTGCATGGACTATATTTTAATAGAAAAAAATATTGTTTTTAAAATGTATAAAAAAAATGAATTTCGTACCAGACCAAAGACAAAAATTTTTAAAAAAGTAACTTTCATAAAAAAAATTCCTTGAAACATTTATTTGTTTGCAACTAACTTTGAATATTTGACTTGAAGAAATGTCTTTAAATCATGAATTGGAATTCCTTTATCTTCTGTCAAATCTGTGAAAATTTCTGGAAATATGAGCTTTAGTTGGTGTTCTGACGGAACATTCAAAATATGACAGTTATTTTTTCCACTTTTAATAGCTAAATTTTTCTTCATTTTTCAAAAGTTATGAAACAAGAAATATTCAATTAAATTCCTACACAAATGGTCAAAATTTCTCATTTACTAACAATGGGAAGTTCAATATAAACACGGATGTCTGCTGGAAGTATCTGAGTTTCCAATAAAATGATATAAAAAGAAATAGTTGAGACTATAGGGGGGGTTTCCCTTGACAGAGGCTTCGAATATCCTGTAATAACTCTCTCAAGGACGCAGCAATTTGAACGGAACAATGTAGAATGTTCTCCTTAGTAGATACACGTCACATCGCAGTGTTCTCGGATGGGGAGTGGCTCCAAATTGACGGGTTATGTTGACTAGCAAAACACCCGCATATGGGCCGCTGAAAATCCTTTTGCCACTCACCAAACACTGCTATGATCAAAAAGTTGGTATGTGGGGCACGATGTCTCTGTTACGCATCATAGGGCCCATTCTCTTTGACACCGATGCGATGTGTACCTGAGCATTTTTGAACAGTTCGGGAACCAACTGGATGTTCGTGAGTTAACAGTAGGTTACTTTCAATGAGATGGAGCAACGTGTCACTCATCGGAAAGGAGTAGTATGGTGGAAATTGAGTCTTTCATCGGCAACAGAGTCATTTAAAAGGTGGCTTTGTCCTCATTGGTCGCCGGACTTGACACCACTAGACTTTCTCCTTTGGGAGAAGTCTAACGCAGTGGTTCCCAATCCATAGAGGTTTGCGGACCACTAAACCAGAAATTGAACCATGTGCGGACCACCCCACCGACTTGAAGGAGGGGTCCTCCCGGGGGTATGGGGGTATAGAATATCCCTCAGGCAAAAGGGATACAGGATTAATGTACTCACATTCTTATGTATCATATTCTAAAAATAAAATAATTATTTTAAACTTCTAAGAAATTTTAATTCAACACCTGATAGTCATCGGATATATTCGGTCCATCTATTTCAATGAACATTGCTTTCAAAATCCCCGTTTATGTGGCAACTTTTTTATATGTGGTGCCGGACCACTTCCGAGGCTCTCGCGGACCACCTGTGGTCCGTGGACTACCGGTTGGGAACCACTGGTCTATCGGAACTAGCCTCGGACTGTGGCAGATTTGAAGGAAAACATCCAACGTGATATTGCTTCCATTTCTCTCGATATCCTTGCCAATACGTCCAAGAACGTGGAGCACCACGATAAGACATATCTGGCTGAAAACGGCGATCACTTGCAATATCGCATGTAATGCTGTTGACTAGACATGCTTCAAAGTATATAGCGTATTTTTTTTGGTTCGTATTGCTTCATCTTAGCGTAATTTGTTACAGGATTCGGAGCCTCTTCCGACTGATTCATCCTATATAATAGAATATACCTTTAAAAAGATTGCTGAAACCATTTCAATGTTAGAGAATAAAGTGTTGATAGCTATTCTTTCCTTGTCTCAGTATCACTTCCATAGTGATTTAATGCGATGCATTTTTAAACAACATGAAAGGGATGTATTCCCATGACTTAGGAAAACTTTAAGACTTTCTTTAGCATGCCATTCAACATTTTCTTCTCCTAAAAGAAACTTGATAAAAATTGTGTAGGTCGTACCTTGTTTGATGTTTGGTTGAGACAAAAGATTTAGCAAAAGGACAAAGAGTACCTTTAAATCCCACTACGTCTAAAGACATCACTTCCTGAAAAAGATAACTCCCGTTGAACTCTCATTGCACATATGTTCTTTTGTTTCATAAGCATGTTTCTTTATTTAAAGTAAATGACTCAAAGCCTTGATAAAAAATATGTTAATTACTTTACTAATATATTTACCATGTTTTCCTTTCTATAAAAAGAAAAAAAACTGAAGAAAACAACCACCTTTTTTCTATTGAGATAAAAATAATTTGCGATATTCTAAACTAAGGTAATTGTATTAGTTTAGGACAAAGAAATCGTAATTTTTAAAGATATTTCATCCTCAGTGAGTCTTTAAAGAAACGCACATAACAGGCATGAAGTGTACGTACACAATGAGCACAATAGATGAAACTTTCTTACATACATTTAGTATTCAAATTTTTAAGACTAGTTTTATATTATGTAGCTGTGCATTTTATGATATTTTTTCGAAGTAATCATCCCTTAGATATAGCTGACGTAGTATTCCCAAATCTGCTCAAGAAAGGAATGCTGAAGGCACGTAAACACTAAAAAGGGATCATTCTTAAATTTTCAGCAAAATATTTAAAAATTAAACACACTTTTATCTTAGCATTGAAAAATTAAATATCTGATGTAAGACAGTAATTTTCCGAAAGGATAACGACATCGCTAGCAGACATAGGAGCATTCTAGACTTTTTGACTGAGAGAAACTGACAATCTATGCAAGTTTTATTGCTTAAATTCACACCAATTTTAAATATTACACGTAGTTAGTTTGAAAACCCTAAAGAGTTTATTTCATGGTATATATATCCAATTTTTGGTAATTCATGTTTGTTTTCTTTGTATACTCGAGATTTATTTAACTCGATCTTTATTTGCGAACAATAAGATGTTCAGTGTACTCTGTAAAAGTGGACTTTTTAATAATTTATCAGACCGAATGCCTTAACGTACAGAGTTTTTCTGCCTCTATGGCTCAGGTTAGTTCCATAGTAATAATATATTTTGTCAATAGTAATAATAGTAGTCCACGGTAGTTCCATAGTAATAATATATAATATGATGCTGAGAGTGCAGGAAACTATTTGAAGTGTATGTTTACTTTCCAAGAAATATATGCACCTTTTCTTTATTGAAAATCTGTGTACGGATAAAGTATGGATCCTCCAAGAAGAATTAATTATTCGTGATGAAAAAGTGAATCTTCAGTCTGTTTGTTTAAACTTACCGGTGGAAAAATTCTGAACCTTTTTGCTGTAGCTCGCGCGAAAAGACATACTATCTAAGATACTAGTAATTATATTTTGATTGTATACCTCTTACGTATTTTGGGAGTACAGTAACATAATTATATATTCCTTTAAATAGAAAATCATATTAGGTTGTTGAAAGCACAGAAAATCCTCAATTCGTTGTTGGTATAGCCTTTTACTTCTCGTTTTCCAGCATATTTCACTGGCTGAAATAGATTCGTATTAAGTTTATGATTCAATCTGATTCTTTTGTATATTTTACTACTTTTATGTACACTCCTTACTTCTTTGGTATTAGAATTATTGGCACAGTGGTATGGAACACAGGATAAAGAATCGATTTATGTTTTGAATAAATCATCAAACTTAATAAGCCATTGTAATAATGCAGGATCATGACCTGCTGCTATTAACTACGGCTGAAATCGTATCTCGTACACTGGTTGTAAGTTCGCCAATAGGGCGGTAATTAATTAATTAAATAGATGGGCCCAACTCTCAAGAATGATACTGAATATACATATATACACTTTATTTACACATATTTACATACATTCGAACTTGTAACACTTAGCAAACGCTGAAACATTAGTAATGCTAGGAATTTACATATATATAATCTTATCCAAGCACTATCTTTTAAATCTTACGATGTCGCCGGCCCTGGCGGGTTAGAGGCGATTATGTAAAGAGTCGGTATGCTAGTTGCTATAATACAAAATGCTCACCCATTTGTCGCAGCCGTCTGCATCGAATTCACCGATAACGCTGGTCCATAGTAGTATATAAAGTTCACACAGTTCACAGAGTTCGTGGGTACAGTTTGTTCACTGTAGCGTCGCGGTGTATCCTCGTCCTATTTATCCAGTTCTCTTGGGACTAAAGAGTTCGGGGTCCTTTTATGTCGAAGGTCACTTATTGACGACTCCTCGTACGTTACTCAGCACGGGTAGCTTTTCTTACACTATGCGGGTCGGTCAGCATGGGTGGGCGGTCAATGTTGCTCAGCATAGGTACCTTCTCTTCCGATATGCGGTTCGATCAGCACTGATGGGTGGTCATCTGGGTGTCCAATTCATTAAGCGACGGTGCGTATCTCTCTGGTATCGGCTTAAACTTAATGGTAGTGTCGTCTCTTCGCCCTCGGCACTATGTTGACATCTATGGGCAATCGCTACTTCTGCAACTTCTCGTCGCTGATTATTCTATTTTGCGTCCGGAGCTAACGCTGTTCAATCCGTACGTATTATGTACTTGCGTAGGACCGGCGTCTTTCTTCTAATATTATACAGTGGGTCTCTTCTCAGCCCTGTAGCAGCTTATTTTTTTTGTTGAGTTTCGTAAGTTAGGGCTCTCGTCGGCCCGTTGGCAGCTTACTGTCTTATCATCTCTTTTTTTTTAATGGCGCTCTGATACAAATGTCTCATCATCTTGTATATATTCTTCTCCATCCTCGTCTCATTGGTTCTCGCTTCCTCGGTCCCTATTCGCTCGCCCCTCCCTTGTTTATAGAGGGGGCGGATGCGATTAGCTCTCATAGGTTATTCTTGTCTCTTGCCTTTCGCAATTGCCTAAGTTCTGGCGCCGATTATGTCTGGTAAAACTTCCCATCAGACGGCCCCACCTGCTCGACCTCCGACCTCAGATATACGGCCGTTGACAACTTAATTTCTCCGTTTTTTATGGTACCGTAAATCTGGCGTTATAAAAATGTCGGGACTGTAAATTTGCTTGTCCACGCAAGCTGGGTGGCCCCTTAACAATTTAGGTTTTTCACATTCCGACAAATTCATCAATTCACATTCGACAAATTCAACAACATCAATTAGGTTGTTTTCACATTCCGACTCTTTACATTCTCCCCCTTGGCGAATTAAAAAATCGTAAGGCGATTTTTTTACATATCATCCTTATCACACTATTGACACTACATACATACATAAAATCAATCATTATTCATGCCTAAAATCATTCATTTTAAATTTATAATACATAAATGAGCACTCTTTTACGCTAGCTGTGTACAGTAATACATTAGACATATACTTGGTACATAATGGACACATTATTTATTTTGTACATTTCTCTACGTAAATAAATACTGGTTTTAGCACGTGGTGTCATTTGACATTGACTTCACTACCTGTTTATATTACTGGTAAATTTCATAAAATTCTCGCTGCGCTACTGTTTTCTACTTCTTTTCACTGACGTCCTATTTACAATTGTCCCTAGGCACTGCACATTACACCATAACAAATACACATATAATTACACTACACATTACTAGTTATACCACTTGCATATAATTATTACATATAATCATAAAAATTGACAGTGCACTGTTACACTAACTCTGCAGCATTATATATTACATACTGAGAACATACACTATATATTGAGACTCTACCTGACTTTTTCTTTACACTTTTATGCTAATATGATACACTGACATATAATTCATTTGACATTGCCGACACTATTATTTATATTACATTGCTATATTACATATTACGATCACCTATACACTACTATATTAAATTACGACTGATCTACTGACTTTCCCAACACGTTAAACTCGACACGTTATTCTCGAACTTTTATCCTCACAATTCGTTTGTTTACCTCAGCTGTCGTTACCATGGCAAGTTTTCCCTTACCAAGTCCGGTTTATAGTTAACCCTGGTCGTACTCACTCCGCGAAACCAGTTTCGTTTAAGTCTTACGCTCGCTTATCTCCGTATGTCATTGTAAGTAATTATAGAATTCTAGAGGTTTCCTCTTTTACACCTGGCAACGGTAAACGGCTACTCTTTGTTTAATTATCGCTTGGTCACTTCCGCCCTAGTACAGCTTTTGTCGCGAGCTTTGTCGCCATAATTATTTAGTTCTGGCGATGTTACTTATTTATTGATGCTCCCGTATTCGTAAATATGTCTACTTTTTCCTCTTATTTTTTGTTTATAACTTGAAACTCCTTTTTATTTTCTGTTTCTGGTCCTTATTATGTTTTTATTATGTTATTACTCTTTGTCGTGCTCCTTTCGTTATTATCCCACGCTTATTTATTCATTTATTTATTTTTTTTAATTTACTTATTTATTTGTAAACAGTTTTTTATTTGCTTTTTTTTGTTTATAATTGGCTAATTATTTATAATTTATCTATATATTCGTTCGTGTGTATTTATATTCCTTGCTTTTGATGTTCCCATGTTTGTTCTTGTGTGTACTAACTTCTACGTAGTATTGACTGGTCTATGTCCGCGCCTTTTTACAATTTTTTTTTTAAATTTTGTTTTTTGTGTGTTTTTTGCGATTTTTTTTTTGTTATTTTTTGTGTATTACGCTAGACTTATGACCGTCATTATTGTAGCCTTCTCTTCACTTTTGTGTTTGCATTTTTTTTTTGTTTCTCATTATCATTTGATTAATATTTGTCGTTCAATTATTTAGCTATTTCATTCGCTCCTTTCGTATTTATCTCATGATTCACTGCTTGCCTTTTGAAAAAGCGGATCCACTCTTTATTTGTTTCCTTCCACGCTGCTGACCAGATAACTAGGTTCTATATTTTTGCTTACTCTATACACAATATTATGCTCACTGTCTACACACTTATATTCATATGCACTTTGTTTCTATTCATTTTTTGTTTTTAATTACACATGTTTCATCCTGCTGATATTATATCTTCTTGTAATACTATCTACATGTATTTATGCTTTACACTATTTTATTCCCCTGTATATACTTATTTGTCTACATATTATCTTTGCTGTAATCCGATATATGCTACCAAAAACTTATGATTGCTATTGCCCAATTGACTGGCCAAATCACTGAACAATAATGCAATCTCAGCTTTCGGCCACGATTTGAAGATTTTACGCCTGCAGTCGTAAATCTCGCAAATCGTAACATTTTGTTCGCCCTTAACTCTCTTGCGTTGACCTACCCCACTGATTTGTCTGACCTTCAACTGTAATCCCCTGCTCCGCTTTTTGTGGTTGTCTTCCTGGGGAACAACGGGGAGGGGGGGGGACGCGTTCGAAACCTGATTTCTCGGACATACGCGTTATTTTTCTCCCGCACCGGATTTAAATCCCGAACGTATCCACTTTCAGTACATTAAAATTCGTCCCTTTCGTTTATCGCACCTTACTATTTAATGGGTCCTGCTTCGTAAATTATATGGTCTACGATTCGTTGCGCTTTGTTTAACGTGTTCATCGTCTGCTATACTTTGGTTGCTATATTTTAGGTGTGGCTTTCGTTCGTCACTTTTAATAATTGCGTTTTTGTGCATATTAACTAAGCGATTTTGTGGTTCGTTTATATCGCGTAGTAAAAAATTGTTATGGCGTAAAGCTTTTATAATACGAAACGGTCCGGAGAACTTCGGTGTTAACGCAGGGGTTTTTTGAAAAATTTTCACGTATACCTTGTCTCCTATTTCTAACACACGATCTCCGGTTCTTTTATAATTTTTTTTTTGTTGCTGTTCAGCCTGTGTTTGGTTTGCTATCACGTCTTTTTGTATTTTGTCGAAAAATGTTAGGTGATTCTGTAAATATTCCTTGTATGCCCCTTTTGTGTTTAAATTTTGTTGTTCCGTAACTTCTAGTTTATCTGCCGTTAGTCTCACATCGAATGGTGTTTTAATGTCACGCATAAAGAATAAAAATGCGGGTGTGTACTTTGTACTTGGATGTTGACAGTTGTTATAGTACAGATTATACCAATTGAGTGCTTGATCCCACTTAAAACTCTCCCTCGCTATACAGCTGATTGCCGACTTTAATAATTTGTGAATGACTTCTAGTCTGCCGTTCGTACTTGGTTTATAAGGCGAAATAAAATTAACCTCTACGCCTAGATGTGTATGGAAATCTTTATATGCTTCATTTTTAAAACTTGTACCGTTGTCACTCATTATTGATTGTGGTAACCCGTAGCTCGCGTAAAACTTTTTTAATGTTTCGATCACCGTTTCCGCTGTAATGTTTTTTACTGGTGTCGCACTTAAGAATCTCGTGTACATGTCTACAATAGTTATGACGTATTTATTCCCTGTACTTGTACGTACCAACGGTCCGACTGCGTCGATTGCTATTTGTTGTAGTGGGTATGTAATGTTATTGAAAGTCTCTAATGGTGCGGGTGTAATATATTTTTTTTTGTACTGTAAGCATTCCTCGCATGATTTAATATAATTTGCTACATCCTCCGTCATTCCTTTCCAAAAATATTTCTTACTGATGATGTTGATCGTTTTGCTTATCCCGAAGTGCGCTACATGTGCTAACTTAATGACGATGCGTTGTAACTTTGTGGGCACTACTACTTTCGATTCTGCTAAATATGGATTTCCCCTTTTTGTTTTTTCTCTTACCATTACTAGTTGTGTGGACGGATCGAGTACATATTTCTTGTATCTACCTTCGAAACAGTTTTTTCCTTTACTTAGCGACTCTTTAATT
This sequence comes from Dolomedes plantarius, assembly GCA_907164885.2. Classification (NCBI taxonomy): domain Eukaryota; kingdom Metazoa; phylum Arthropoda; class Arachnida; order Araneae; family Dolomedidae; genus Dolomedes; species Dolomedes plantarius. The sequence goes on along the minus strand of OU015498.1, from coordinate 48,853,338 downwards.
CCCTTTACTTTATCATCTTCGTTTTGCCCCTTTAAAATATTTGTGATCGTTAATTCCGTACTTTCTTGGAAGAGATCTCTAGTCAAATCATTTTGCATATTTATATTAAGTACCTGTCGTGACAGATAGTCCGCGGGGTTGAGCTGACCTTCGATGTGTTGGAATTCGAAGTCAAATGTACTCAGTTCCAAAAGCCACCTTGCTGTGATATCGGACTGTTTATCCAATTTAAGATGATATTGTAGAGCCTTAGCGTCTGATAATAATATGAAGTGTGTCCCGTACAAGTATTCCTTGAAATGTCTTATTCCCTCGTATATGGCTAGTAGTTCCGTTTTGACTGCAGGGTACCTAACCTCGGCGTCTTTTAATTTTCGAGAGTAAAATTCTATTGGTATTAAAAATCCCTTTTCATTTTTTTGTGATAAAATCGCGCAAATTGCTTTTCCCGAAGCATCCGTGTTTAAGTAGTATTGTTGGTTTTCGTTGGGTTTGTGTATTTGTGGGCGACTTAAAATTTGCGATTGAATTCGAGTAAATGCCCTTTCCGCCTCGTCGTTCCATGTGAATTTGTTTTTTTTACTTGTGAGTTTTACTAGGGGTTCTGTAATGTTAGCGTAGTCGTGAATTAGATGTCTGAAATAGTTTGCTAACCCCAGAAATGATTTAGTTTGTTTTACTGTTTTTGGTTTTGGAAATCTCTGTATTTTCTTTATGCTTTTATCGGCGGGTTGTATTCCGTGTTTATTTATTTTAAACCCTAAGAATGTGATGTCGGTTTTGAATAATTGTAATTTTGCAGGGTCTAAGGTTAAGTTGTATTCTTTTAGGCGCTGAAATAATAATTGTAATTTGCGTTTTAACTCTGGCTCACTATTTGCTGCTATAATAATATCATCTAAATAAAAATGGATATTTTCTTCGTCGAGTCCCTTCATAACCGTGTTCATCAATTGGCAAAAATATGCTCCCGAATTCTTTAAACCGAACGCTAATCTGGATATCTGATAATTTCCGAATTCGGTGCAAAAAGAGCAGTATTTTCTTAATTCTTCTGGCAGTAATATTTGGAAAAATGCCGATTTTAAATCTACGACTGAGTATAACTTGAATCCTGCTACCTTTTGTGTTATTTCTTTGATACGTGGTATAAATACTGAATATAATTCTGTTATTTGATTTAACAAACGGAAATCAATTGCGAGACGATATTTTGGGGGTTTCTCTGGGTCACTGGATGGTTTTTTTATGAGTAAGACAGGAAATGAATATTCCGACGTCGATGGCTCGATGAGTTGCGCCTCTAACAAATCCTGTATTTCCGCCTTTAATATTCGTACTAAATTACGCGGTGTGGTATACGGCTTACATTGTATCCCAAAATTATGTTTCAATTTTAGTTCTGGGGTCACTGCGTTTGTACATCCTAATGTCTTATAGCTTTTAGAAAATACTTCGTAGTTGTTCATTAAAAGTTGAATGACTTCGTGTTGTAATTGTGGATTTAAATGTTTAACGTCAAAGTCTGTTTCTTTAAGCTCCTGCTTTCTACGTTGAAGTATTTCTGTCCTATCCATCAATTTTATGTTGTTTATATTTCGTATTTGCTGCCCCGTTATTTCTTTTGAGTCACTGTCTTTCTCTATCTGAAATTCTGTAGTGATTTTTCCGACTCTCATGTCCTTGTTTAATAAAATTGTTTTGTCGGTAGAGTTTTGTACCCATACTTGTATTTTTCTTTTTCCAATTGTACATATCGATTCTTCGACTAATGGTGTCATACTGTGTGTTATGTCATATAAATAGATATTTGTCCCGTCTTCATATTCCTGGTCTAGTTTTAATGTTAATGCCTGTACTTCGTTAGGTTGGAGCGTAATTTTGTTTATTAGTCGGGCAAAATTGTGTCTCTGATCTGCCACGCGTTTGCTATGGTCCCGTTTGTTCGTATTCGCGTCTTTTTCATTTAGGATGGGTATCTCATGAAATTGTAATTTTAGTTTTCTTGCGTTCATATCGACGATTGCTTTGTGGTTGTGCATAAAGTCTATTCCTAATAATATTTGGTATGGGGTATCCATCTCTGCGTTTGTGACATACAGGGTGGTTTTACACAACTTATTCCCGATTTTGAGGTTAATTGCCACACACTTGCAAAATGCAATCCGTTCTTTCGTGAAGGACTGCAATTTCACCTGACGCGATAAATATGTTACTTTTATTTTGTTTTTTACTTTCTCGAACATTTCATGGGATATTAAAGAAATTGCTGACCCGCTGTCCAATAATGCGTATTCGAATGTTTCCGCGATTTGAATTTCGATTATGGGCAGCTGATTTTCTGTGAGAGATATGTTGTTTATCGCCCTATATGTGTATTGCCGTGTATCCCACCTGTCTCCTACATTGTCTCTGTTACGTCTGTATTGCGTTGTGTTTTTTTTACCTTTGATGTGTCTGTAATTTTTATTGTTTACCCCTTGTCGTTCGCGCTTTTTGTAACTATATTTTGGTCGTTCGTTCTGCCAAATTGGTTGATTATGATTATTTTTTATATGGTACCCCTGTCTTTCGTTCCGCCATCTATCATACCTGCGTCTCTGCGTATATCTTTCTGCATGTTGGTAGGAAGTATTGCGGGGTCTCTCCCAAAACCGCTTTTTGTATGTATTAATATATGGGTTTTGCTTCCTGACTTGGCGAGGCCCCTGTTTTAGTTTAAAGTGTTTGAATATCCGTTTTGCCTACCTCTGCTCATTCCTCTACCTCTGTGAAAATTACTCCTCCCTCTAAAGTTGTTATACTCTCTGCCATTGGAGCTATGCCTCTGCGTGGGGTTTTCTCTGTATCCATTTTGGTCTCTGCTATAACCGTTCCCGTTTCTACCTGCCGCTGTTTGGTTCATTGCAAAATTTTGCCGGGGCGTTTGGTAAGCGTTTGTGTAACTCCCATTAGTCGTATTATACCCTACGTCTCTGTTGGCGTTAATTGTTCTGAGCCTAGTCCGACATTCTTCGATGCGATGTCCCATTTTTAAACACCAATTACATTGGGCTAGTTGTAACGTTAAGTGCTTAACGGTTTCTGTTAGTTCGGCTACCTGGTTTCTTAACTCTTTTACGCTCTCTTGCTCCTCATGTATTTTGTTTGCTTGCGGTCGCATGCGTACTGCGTTAACCGCGTTACTTTCTTCGTCGTAAATTACGCTTAATTCTTTCGCTCGTTTGATCGCCTCATTAAAGTCCGCTACGTTTTCTTTTCGTAATTCTGTTTTAATTTCTGATGGTATAATTTCCATAAATTTTGCTAATTTAACATTATTTGCCATTTGTTTAGTTTCTTCTACCGAGAATGCCGAAATTCCTAAATATTCATTGCCCACTTTCTCTATTTCTTGAGCGATTTCGTCATAAGTCTGGGATGGTTTAAACACTAAGTTCTGGAATCTGCATTGCTTTTGCATGCTCGTTGGGTCCGGTTGGAATTTGTCTTTTAGGGTCTCTATTATTGTGCCAAAATCGGTCGCGTTTTGGAGCGTCGCATTACTCTTTAAAAATTCTTTTGCCCTGTCATGCAATCTCGTTTTGGTTATAATCGCTTTTTGTTTCTCTGTCCATCTGGTTTGACTTGCAATCTCTACGAATTGCTGCTGAAAAAATTCTAGTGACTCGTTTTCGGTGCCATTAAAGGTGGGTAACATGGCTATTATACCTGAATCTAACAGATGGGTATCATTCGCTATTGAGCTACTGTCCCTATTGGAGTTTTCGCCCATATCTACCTCCGGGTCTCCCTGCCGGCGACTTGCCTTACTTCCTCGCGGCATAATTAACTGTTCAGGTTAATTCTCAATTTAAAAATCTAGCGCCCCTTACACCCTACACAGTTCACCTTACCTATATATCAGTAATATATAACACTTCACTCAATACTTTTCACTTATAAATCACTTAGAAATACACATATATCTTAAAAATATCAATTTCACTTCTAAATATTGTTTCTAATCATTTAAATTTTAATTAGAGAGTTGTCCCGAAATTTTAACCTATGCACACATAAATATTCCTCTTAAAATTTTCACACTACGATTTTTAACAACATACATAACACACATAATATAATAATAATAACACATATAATATAATAATAATAACCTAATATAATAATAATAACACAATAGATTATACAGCAATAACCATGTCCTCACTAAAATAGTGAAAATTGGACGGCACCACAATGTAATAATGCAGGATCATGACCTGCTGCTATTAACTACGGCTGAAATCGTATCTCGTACACTGGTTGTAAGTTCGCCAATAGGGCGGTAATTAATTAATTAAATAGATGGGCCCAACTCTCAAGAATGATACTGAATATACATATATACACTTTATTTACACATATTTACATACATTCGAACTTGTAACACTTAGCAAACGCTGAAACATTAGTAATGCTAGGAATTTACATATATATAATCTTATCCAAGCACTATCTTTTAAATCTTACGATGTCGCCGGCCCTGGCGGGTTAGAGGCGATTATGTAAAGAGTCGGTATGCTAGTTGCTATAATACAAAATGCTCACCCATTTGTCGCAGCCGTCTGCATCGAATTCACCGATAACGCTGGTCCATAGTAGTATATAAAGTTCACACAGTTCACAGAGTTCGTGGGTACAGTTTGTTCACTGTAGCGTCGCGGTGTATCCTCGTCCTATTTATCCAGTTCTCTTGGGACTAAAGAGTTCGGGGTCCTTTTATGTCGAAGGTCACTTATTGACGACTCCTCGTACGTTACTCAGCACGGGTAGCTTTTCTTACACTATGCGGGTCGGTCAGCATGGGTGGGCGGTCAATGTTGCTCAGCATAGGTACCTTCTCTTCCGATATGCGGTTCGATCAGCACTGATGGGTGGTCATCTGGGTGTCCAACTCATTAAGCGACGGTGCGTATCTCTCTGGTATCGGCTTAAACTTAATGGTAGTGTCGTCTCTTCGCCCTCGGCACTATGTTGACATCTATGGGCAATCGCTACTTCTGCAACTTCTCGTCGCTGATTATTCTATTTTGCGTCCGGAGCTAACGCTGTTCAATCCGTACGTATTATGTACTTGCGTAGGACCGGCGTCTTTCTTCTAATATTATACAGTGGGTCTCTTCTCAGCCCTGTAGCAGCTTATTTTTTTTGTTGAGTTTCGTAAGTTAGGGCTCTCGTCGGCCCGTTGGCAGCTTACTGTCTTATCATCTCTTTTTTTTTTAATGGCGCTCTGATACAAATGTCTCATCATCTTGTATATATTCTTCTCCATCCTCGTCTCATTGGTTCTCGCTTCCTCGGTCCCTATTCGCTCGCCCCTCCCTTGTTTATAGAGGGGGCGGATGCGATTAGCTCTCATAGGTTATTCTTGTCTCTTGCCTTTCGCAATTGCCTAAGTTCTGGCGCCGATTATGTCTGGTAAAACTTCCCATCAGACGGCCCCACCTGCTCGACCTCCGACCTCAGATATACGGCCGTTGACAACTTAATTTCTCCGTTTTTTATGGTACCGTAAATCTGGCGTTATAAAAATGTCGGGACTGTAAATTTGCTTGTCCACGCAAGCTGGGTGGCCCCTTAACAATTTAGGTTTCTGTTGTTTTCACATTCCGACTCTTTACAGCCATTTATGTAATTTCTTTCGAAAGCAAATAAATAATATATTAGAGTAAATTAGAAATTATACCGTCAAGAAGTAATGCTCCCAGAGGTCACTTATTACAGAATAGGGAAGGAAAATTTTGAAATTGCCCTTTTATCGAAATCTTATATTTCCATACATTCCTTAATCTTATAATTCCATAACCCTTCTATAGGAATGCTATAGAAGTGAGAATATTTTGAGTCACTAAAATACCGCCATATACATGAAATTTTAGTAATTGAATACTAACACAAATAAATAAGTTTCGTTCGTTATGATGTGGACTGTCGGCTTTAAATTTTCTTTTTTCGTTCTTCGACTCCATTTAAAACGACTCGGGACTCTTAAGATAGATGTGGATAAATTTCATCACAAATTTATCTTTTGTACTATGTAGGAAACATAACTCCAATAAAGTATAGAAATTTAGCCACTCATGGATCTATTTGTAGTTCTGGCCGAGAAGAAGAGAAATCTTTTCCTTGTCAGTTGTTTGCAATTCAAACTTTAGCGGACTATCTGAATAGTATATTCTGTTGTCAATACGACAACTACTGGTTTGGCGAAAAACCATACTCATCCTGTCTTTGTGTACTCAAATAGTAAGAGGCCTCGAAAATGAGAGAAGAATTTTGAACAGCTTATCAGATAGATAGGACGTTGAGCTTTTATCCTGAATATGGAAATTATTCCTTTCGAACTGACTTATTTTTTGAAAATAAATACAAATTTGTGAATCCCAAGAAATACAATGTATACTTGATTCTGCTGAATAGTAAAGAAGAATTTTTAAAAAATTTATGATGAGGCGTAAAAAAATAGAGTTATGTTAAATCAGAGAACAATGCAAACAGGACTTTACTCGGATTGCTGACATGTTGAAAAGTATCAGTTATAGGCCAAAATATAATGAAGATAGGCCTTTTTAAAGAGATATAAAAGATTGTGTTTTAGAAATGTTATCGTGCCCCCTTACATGAATGGCCAGAATGGAAAATGAGAGAATAATTTTGAACAGCTTATTAAATAGATAGGTCGTTGAGCTTTCATCCTGACTATGGAAATTATTCCTTTCGAACTGACTTATTTTTTGAAAATAAATACGGATTTGTGAATCCCAAGAAATACAATGTATACTTGATTCTGCTGAATAGTAAAGAAGAATTTTTAAAAAAATGTATGATGAGGCGTAAAAAAATAGAGTTATGTTAAATCCGAGAACAATACAAACAGGACTTTACCCGGATTGCTGACAAGTCGAAAAGTATGAGTTATAGGCCAAAATATAATGAAGATAGACCTTTTTAATGAGATATTAAAAGATTGTATTTTAGAAATGTTATCGTGCCTCCTTAAATGAATGGCCAGAATGGAAAATGAAAGAATAATTTTGAACAGCTTATTAAATAGATAGGACGTTGAGCTTTCACCCTGACTATGGAAATTATTCCTTTCGAACTGACTTATTTTTTGAAAATAAATACAGATTTGTGAATCCCAAGAAAGACGATGTATACTTGATTCTGCTGAATAGTAAAGAAGAATTATTTTTAAATGTATGATGAGGCGTAAAAAATAGAGTTATGTTAAATCTGAGAACAATGCAAAAAGGACTTTACCTGGATTGCTGACATGTTGAAAAGTATGAGTTATAGGCCAAAATATAATGAAGATAGGCCTTTTTAAAGAGATATTAAAAGATTGTATTTTGAAATGTTATCGTGCCCCCTTAAATGAATGGCCAGAATGGAAAATGAGAGAATAATTTTGAACAACTTATTAAATGGATAGGACGTTGACCTTTCATCCTAACTATGGAAATTATTCCTTTCGAACTGACTTATTTTTTGAAAATAAATACAGATTTGTGAATCCCAAGACAGACGATGTATACTTGATTCTACTGAATAGTAAAGAAGAATTTTTAAAAAAAATGTATGATGAGGCTTAAAAAAATAGAGTTATGTTAAATCCGATAACAATGCAAACAGGACTTTACCCGGATTGCTGACATGTTGAAAAGTATGAGTTATAGGCCAAAATATAATGAAGATAGGCCTTTTTAAAGAGATATTAAAAGATTGCATTTTAGAAATGTTATCGTGTTCCCTTAAATGAATGAACAGAATGGAAAATGAGAGAATAATTTTGAACAGCTTATTAAATAGATAGGACGTTGAGCTTTCATCCTGACTATGGAAATTATTCCTTTCGAACTGACTTATTTTTTAAAAATAAATACAGATTTGTGAATCCCAAGAAAGACGATGTATACTTGATTCTGCTGAATAGTAAAGAAGAATTTTTTTTAAATGTATGATGAGGCGTAAAAAATAGAGTTATGTTAAATCTGAGAACAATGCAAACAGGACTTTACCTGGATTGCTGACATGTTGAAAAGTATGAGTTATAGGCCAAAATATAATGAAGATAGGCCTTTTTAAAGAGATATTAAAAGATTGTATTTTGAAATGTTATCGTGCCCCCTTAAATGAATGGCCAGAATGGAAAATGAGAGAATAATTTTGAACAACTTATTAAATGGATAGGACGTTGACCTTTCATCCTGACTATGGAAATTATTCCTTTCGAACTGACTTATTTTTTGAAAATAAATACAGATTTGTGAATCCCAAGAAAGACGATGTATACTTGATTCTGCTGAATAGTAAAGAAGAATTTTTTTTAAAAAATATATGATGAGGCGTAAAAAAATAGAGTTATAATAAATCCGAGAACAATGCAAACATGACTTTACCCGGATTGCTGACATGTTGAAAAGTATGAGTTATAGGCCAAAATATAATGAAGACAGGCCTTTTTAAAGAGATATTAAAAGATTGTATTTTAGAATTGTTATCGTGCCCCCTTAAATGAATGGCCAGAATGGAAAATGAGAGAATAATTTTGAACAACTTATTAAATAGATAAGACGTTGAGCTTTCATCCTGACTATGGAAATTATTCCTTTCGAACTGACTTATTTTTTGAAAATAAATACAGATTTGTGAATCCCAAGAAAGACGATGTATACTTGATTCTGCTGAATAGTAAGGAAGAATTTTTTAAAAAATATATGATGAGGCGTAAAAAAATAGAGTTATGATAAATCCGAGAACAATGCAAACATGACTTTACCCGGATTGCTGACATGTTGAAAAGTATGAGTTATAGGCCAAAATATAATAAAGATAGGCCTTTTTAAAGAGATATTAAAAGATTGTATTTTAGAAATGTTATCATGCCCCCTTAAATGAATGGCCAGCAGTCTGTCACTTTTCTTTGAACAAATGGCGTCATAGCCAATCTTACGGGAATTTGTAATAAATAAATAGAAATGTGTACTTCACTGTCTCATTTACGTCCTTGCAGTTATGTAATTCCTGATATTTTTTTATAATCTGTTATATTTTTGTGCACATTTAAATCTTTTTAAAGTTTTATATTACAATTTTATATGATAGAAACCTGGTAAACACAAATTATTTTAATGTTTACTGTTAAAAAGAAGGATTCGAAATGTACCAAAAATAATCAAATGTATGACATTTTTCCTATCAAATAACTTTGTTAAATAGTTAAGAATTCAAAATAAGTTTCATAACATAGGAATTAAAAATTTTTAATAAATGTAAAACAAAGACATCGATAAGTTGTCTTTAGTTTTCCCATCCTTTCGAAATTACTCGTAAATTTTATCACTACTCCTGTTTTTTAGCAAAATGAAAGAAATTAACTGCTCTCCACTGAAAAACTTTGATTTAGTTTTACATTTTATTCATTACATTTCATTCATGATAAACTTTTAAATATTTCCTTTTAAAAATTAAAAAAAATATTTTATTATTTACATGTATGAAACAATAGTTATTTATGTTCAAATTTCAACCGTTTATCTAGTTCTTTACGTGCACAGTTGTCATGTTAAAAAAGATCTTAATTAAAATATGAACACCTCTAACTGTCACATCACCTTTTTCTTTGAGGCTTTTTTAAGATCATATTTATTTCTCCTAACAGTCGGCTCATTATTTATTTCACGAATTAATCAGGATATCCTGAGCAACAGTTTTTCAAAAGTCTTTAAAGAAAGCCATATGTGTGTTGATTAATTACACCTTAGAGATTCAATTTCCTGAACATCACTTCCATACGCCACCGAGGAAAAAAAAAGTATTTATGAAGTATTATTACCTCTATCCTTTGTCAACGTGATCTGTTTGCGAACGTATCTATTATCTCCCTTCCTGTTTTCTAATTAGCCTCCCCTGTGGCTTGTCCCAACCTCCATGGCTTTTCATTAATCATCTTTGCAAAAAGTCTCACATAATTTGGTGTTAACTACTTTTGTCGTGAAAAAAAAAAGCAATCCAAGGAAATAATGCCTCCATTTATTTCCAGGAAAACCGGAAAGAATTAAAACGGAAAATAAATTGTGTGAGGATAATATTCTCTCTTTTATCATGCTCGCAGTTGAGTGTGGTTAGTATTTATGCGAAACGTCTCATAGAGTAATAAAGGGAGGATAAAGGGGGAAATTGCTTTAGCTACGGTCAACGACTCGGATGTCGACATTTGAGTATTTGACTGTTCGCATGCTTCGTATTTTCAAAGCACGGGGTTAACATGCACGAAGCACTGCATCTAAAAAAAAAAAATACCCCGAGAGAAACAGTCTTTTTGTAGGCGTACCTACTAGTTTCCGATAAGGATATATAAATGCTTATTGGTTGAGTAATTTACCATGACAAAACAAACAGAAAATATTGGTTTATAGTCCGCGGAGTATATTTTGTATAAGGAAGGAAATTCTACAATATAAAGCAGATCGACATATCTATGATAGACATATCATAAGAGTATCAATGGATTACAAAAAGAGCATTAGAATTGTATTAACCATAATTCATATAAGAAGGCAAACAATACTCTTATTCTCTTAATACCTATTAACACGCTGAGTTATGAAATTTTTATAGCTATATGCAATCAAAATAATATCTTTGGAACTATGTTTATAGAAGAAGGATTTATTAATAAATATATCCTAATAATTACTTACACCAATAATTCCTCTATTAATTTCCAAGAAAACCGGAAAGAATTAATACGGAAAATAAATTGTGTGAGGATAATATTCTCTCTTTTATTGTGCTGTTGAGTGTGGTTAGTATTTATGCGAAACGTCTCTTCGGGTAATAAAGGGAGGATAAAGAGAGGGGATTGCATCAGCTACTGTCAACGACTCGGATGTCGACATTTCAGTATTTGACAGTTCGCATGCTTCATATTTTCAAAGCACGGGGTTAACATGCACAAAGCACTGCATCCAAGAAAAAAATCCCTGAAGAGAAAGGTTCTTTTTGTAGACGTACCTACTAGTTTCCGATAACGATATATAAATGATTATTGTTTGAGTAATTTGCCATAACAAAACAAACAGAAAATATAGGTTTATAGTCCGCGGAGTATATTTTGTATAAGGAAGGAAATTCTACAATATAAAGGCAGATCGACATATCTATGATAGATATATAATAAGAGTATCAATGGATTACAAAAAGAGCATTGGATGTGTATTAATCATAATTCATATAAGAAGGCAAACAATACTCTTATTCTCTTAATATCTATTAACACACTGAGTTATGAAATTTTTATAGCTATATGCAATCAAAATAATATCTTTGGAACTATTTTTATAGTAGAAGGATTTCTTAATAAGTATATCCTAATAATTATTTACACCAATAACTCCTCCATTAATTTCCAAGAAAACCGGAAAGAATTTAAACGGAAAATAAATTGTGTGAGGATAATATTCTCTCTTTTATCATGCTCGCAGTTGAGTGTGGTTAGTATTTATGCGAAACGTCTCATAGAGTAATAAAGGGAGGATAAAGGGGGAAATTGCTTTAGCTACGGTCAACGACTCGGATGTCGACATTTGAGTATTTGACTGTTCGCATGCTTCGTATTTTCAAAGCACGGGGTTAACATGCACGAAGCACTGCATCTAAAAAAAAAAAAATACCCCGAGAGAAACAGTCTTTTTGTAGGCGTACCTACTAGTTTCCGATAAGGATATATAAATGCTTATTGGTTGAGTAATTTACCATGACAAAACAAACAGAAAATATTGGTTTATAGTCCGCGGAGTATATTTTGTATAAGGAAGGAAATTCTACAATATAAAGCAGATCGACATATCTATGATAGACATATCATAAGAGTATCAATGGATTACAAAAAGAGCATTAGAATTGTATTAACCATAATTCATATAAGAAGGCAAACAATACTCTTATTCTCTTAATACCTATTAACACGCTGAGTTATGAAATTTTTATAGCTATATGCAATCAAAATAATATCTTTGGAACTATGCTTATAGAAGAAGGATTTATTAATAAATATATCCTAATAATTACTTACACCAATAATTCCTCTATTAATTTCCAAGAAAACCGGAAAGAATTAATACGGAAAATAAATTGTGTGAGGATAATATTCTCTCTTTTATTGTGCTGTTGAGTGTGGTTAGTATTTATGCGAAACGTCTCTTCGGGTAATAAAGGGAGGATAAAGAGAGGGGATTGCATCAGCTACTGTCAACGACTCGGATGTCGACATTTCAGTATTTGACAGTTCGCATGCTTCATATTTTCAAAGCACGGGGTTAACATGCACAAAGCACTGCATCCAAGAAAAAAATCCCTGAAGAGAAAGGTTCTTTTTGTAGACGTACCTACTAGTTTCCGATAACGATATATAAATGATTATTGTTTGAGTAATTTGCCATAACAAAACAAACAGAAAATATAGGTTTATAGTCCGCGGAGTATATTTTGTATAAGGAAGGAAATTCTACAATATAAAGGCAGATCGACATATCTATGATAGATATATAATAAGAGTATCAATGGATTACAAAAAGAGCATTGGATGTGTATTAATCATAATTCATATAAGAAGGCAAACAATACTCTTATTCTCTTAATATCTATTAACACACTGAGTTATGAAATTTTTATAGCTATATGCAATCAAAATAATATCTTTGGAACTATTTTTATAGTAGAAGGATTTCTTAATATGTATATCCTAATAATTATTTACACCAATAACTCCTCCATTAATTTCCAAGAAAACCGGAAAGAATTTAAACGGAAAATAAATTGTGTGAGGATAATATTCTCTCTTTTATCATGCTCGCAGTTGAGTGTGGTTAGTATTTATGCGAAACGTCTCATAGAGTAATAAAGGGAGGATAAAGGGGGAAATTGCTTTAGCTACGGTCAACGACTCGGATGTCGACATTTGAGTATTTGACTGTTCGCATGCTTCGTATTTTCAAAGCACGGGGTTAACATGCACGAAGCACTGCATCTAAAAAAAAAAAAATACCCCGAGAGAAACAGTCTTTTTGTAGGCGTACCTACTAGTTTCCGATAAGGATATATAAATGCTTATTGGTTGAGTAATTTACCATGACAAAACAAACAGAAAATATTGGTTTATAGTCCGCGGAGTATATTTTGTATAAGGAAGGAAATTCTACAATATAAAGCAGATCGACATATCTATGATAGACATATCATAAGAGTATCAATGGATTACAAAAAGAGCATTAGAATTGTATTAACCATAATTCATATAAGAAGGCAAACAATACTCTTATTCTCTTAATACCTATTAACACGCTGAGTTATGAAATTTTTATAGCTATATGCAATCAAAATAATATCTTTGGAACTATGCTTATAGAAGAAGGATTTATTAATAAATATATCCTAATAATTACTTACACCAATAATTCCTCTATTAATTTCCAAGAAAACCGGAAAGAATTAATACGGAAAATAAATTGTGTGAGGATAATATTCTCTCTTTTATTGTGCTGTTGAGTGTGGTTAGTATTTATGCGAAACGTCTCTTCGGGTAATAAAGGGAGGATAAAGAGAGGGGATTGCATCAGCTACTGTCAACGACTCGGATGTCGACATTTCAGTATTTGACAGTTCGCATGCTTCATATTTTCAAAGCACGGGGTTAACATGCACAAAGCACTGCATCCAAGAAAAAAATCCCTGAAGAGAAAGGTTCTTTTTGTAGACGTACCTACTAGTTTCCGATAACGATATATAAATGATTATTGTTTGAGTAATTTGCCATAACAAAACAAACAGAAAATATAGGTTTATAGTCCGCGGAGTATATTTTGTATAAGGAAGGAAATTCTACAATATAAAGGCAGATCGACATATCTATGATAGATATATAATAAGAGTATCAATGGATTACAAAAAGAGCATTGGATGTGTATTAATCATAATTCATATAAGAAGGCAAACAATACTCTTATTCTCTTAATATCTATTAACACACTGAGTTATGAAATTTTTATAGCTATATGCAATCAAAATAATATCTTTGGAACTATTTTTATAGTAGAAGGATTTCTTAATAAGTATATCCTAATAATTATTTACACCAATAATTCCTCCATTAATTTCCAAGAAAACCGGAAAGAATTTAAACGGAAAATAAATTGTGTGAGGATAATATTCTCTCTTTTATCATGCTCGCAGTTGAGTGTGGTTAGTATTTATGCGAAACGTCTCTTCGGGTAATAAAGGGAGGATAAAGAGAGGGGATTGCATTAGCTACTGTCAACGACTCGGATGTCAACATTTCAGTATTTGACAGTTCGCATGCTTCATATTTTCAAAGCACGGGGTTAACATGCACAAAGCACTGCATCTAAGAAAAAAATCCCTGAAGAGAAAGATTCTTTTTTTTAGACGTACATACTAGTTTCCGATAAAGATATATATATGCTTATTGGTTGAGTAATTTGCCATGACCAAACAAACAGAAAATATATATTTATGGTCTACAGAGTATATTTTGTATAAGGAAGGAAAGTCTGCAATATAAAGCAGATCGACAAATCTATGACATATAATAAGGAACATATAATAAGGGTACAATGGATTACAAAAAGAGCATTAGAAGTGTATTATTGTCAAGTATTGTAAGTGTAGGTTTATAGTCCGCGGAGTATATTTTGTATAAGGAAGGAAATTCTACAATATAAAGGCAGATCGACATATCTATGATAGATATATAATAAGAGTATCAATGGATTACAAAAAGAGCATTGGATGTGTATTAATCATAATTCATATAAGAAGGCAAACAATACTCTTATTCTCTTAATATCTATTAACACACTGAGTTATGAAATTTTTATAGCTATATGCAATCAAAATAATATCTTTGGAACTATTTTTATAGTAGAAGGATTTCTTAATAAGTATATCCTAATAATTATTTACACCAATAATTCCTCCATTAATTGCCAAGAAAACCGGAAAGAATTAAAACGGAAAATAAATTGTGTGAGGATAATATTCTCTCTTTTATCATGCTCGCAGTTGAGTGTGGTTAGTATTTATGCGAAACGTCTCTTCGGGTAATAAAGGGAGGATAAAGAGAGGGGATTGCATTAGCTACTGTCAACGACTCGGATGTCAACATTTCAGTATTTGACAGTTCGCATGCTTCATATTTTCAAAGCACGGGGTTAACATGCACAAAGCACTGCATCTAAGAAAAAAATCCCTGAAGAGAAAGATTCTTTTTTTTAGACGTACATACTAGTTTCCGATAAAGATATATATATGCTTATTGGTTGAGTAATTTGCCATGACCAAACAAACAGAAAATATATATTTATGGTCTACAGAGTATATTTTGTATAAGGAAGGAAAGTCTGCAATATAAAGCAGATCGACAAATCTATGACATATAATAAGGAACATATAATAAGGGTACAATGGATTACAAAAAGAGCATTAGAAGTGTATTATTGTCAAGTATTGTAAGTGTAGGTTTATAGTCCGCGGAGTATATTTTGTATAAGGAAGGAAATTCTACAATATAAAGGCAGATCGACATATCTATGATAGATATATAATAAGAGTATCAATGGATTACAAAAAGAGCATTGGATGTGTATTAATCATAATTCATATAAGAAGGCAAATAATATTCTTATTCTCTTAATACCTATTAACACTCTGAGCTATCAAATTTAGCTATATGCAATCAAAATAATATCGTTATAATTATTCTTATAGTAGAACGATTTCTTAATAAATATATCCCAATCATTATTTACAACAATCATGCCTCTATTTATTTCCAGGAAAACTGGAAAGAATTAAAATGGGAAATAAATTCTGTGAGAGGATAATATTCTCTCTTTTATCATAAAATCGAGTGTGGTTAGTATGTATGCTAAACGTCTCTTCGGATAATACAGGGAGGATAAAGGGGGTTGGATTGCGTTAAGTACGGTCAACGACTCGGATGTCGACATTTGAGTAGTTGACTGTTCGCATGCTTCATATTTTCAAAGCACGGGGTTAACATGCACAAAGCACTGTATCTAAGAAAAAAATACATGGAGAGAAACATTCTTTTTGTATACGTACCTACTAGTTTCCTATAAAGATATATGAATGCTTATTTGTTGAGTAATTTGCCATGACAAAACAAACAGAAAATATATTTTTATCGGCCACAGAGTATATTTGGTGTAAGGAAGGAACGTTTGCAATATAAAACAACGGTGCGGCAATATAAATCAACTGGGTTCACATGCACAATGCACTGCATCGAAGAAAATACCCGGATGGAAACATCCTTTTTGTATGAGTACCTACTAGTTTCCCCATAACGATATATACATGCTTATTGGTTGAGTTACTTTCCATGACCAGACAAACAGAAAATATATGTTTATGGTCCATAGACTATATAAAGAAGAAAAGTCTGCAATATAAAACAAATCGACATGTGTATGATAGACAGATAATAAGAACCACATAAAAGAGTAACAATGGATCACAAAAAGAGTACTAGAAAAGAATTAATTATAATTGTTTTCTCATATAAGGCAAACAATAGTCTTATTCTCTAAATATCCATTAACACTATGAGTTTAGAAATTTTCATAGCTATATACAATCAAAATGATATATTTGAAACTATTGTTATAGTTAAATGATTTCTTAATAAATATATCGTAATAATGATTTATGCCAATTTAAAGACTTAGAATCTGTATTTTATTAATTTACATATACGGGGCAATATAGACTTAAGAACTATCTCAGTTTTAATGTTAAGTTTGATTCTAGAACAAACTTCATATTTAAATGTTAGAAAATATTGTACCTTTCCAGGATAAATATTAAGAGTGTTAATGTAACTTTCGGAACATGTTAATAATTTGAAAGCTGCCCTATTCCTGGTAAATTATTGCATTAAAATAAGCACCCCGATTCTCCCAATCAATGATCAATTTTTAGCTACATTTCAAAAGCCCGAGCCATTATTTTATTCAACTTCCTTTCCCTAATATCTCCTATAACCTTTTCATTACGCCCCAGAATTTTGCACGCTTAATTCTTCATTAAACGACGATTTATGCCTCTTGGCACCTATCTTTGATAATTTAACTGCTGTGACGATAGTTAAAGTTGGAAACTTACCAAAAAAAGAACTTTTCGAGGAAATGGTTTAATTAGTTTATTTATTTTTCATAATTTCACTTTTGAGCAAGTTTCACGCTCGATAAATTGACTTTTCAGATGAATAATTTTTATTTTTAGCGAGGTAAGAATGATTCTTTTATGGGTTTTTCGTGACCTCACAAATTAAAAGCAAATAAATTTAAAAGAGGCTTGATTTATTTTATTTTAGCTTCATACATGGTAAAAAAAACTAGCAAAAATTATTATGTATTTATTTAGCGCCTTCCTTGCTTAATTTTGCAATAAAGGAACATACACTTTATTTTGTACACTTGCTTAATTTTGCCATAAATTAATATCGTTATAAAATCAAGCAAGGTTGATGAACGACGGTGCCTGATAGTTCAAATGGTAAGAAAATTGTTTTCGAGGTCAAAGTTGCATAAATCGTAGTTGGGTTTAAACGAAAAAAATGTAAATGAATCCAGTGTTTGAAATGTGATGTTTACAAGGTGTTGCACAAACCTTTTTAATGTCACACTTTAGTTATATTAGTTTTTGAGCATGGGATTTCTACAATCGTAATATTATATATATATATATATATATATATATATATATATATATATATATATATATCCTCATGCTTTAGTTATATTTAAGATTAATTTTAAAAGCATGTTCAGTTTGAAGAATATGGTCTTAAATGGGCTATATATGTAAAACGGAAAATGGGAAATTTTTCCTTTAGAAGGTGTGTGTACCTTTATATATATATATATATATATATATATATATATATATATATATATATATATATATTTATATATATATATATATATATATATGTATATATATATATATATATTTATATATATATATATATATATTTATATATATATATATATATATTTATATATATATATATATATATATATATATATATATATATATATATATATATATATATATATACATATATATATATATATATATATATATATATATATATATATATATACATATATATATATATATATATATATATATACATATATATATATATATATATATATATATACATACATGCGTGCATATTTATCTATCTATCCAAGTAAGCTAAGAATTTTGATGTAATGGTTCGGCAATGTAATGCAATGCATACGAAGTGAATTAGTATTAGCAGCAGATATGCCAGTTCGAAATTCAATCTTCCCCGCTTTCAGCAATCACGAATTCTATATTCTCACCGAATCGTGAATCATTTTCCCTCTTTTGGGGTTGTGTTATAACCTGCAGGAATGATTTTGTGGTAGATTGCTTAGGACGTTCAAATGGCAGGCAGAAATGTTCCATTAGTGATATATAATCTGTAACAATTTGTAGTCAATTCGCTCTATATATGCGTCTGGGATGAGACTGCAACTGTAACTGCAATTCAAATGTTTGCCGGTTTCTTACGGAACAAGAGAAAAAATGACATGTATAATAAAAGGATAATTTAGCGAAATTTCCTTAAAGTAATTGTTTTTATTACCTTTTCCCTGCAATAGAAAATAGATGAAATTTGTGTGGCACAATATTACTTGACATTGATTTGAAAATAACAAAATCCGTTATTTTTGTAAAAATAAAGAACTACAAGGGCGAATGTTCATTTTCTGTCCCATTATAGCAGCAATGTCTTGATCAGGAATCTTCAAATATTGGCAATCCGAAATGGACTATAATTTTTTTTACGAAATATTGCCATTAGAATGTTCCTCAACTGTAGGTGTGCATCAAATATTTTATCTTACATAAAACTGTCTAGCAAATATTTTTTAAAAACAACCCAGTAAATGAGTTTTATTTTTATATTTCGAAAGTGGGTACAAAATCATAACTTTTTTGTGCAAATGGTTTTAAAAATATTTAAAACATTTTTTGTCGATAATTGCAGACGTCCTCATTTGGAAATATTGGACGTCCATTTGGACGTCCATTCATTCCGTCATCATTTGGACGTCCATATTTATGAAAGGATTATTAAGAAATTTTGAACAAATAGACAAGTCATGACTAAATGCGTCTTATCTAAACTTAAAACAATGTATTCCATAGAACACGCAGTATTCATTTTAAAACAACATACATGTTTACATTTAACCTATATAATAGCAAACATAAAACCCTTCTAACATAGTTGGGTTTGAATTATTAGGAATAAACTGAAAATTACGTATGTCAAAAATATACTCATCAGCTATGCTCAATACGAAATTTCAAATCATCATATTATACATTACAATAAATATTTATGTAAATTCAAAATAAATCACTACCATTAAATATTTCAGAATTCCTAGCAAACCAGTTCCGATTTGTTTTCTCAAATTAAAAGCGATTGAAAGGACTTCTATGAGGATACAACTTGAAAATTTCGTATCAGTCTCTTCAAAAGATATAGCGCATGTAGGAAACATGTTTACAAAAATTTAGTTCCTTTGCCCAGTTGTGTTAGTTAGGTCGACGTGTCAGTTTCCACACTGGGTCTGCCGCTATAAAACATGATTGTATGGTAATTTGTTTATGACGGTTCGTCGGGAAAATGGCTAAGGAAATTTCAAGAGGATGCAAAGAGGCAGGGCAAAGGAGTTCACGAAAAACCCACAGAAGTGTATGAATGGAAAATGTCTTTCTGTGACGTGGAAGTTTCGACGCTTCATCTCTAATCATATAGGATGGTACGGGTGGTATTTTAAAATATAAGACAAGGAGTGATTACGTACGTCAAAAAATTTATACAATTAACATGCAGGGAAGGGGATGGGGGACACGAAATTTAGCGTGGCCCAATCATGAGGTGGACTGCCTAGAGAGTTCACGGATTGACATTTTTCGAAGACAGACTCTTATTTGAGTTCGAGAGATACCTTGGAAAAAGACACTGGGAGCATCTCATAACGCCTTATGAAACAGATCACTTCAGTACGAGGTAAATGATAAGAGATGAGGTACTCAATAGGAATTCAAATGGACTGAATGATACTACCTTTAATTATAAAATATAGACAGCGTTTTAACTTCGATTAAGTTGAAAGAGAAAATTCTGCTACCTCCCAATGCCCGCAGTCTGACAATGCATGCCTAATTCCCTACATTCGAAGGATAAGTTTTAATAACCATCCCCATGGAGTGAGACATTCCTATGTTTGTCCTATGTCTCACTATAGATTCCGGTTTCAAACGTCAACCGAAGTGGAAATTTGTAATGTAAAAGAAAAGAAGGTACAAGCGGTAAAACGCAGGTATTCGCATTGGAGTTTACAATTGCTGTCTTAAATACTCTACATTTCATATCATAATCTTATTCAAAAATAGCTTTTTGTATAGAGTATCGAGTAATTACTCGATTGAAGAATCAAAGAAAAATAACTTTTTACTTTTTCTTCAGAGAAAGATATAGAATTATCCAGAACTTTCTTCAAAATGCTTTCAGTTTCAAAGTATTAGTAAAATGGTAATATCAATAGAAAAGTGGTGAGGATATTATAAAATTACTCTTTAAATATTCTTTCAGAACATCAGAGTTACTCAGAGATTTAAAATATAATTCCATGGAATTTGAAACTTTTTTTCTTTTGTCCATGAATTATATTATTTATTTAATTCAAAAATATATATTTTTTCAATTCTTCGGCAAAATATTTCTGAATTTTTATCATAAATTTACTTGTAAACACGTTCTTTCCTTACTAAAAATCAATTCAAAATGCACTACTGCTTAAAGTTATATAGAGTGGATGCATGCACGTATATTTCTTATTTCTTCCTCTTAGTCACAAGTTTTCCCTCTATGTTACTTCCAGTTACACATTTTACGTGCCTTTTAGAAACGAAATAAATAGACAAACAACATACTTCACAAAAATGGGTCTTTTATTTATCTTTAGGGTGGGGACATGATGTTACAAAGACTAGAACCAACATAGCACTTTCACTATGCAGCTCTCTGTTGCGTTACAAAAGAAATGCAGATGCAGCAAATGTTCCAGATACTATTTCTCATGTCGTGTCTCCATTTTTACCTTTATAAAGTTCAATATGAATGCATATAAAACACATGGAAATTTTTCTGAAGCTCTGTTATTGACTAATACTATATATATCTTTGCTTTCCACATACTATTTTAAACCTCATTGATTACACATTAGTCAAAATTGGTTAAATATGATCTTTCTGCTTGCTTACATTTCCAGAGATGAGATACTTCTATTAGGTTGATATTAATGCAAATTTTGTTTTATTAAATTGATTATGAAGTTACATTTTATGTTCGATAAAAATGGAAATTTGTTTCAGGTGAAATTGATTTTGGAATCTAAATTTTCTGTAGGACACTTCTTCATAATTCAACACGTAATATTGTCTTAATTCAACTAATTTATGCTAGGTGAATTTCCTAAATAAATATTTAAAAACTTCTGAGGATATTCAGTAATATTCTCCAGTATTTTAACATGTTTTATTATTTAATATATTATTTACGTATTAATTGCCTTTATAATATGCATCTTGTATAATAAAATATTCCCTTTAGTGATATCCTTTTGGAAACGTTACTTGTTGGAATTCTTAAAATGAAATGTTACAATTTCTTTTAGGGCTAAAATCGTTTCAATAATTTAGGGAATTATTCTAAATTGCCGAAGAAAAACACAAATAATATTCTTTCCTCTTTTGGCGAAATGCGAAAATCAATTTATATATTCAGTTTAAAGGAAATCATATCTGATTTTAAATTTTTTTATCAATATGTAGGAGAATTCAATAAATTAGGATATAATATACGATAAAAAATATAATGGATGAAAAAATATTTATTCTTTAAACTTTTTCTACAGCCATCATTTTTAGGATGTTGCCACACAAAAAGAGGAAAACATTACTTCCTTTTCTGTTATAATATCAGGAGAAAACGAGATTTTGCTAAACTGAACTGGTAAAATTATTTTGCAGTAATCTTCTAAATATAAATTTCTATTGAGACGTGAAGAATTCGTATTAAACTCTGGCAGATAACGCACGACTGCATTATATTCGATTGACAGTGTTCTGCGACATTTTAGGGAAACACATTTGAAGCAACTGAAGTCAATTTTTTAGAAAACCAGAAGCATTGAGCTCTTTCTATTGATTTCAAGTACTGAGAGATATTTCCTATTTTTCCAATACTCTCGCGCTCTAACTCAATACATTCTTTACGAGGTTGATTCATTGAAAAAGTTTGGATCCCTCTAAATAGTTTCAGGAGACGTTCTCATGAATTTTTTACATTAAAAATGCAAATATTGAATTCCTGCTTTTGTGCTGGTTGAGTATTTCTATTACTCGTATTTTATGATCTGAATATTATAAGGATGGCGTGTAAAATTTTGACTTTGTTAAAAATTTATTATCTGACTATTGTTTCTCGTTCTGGGGATATTTTGGTTGTAACTTTCAAACAATATAGCCCAGTTGTGGGATTCTATTGATTGTTTTTTGTGTAATGGAATATCACACTAATTCAATTTAGAATTTTACAGTCGAATCGTAACATAATTGTTGTACCTCTTCATATTATCATGTATATTTTATATACTTTAAGTATATTTTAAAATGTTTTTTAAATGTTAATGTTAAAATGTTTGAAAAGAAGAATCAGGTCATTTAGCAGTAGGTATCCGAGAATTTTAATTAAAAAAATCAGTATTATGAATTAATACTCTGAAAATTAATATATAATTTATAAATTACATTATAAAAGCCTACAAAGAATTGTGATTATAAGAGTAGTATTTCAATATTTGAAATGATAATGAATAGTATTTCTGATTTCCAGGTGGAATTTGTGGATTATAATGTAAGCAGCATAATATTAATCTTTATGATTTGTAGTCAGTCTATATTGGTTATGAATTAGAGAATTTTATTGATGTGAATATGATTTCTTATAATTGTTAATTTATTAAATATTTAAAAAAATTATATTCTATAAACGAGAGATCATTCTTGATTTCAATGGGTTGTCTCTAATATGATGGCTAAATATGCAAAGAAAGTTTGTCTTTTACATAGTAGGAGTATGCTTAAACTTTTATTCTGTTAAGATAAGGATTTTAAACCATAGTATACTTTGTAAAATGAAAAAGAATTCCTTATCAACAGAAATATTACAGCGCATAATTTAAATTAATATTTTTGCTGTAATATTCGGAACAAAATATTTAATTTGCTATTTAGCGTAATATATTGGTACTGAAATTATTCTGATACTAAAGTTAATCTGATTTTTAACCTTTAGTTAATAGGGCTAGATAGAACTTCGGGTGAAAACCTCAAAGAGGATTATTTTAATTCGAACAAAAACTTTCAAGAAAACTGTTGTTTTCGCAACATAAAAGAAACCTTTTATAAGATATTCTATATTCTACTCTGTATTGAAAATTTTCATTAATATCATAAACGAAGCATATATATATTAACTTTCTAAATGATTTAAATTTACGTTATTGAATATATTGACGTTATTTCAAGATCTAATGACGTCATTTCGTTCACATTGCAAAGAATACAGTACTTAATATAGTTAAAATATGTGAGTGCTACCTTAAAACTGCCTTGAAATTGACAATATTTTAATTAATTTTTGTTTTTTTTCCTTACAAACAGAAAGATCAAAGAATAACACCCAATTATTGAAAAATCCTATAAACCTTTATAAGATATTAATAAAACATATCATAAAGTTATTATTTTAACATAGTCCTATCAAAAATACAATAAAACTGTGCTAAAAACATGTTTATATTGCAGTTTTAGATATATTGCACATGAATTTAGACAAATTGTATAACTTTCTAACCAGAAAGAGATAAGCTTGCAATATTGGTTCAAAAAGGGTAAGATTTAGAAATTGACTTAAAAATTAAAAATATGCGATTCCTCACTCAGGTAATTTTAGCAACTTAAAATAAAAATTAGACAAAATTTAATTATTAAATTGTTTCAAAAATACTCATTTAATTTCTTCTCTTTTAATTAGTTAATCTAAAATTACCACTAGAAAGGATTTAGTAAAATAGGATAAAATAAGCATAATTATCAACATAAAAGAACATGAGATAGAAAGGTTTCTAAATTCTTAGAGGAATCAAAAATATTCATTTAATTTTTCCTTTTTTATTAAGTTGATCTAAAATTATCTGTAGAAAGGATTTGGTAAAATACGATAAAAAAGCAAAATTATTAACATAAAGGAACAAGAGATAGAAAGGTTTCTAAATTCTTAGAGGAATCAAAAATATTCATTTAATTTTTCCTTTTTTAATAAGTTAATCTAAAATTATCTGTAGAAAGGATTTGGTAAAATACGATAAAAAAGCAAAATTATTAACATAAAGGAACAAGAGATAGAAAGGTTTCTAAATTCTTAGAGGAATCAAAAATATTCATTTAATTTTTCCTTTTTTTAATAAGTTAATCTAAAATTATCTGTAGAAAGGATTTGGTAAAATAGGATAAAAAAACAAAATTATTAACATAAAGGAACAAGAGATAGAAAGGTTTCTAAATTCTTAGAGGAATCAAAAATATTCATTTAATTTTTCCTTTTTTAATAAGTTAATCTAAAATTATCTGTAGAAAGAATTTGGTAAAATAGGATAAAAAAAACAAAATTATTAACCTAAAGAAACAAGAGATAGAAAGGTTTCTAAATTCTTAGAGGAATCAAAAATCTTCATTTAATTTTTCCTTTTTTAATAAGTTAATCTAAAATTACACTAGAAAGGATTTGGTAAAATAGGATAAAAAAACAAAATTATTAACATAAAGGAACAAGAGATAGAAAGGTTTCTAAATTCTTAGAGGAATCAAAAATATTCATTTAATTTTTCCTTTTTTAATAAGTTAATCTAAAATTATCTGTAGAAAGGATTTGGTAAAATAGGATAAAAAAACAAAATTATTAACATAAAGAATCAAGAGATAGAAAGGCTTCTAAATTCTTAGAGGAATCAAAAATATTCATTTAATTTTCCCTATTTTAATTAGCTGATCCAAAATTATGAGTAGAAAGGATCTGGTAAAATAGGATAAAATAAACAAAATTATTAACAGAATGAAACACGAGATGGAAATGTTTCTAAATTCTTAGGGAAATAAAACATTTCCCTTAATTTTTCCACTTTTAATTAGTTAATGTAAAATAATCAGTAGAAAGGATTTGGTAAAATAGGAGGAAATAAACAAAATATCTGGTATAAATCTCTTTTAACCGTAAAAAATATTTAAATCAACTCAATTTTAGAAATGAATATCTAAAGAGGAATGAGGCACAGAAAAGATGCAATAGACATTAAAAATCTAAACAAAGATTTAAATTTAATAAAATCACGATAGAAATTCAAGATAGATGGGAAAAGATATTCTATATCAATTAGCTTTGAAAAACACCTAAAATAATCCTAGAGCCAAGAAATTTAATCAGTAGACATCCACACATGAATAATTAATAACATCACCCCTAAAAACAGAATCAGGTTCGAATTCTTCGATAGTATTATTAATACAATAATCAGAAAAAATAAAAGAATAAATCACTATCACACACTTTCTTAGCATGATAAATTTCCATATCCAGATCTCCGATCTTGTCATTTCATTTTACAGATACTGTGTGATATTTTGATTAAAACGTGCTACATAACCTTGAGATTTTTACATGAAAATACATATACATATATATATATATGACTCCTAGTCAACTGTTCCTTAAAATCAGATGAAGAAATTTTGGCCTTCTTTTCTCAATGGTTTATAACGAAATTCTTACTTTTTGAAACGTGTCTTATTTCTGCATAGTTATATTTTAGAATGATTGTAGTAAAATATTTTTCAGTGTTATATAATCATTTCCAACTTTTCCATTTTAATGGAATATTATCTGTTAAATATCCTCAAAAATTCTTTTTGATTTTATAATTAAAATCAAAAACTGTTTTATAAATTTAAGCCTTTATCCCTGTTAAACGTTTGACTTACGCTTTTTAAAAGGAATGCTCTTTGCTTTACCCCGATGCCTTTTACTTTTCCCAATTCAATTCTGGAAATTTTTCATTCGTAAGGAAGCGTATAAGTTGACTAGAATTCACACAGTAGCAAAAAATCATGTCACCAAGTCACAATAACAAAAGTAATAACGCAAACAACACCATTTCTACTTGTATTAATACATAACACGACATACTTTAATCATAATATCCACACTTAAAAGACTAAAAGCTACATTTTTAAAAAAATACGTCTTGATTTAGCAGCACTCAAAGCGTTTTTCATCTATCAGTGAAAGCATTTCGTATGGATTCATGGATTCCACCCTTGAAACGTAACTCGAATATCGTAACTACTTTTTTTTTATTTCTATATTTAAGGCTCAAGTATGCAGCAGGAGGGGACAAAAATTTGGATTGAATATTTATTATTTTATCTGTTGGACGACACTCTGCGACACTTCTCGTAATTCATTACGCGAACCATTCCATGGTTGTCCGTTGTCGTTTAAAGTTGTGTACAATGTCACAGCACGTTAGTTTTGAAAGAGCAAATATGCGCAAGTGTGTCTCACTCATGCTGCATACCACTTAAAATGGACTCCTCCAGACACATTAATTCTAGACATCCAGTAATTGAAATACAAGCAAGGAGCTTTCATACACATATCGTAGAGTAATATGAAAGATATATTTTCCCCATAGATAACTAAGCAATTTTTATATCCTCTGGAAAGCTTTGTTTAAAGATTTTTTTTTTTACAGAAAGAGCACTATTATGAATATTATGAATATGCCAATACACATAAATTATGATGAATTAAATTATTATATATTTGATACCGAGCGTAATTTTGACTGTCATATTAGCTTTATTTTGCTTTTGCTATAAAATGAATTTTAATTAATAAATTCGTTAATTTATCATTAAGTATCCGTCATTAATTCATCTATTGGGTATTCATACTGAAGACGACCGTTCATTGCTATCAATGACGTCAATCATGCTGTTGTTGAAGCTTTTAATTAGTATGTGGTTATTCTTTATAATAGGGAGATTATATTTTGGCTATTCAAAAATTATTCAGATTGAATCTCTCTATTTATATTTTTAGAAATGTGATTGCCATTTATTTAATTGTAAAGAAATTACCTGAAAAAAAATATGATTTTGTATTAAAGTAAAAAGATATGGCGAGATTCTAATAAATTTATGTTTTTTGAAACAATATAATAGATAGTATTACTCAGGGTATGTTTTATCTGTAATAAATCGTGTATCTACAAAGATACAAAGTCGGAAATGGATGAATATTCGGTTATTAATACTTATCAATTTTGAACAGTTGTGAGTTTTTAATTTGTTAACTTGAAATATTTTAATATTTTATAGACGTGTTTCAAACTTACTGATTTCAATTATAAAACATATCTTCTGTTGATATTAATAATGACAATGTTTCCCGCAAAGAATAAAATTTAGTCTGATATTTGTAGCGAATTTTGCATTGAATTTTGTGCTAAACTTTAAAGCTATAACTGCACTATTATCGTTCAGATTTAACTTATGATTAATAACATTTAATATAACGTTTTCAATTATATCCTATTGAATCATATATTATATTTCTATATTGAAACGACTATATTTTCAGTTCAACAACAAACGGAATAATAACATTAGAAAAAAGCTTATTAAGTGATATGTAGTTTTTATGACAACAATTCTTTCGATCTTTTTGTGATTAGTATGAAATTAATGTAATGATATGATTATTTTGTTTGTATGTTATAATATGATTTGGATTTCCAAAAAAAAAGATTTGATAGTCTAGAACCAGGGGTTCCCAACTGTATATTGATAAATATTGATATCATGTTAAAACTATAAATATTTTTTTATTCTATTATCAGAAAGTTGATCCTGTTACGATTTATTGGTCAAATAAAGCAAAAAAATTCTTTATTTAACCAATGTTTAATTCTTTAAATATGTTAATACTTATCAATAACAACTAAATTATAATACAAAAGCCACATATAAGTACTTATATAGAAAACCATTAATTTGATGGAAAATTTCAGTTGCGCCCACATTTAACGACCAACGAATTTTCTGAGGATCCTTGGCTTATGCAAATTGATTTACATATTACGAAAATATGTATAATGAAGTTGGTTTGGTTGTAGAAGCATTTGATATTTTTTAACAGGAATTGCAAATTTAAGGGAAATGTTTTTGATAAAGTAATCAGATGGTAAAAATTAGGTAAAAAATTGTAAACAGAACATATTTTTATCAGAAAACTGTAGAATTTTCCTACTTTATTACAGGCTAGAATGGAGATAGATTGTGAAGCATATGCATTTTACAACTTAACATACTTGGGTACTTTTGCACTTGTCTTTGATATCGTAAGCTTCTTTTTTATTTACATAATTTATTTGTAAAAAATTGATTTCATTTTAATGAATTTTCAAGAAATTTTAATGATACATTTTATTGCAGTTAAGAGTAATATTTATTTAAAGCTAAGTATTTGTAAATTTATCAATTTTGTTCTCTTAATTATAAACCAAATTTACTAAAAGTTTCAATAATTTTGCTTAATTTTTGCACCATTAAAATTATTTAGATTATGTTTACCACTAAGTTATTATCAATTAAACGAATTTTCTTCCTATCAGATTTAAAATGGACACAAACACATCGTTAAAAAGAGACTCAACTGTATTTCTTTTAGATAGTAAGAATTTTGTGCTCCAGATCCAACGATAATTTTTTTCAAATTAATTCCTTCATGAGATGCAACCAAACATCTTGTAAATTCCCTATTTGTACATTTGGAGATTATTTATGTATTTTTAAAGATAAAAAACGAAGTAACCATTGTTAGATCACTTGGCCGCCTCTAAGACGTTTTCGGAATACACGTAGAAAATTTCAGCTGAAGATTTTCAATAGAACAATTTATTGTTAATTTACTATTGTTTTTTTCACAAACCTTTATAATAGCCAAATCCAATTTCAACTTCAAACAGCAGTTCAAACAACAGTCAGGAACAGTCGAAAGCTATGAAGACATTCAACTACAAATAGTAGTATAGATATAATAGTACTAGTAGTATTAGATAATAGTATAATATATCCTAAATTTTGAATTAGAGATTTCTAACTAGATACCACTCTAAATTTAAAAGCATTTTTTTACTGTTACACGATTCTATTGTAAATATTCAAAGTAACAAACTGAGTGAAAAAGATGTATATACCGACTTAAATGTTTTATCTTTATAACTATCGACTTATATTTTCTTGTTGAATATATACAAGGTTTTTGACGCACTAATAAAGATAGTTGGGAATCCCAGACTTAGAAAGAAAATTTCTTTCATTATAAAAATATAATAAAAGGAACTAAATTCCAATTTGATTGCAATTTCGAAAAGCATTATTTTTTCTCTTAACGTAAAAGTTTAATTATTTTAGAGTTTTTTTAATGTGTATTTTGAAATTTTTGTGTACTTTTTGTGCGTTCCCTTGCTTGTTGTGCGTTTGCATTTCATATAATGATTTATATATACTTTAGTAATTTTAAATTGTTCTGGGCGGTAACTTTGAAGCTCCTGTTCAACAACAAAAATTAACTAAATTTTAAATTTGTGGATGGTAACTAGACTATTTGAATTCTAATACTAAATAAGTAAGTGATAACAATTTTTTATTATTTAAGCACACATATATTTTTAAAATGATTTTTTTACCTTTCTTCAAAGTTTCTCCATTAATTTCTTTATGCAGATGTTCGAAGAATTATATGTTTGATATTATCCAATAAATTTTTGAGCGCATAAGTTATTTATAAATAGATTTTATTAACTTTGACTGATTTTATAGATATGTGGTAAACATATTTTATCATTTTAAAAAGTCTTGAATAATACTTTAAATAAAACCCAGATGTTTCTACATTTTATCATCGCAAAGAAGACCGTATCAGATTTTTACCTTTAAGTCAATTTTTCAATGTTAAGTTGTTCTTTGATTTTATCCCAAAATTGGTTTTACAGTGTATTTTTCTTTATGTAAAGCAAAATATTTTATATTAATAATGGTGCAGGATTTCATGCGCATAAACTATTAAAAAGTTTTTGAATAATTTTTAAATCGTTTGTTAGAAAAATGTGGGGAAATATTATATTAAAACTGTTTAGAAGGAAGTACCTATATTTTGTAACTTTCATCTTTTTCTATGAGTCTAATATGATGCTAAATAATGTATGATAAAAGCTTTTTTTTATATGACTTCATGATAATTTTTTTCAGTTTTTTACAAAAGATAATTTCATCTAAAATTCATTTGCAATTGCGATCATACTTTCCTACATCACGCGGTAGAGAATTTTTGTTGCAGTTACTTAAGTTTAATGCTGCCAGTTGGTAAATAACACATTCGGAAAGCAGCTTCTAAAAATCTTATGCCGAGAGGACCCAGCATCTGTTATTTAAAACCTGACATATACTGTAAGTATTGAAAACAACCATATTTCATCTACTTAATTAAATTTTTATCTACTTAACAATAATCTAGGCTTTCCATTGTAAGTAACTCCCTTTATCAGAATAAATCCCTGCATTTTGCGGCGGTCGCAGATGGATGCTGAATTGATAAAAACACTTTTAAACAATTGTAAGTGATTGACGTGTGCTGTGACTCTGCCATTGCTGATTTTCTACGACTTCGGAACAAGGTTTAAACAAACCCAAACAGACGTACTTCTGTTTCATGATAATGGTGCGCGTGTGATCAGTGACTTTGTAAGAGCAAAACTTGCTCCATGCCTATCTCTACGAGAAGTGCAGCAGAAACGTGACCAACAGTTTGGCACTTCAACAAATTGGGATGTGAAAATCAATCTGTATTTAAAATTTGAAAAATTTTCATCGAAATTTAGGAATCTACTTTAGGGCAGACGAAATGAGCGTCGCCAACGATGTTTTATATAGCAGTCAGCATCCATCTGAAACGTCCATATTGCAGTGAATTCATTCGTTCTTCGTTACATATAGAGTCAAAAGAAATTTTTTTTTGTTCCAACCTTGTATGTATTATAAGCCTCCATAAGTAAAAACTGTGGTAACAGTCTTTTTCATTGTTTCAAAAATCCGTGTAATGAAACATCCACAAAGGATCAGATCTACTTCAACAAGGTGTATTGATCTTTGAAATTTTTCAACTATGTCCATGGATGACGTGTGTTTCAGTAGCAAGTTATACGAAACAGGTTTAAGAGAAATCAGTACAACAAAATAATAGTATAAAATATCAGACATTGAAAACAGTAACATGCTACGGGAATGTTTAGTAACTACGGTAAAAAATGTGTTCTTTAAAGATTACATGTATTAAAAATATGATTAAGTAAACTATACTGTAGTTTAAAAGTAGACATGCATCAACACACATAAAAAATTGCAAACGTTTATATAAAAGTAAACATTTAAATTTAAATAAACTTATATACTCAGGATAAGAGAATTAAATATAAAAAAATATTTAAGATGAAAGTGATATATTTTGATTGCACTTAAATATCATTCGTTACTCCACTAATTCCTTAATATGAAGAACAAATTAATAATACTTAATTGATATAAAAATGCTTAAAAATGATTTTTATTTACATAAGTCGTTTGATTTAAATTTTTCAATAAAATTTGTCGGTATTATTTCTAAAACTAGATATTTCCACTGATTTTTCTAAAACCTACACATATTTCCTAATCGACATCTCTAAAAATATTATGAAAGATTACAGATTTATGTACGCTGAGATGGATATACCAAATTGAAGTATATTTTGAGGGAAATAAAGAAATAATCGAAACAAAGGTTCCATGTTGTTCAAGTAATCGTATTTAACAAGAAATGAATTAAACTATAACAACATTATTTTTAAATTAAATACTTAAATTTGATTTTTCTACTATTCAATAAAAAACGTAAAGCAGTATCATTAAAATAAATTGAGAACAAAACCAAAATTCTATTACTGATATGAAATTTATGAAAGAACGTAATATCTATTAAAACAGTTGTCTTATATCACTTATATCATTCTATTACGAATGCAGATAAAAAGCGAGACAAAAATTCCTCAATTTGGTCCTTAATATAACTGAAGCATAAACGGTTTTTAAATAACAAAGTATTAATATTTAAGTGCAATCATACGTAGTAACTTTTGACTACAGTTGACTGTCAACTTTTGATTTTAAGCATATGTTCGGATCAACTTATTTGACTCGCTATTATTAATTCCTCACTTCTTTAGAAAGCAATGTAGTAAATGCCATGAACTATGATTCGATCCTCAAGTTCTACGGAATGTAACCCTTATCTGAGGTTTCGTCCAAAAACACACATGACAATTGTTGGACCCCTTAAGAATATTTAAGAGAAAATATCACAATGTCTTCAAAATCAAACGGAAACAAATACTTTCTATATTTTATAAAAAGCTAAACATATCAGCCAATATACAAAGCCGAATGCTTTTATTTCTCCGAAAGAGACAAACATTAAGTTTTGTTACTTGCATTAATTTAGAGTAATGAGCATTTCTCACCTGCTTATTCTACAAAGATGCAGTTTCAAATTCATACAATCCTTCATCTGTTAACATTTGTCCGGTTAACATACATTACGAACAGACTATTATATTAGATTGGCTGATATGCAGTTTGAAGTTGCCACAACCACTTTGGAATTATTTTAAGGGCATTAATTAGTGCCCGTATAAAATCTATCTATCACTACACTACTAACTTTTTTTTACAATGTTTTCTTTTACTATGATCTATTGTAAGATAGCATTTCACTGTTCTGAATTCTCCAGTATTACAAACAAATATAAAAAAATATTGCTATTAACTGAAATTTTACTTTGAGTCATTAGTTTGCTTTTCATGTATTAAAATTTTGATGAAAAACGTAGTGAGATACATTACTATGGAACTAGAATGAGTTTTCATTGAAGGTAGTTTAAGAAATTTTCAAATGATAAAATTTTTTTATTTTTAACTATCAGAATTCCCTTTGAATTATTTTGAGAATTTTAATTGATTAAATACATTTGACATGCATACAAAAAATTAGTGAATAGGTCCGTGACAAAATAGTTCTAAAAATTTAAGAAATATTTCACAATTTTCCCCAAATCTCCTATAAACTCTAGACACATAAAAAGATAACCCTACATATAATTTGAATGCTTGTGGGAGGGCTTAAAGTATATCATTATTTACTTTATGCAATCTTATAATATTTTATAGTGTTCTATAATTAAAAAAACTTAAAATTCGTGCAATATCTAATTAAGTTTGATTTTATATATATATAAATATATATATATATATATATATATATATATATATATATATATATATATATATATATATATATATATATATATATATATATATATATTTATATATATATATATATAATATATCATTTATTCGTTTGATTATATATAGTATTATAGTATTAAATTTTTATACTTTATTAGCAAACACAAATTCATATCTATTTTCAAAATTTTCATATTTTTATTAACGAAAATAATAAATTTAAAGGAATTAGAAAAGCAAATAAATAAATTTTTGTGTTTATGATTATCATCAGATTTAATTTATATTTATGATTTAAAGAATGAATCGTTATTATCAAATCTTATAAAAAACCCAATTTAGAAATTAACGTTTTAAAAATAACGTAGGGAATGAAAAGTGAAAAATTGAGTAGAATGCCGGATTAATTCAATTTTCTTTTTCACAGTCCTACACTAAATATTAAAAAGTGTCTGAACCTTCATAATGTAAAATTTTCTCTCTAGACGAACGATAACTAATTCAGGAAAAATAGATTTGTACAAAATTACACATATATATTTTTTTTCTGATTAAAAATATATTGACGATGGTTGTGGCAACTATTTAGTAACAATAACTTATGAGAAAAAACACCTTTGATTTGTAAAATATATTTCGACATCCGATAAAAAAACATTCTGTAGTGTCAGCCATTTTGTAGAAAAAAAATGTTTAAGCTAATTTATACACAGCTCAAGAATATAAAAATTTTCCTGTCAGCTACAAATACTTTTCACTCAATATCTACTGCTGCTAAATATCTAATGCACAAATAACGATTTTAAAACGAGATGCAAATAATATTTCAAATAATTTTTTCTATATATGTGAAAGTTCTTGACGTTCATATAGATTCTCCACTGTAGCATTACTGAAAATATTTTCCCTGTGTAAATGAGTAAAATATACGTTTATAACGGAGGTATATCTGATTTCAGCAGAAAGGAATTTTCAAATACCTATTGTTATCAATTACATTGCGAATGTTCTTCTGTAAATAAAGTAATTGTAATCTATAAATGTGATAAGCATTTTAAATCGAGTTAAATTTCTCGTAATTTGGTATCATATTCATTAATAACAATAATCTTCTAAAATAACTTCCGAAACTAAAAATCCCTATTTCCTCTTAACTCTTAAACTCATAATTTTTTTAATTAACACCTAAATTCAGCTTTAATAAACAATTTGTCTATATAACAATATCAATTTACTTTGCTTAAAATCAAAATTTGGTACAAGTCGTAAAAGGTATAAATGCATTGCGTATATTAATAATGGCTGTGACTGGAATTGGACTTTAATGATCATGTAATTCACTGGCTTTTCGACCTGCCAGCGTATTTGAATCCTGAAAAAATATTCCCTTCTCATAAAAATGTCAAAATACTCCCATATAGCTCCATCAATTATTTTTATCAATATAAAATCCAAAAAAAAAAAAATACAGCAAACCAGAAGCGTAGCTTTGAACAAAATGGCTGACCTGAAACAAGTGGAAAACAAGTGGAAAATTTCAATCAAATGCCTTTCAGAGTCTGAAGCACGCATACGCGATCTTGTGGACGACATTGGCGATGTGTTGAGAGCGATGCTTGCGAAAAAGGACTCCCCAAAGTAATCCAGGGTGGTCTCACCTGGATCCTTTGTAGTGGTGGAAGGTGGCCATAGCAACTTCCGACATCATCATGTCGATGGGTTCTCGTGTGTCATACAGAGTTGGCGCGTGCAGAATGATTCCACACGTCCCGACAAGCACCGCTACCGAAAAAATCCACAGGAAGAGACGGTCTAAGACCATTGCCACGTACTTCCAGTCCTCTTTCACCTGCTCAAGAAATGAAAAACAAAGAATCTCACACATACTAGTAACGGAAATCCGTGGATATTAGCATATGTCGCCACTGATAAACACGCTATTAATTTTTTAATCGTTTAAAAATATTTTTAAGGGGGTCCGGGACACATTTTAAAAATTTTCTTATTTATTGAGTTAAAATTTTGGAATTTTTTTGTGATGGTTAACCATATAATTTCTAAACAAAATCACATCATAAAACTTCTCAAAAAGTTTTTAAAAAATTTTTAAATTAAAAATTTTTAATAAAAGTGGGGTAATTTAAAATCGTTATAACTCGAAATATTATTTGTCGAATTTCAAAATTTTTTCATTTAATTAAACAGAAATATTTAAGTTTTAACTTTGATTCAACATTTTTTAAAATATAAATTTTAAAAAAAATTTAAATATTTAGATTAAAAATTACGAAAAAAATTATGTAACTTATTTTTTAAAAATCATATTTTCAAAAGTAAACATTTTTTTCAAATTTGCTGAATCAAAATTAAAGTAAAATATTTGAAAAAGATATTTTACTTTCAATCATTTATCTTTAACGGTTCTTGACTTATAACAATTCAAAGACGAGAAATGGGGAAAAAATCCATCATGCTGAAAAACGCACTTACAGGTTTAAACAACGATTGGCTACTATTAGAATGTTGCAAAAAAAAATAATAATTTCTCCTGTTCTAATTAAGATAGAAACATGATTTAAACGTCATTTTAAGCTAAAAAGAATACAAAAATTTTTAATGCAATAAATTTTTTTTTCAAAAATTGTAACAGTTTTGTGTCCTGGACCCCTTTAAATCGTATTTTTATTTTAGTTTGCGAGTTGTCGGATTTGCTAATAAATCCATTCGTAAAATTTAAACACAGTGATGAGTGAATTGTTGAAGAATGTATTGAATCACAAAATCGTGTTGATATACAGAAGAAAAAAATTAGAAAACATACTAAAACTTTAATTACGATAAAAAATAAATCTCTGACAATTTAATAGATTTTCTGGAATGGGGTTTTTAGGTGGTATTTCAACAACTAGAAAAAGAAAGACACATTCAGCATGTAGCTGCATGTGCAATTTAGACATCAGCATTCAGCTCTTAAACTAATATCAAAATACCAACATCAGTAATTAGCTACCAATCTCATCCATCACATAACTAATTAAATATTATTAAATCACTCAAATTTCAGTATAAATTAACTATGTTTATAACTATGAAAACTGTGAATATTTGTAATAAGAGCAAAAATTATTAAATGCTTAATATACTTTTTAAAATAATTTAAAAACACCTGGTGGGAAATTGCTAAAAAATGGCACAATTAAGAAATTTTAGGGTACTGAAATTGTTAGAAGTCTACACGATCTTTAAATGAATTCGAAAGAGTGAGGAAATGAGACATTAACGTAAGCTGTTTTGCTAAACTAGCGATTAGTACGTAAATATGATAAATTGCACGCGCAATTTTGGTGGCATTTTTCTCTTTTAGACGCAATCTACTGATTCTTCAACATTTCAAGTTGTTTTACAGTTATTTAAAAAAAAAAAATTATGACAAAATAGTATAGTAGTAATTTAGAAATAAACCAGGGGAAAATATACCATATTATTTGAGGTTGTGTATTTATGTGTTGATAGTTGAAACTGCAGTTGAAATTAGTATATTATTTTATAATATATTATTTTTTAGACTTAATAAATAAATAAATAAATATAAATCAGGTTGTTACGATCATGATATTTAGCTGAAGATTTTTTTTCATTAAATTAAATAATTATTTAAAAACTGATTAAGTTAGATTTTGACAAAATGGTGCAACCACTGATCAAAAATAATTTTATTTTGTACAGGTAATGTACAAAGAAATACAAAAACACATATACATTGTATTTATGTAATATTGGCCTGCACTAGGCGTCGAGCATCTTTTGTATTCTTCCGGGAAGACAATCTGTCCGTGATTTTTCTACATGTATCCGAAAGAAATTGATAATTTTCCTTTACTCCTTATATATGCGATACAAGGCCTGAGAATGTAATGTAAAATAATAGTAAAATTTTGTCTTGTGATTGGAAAGATAGCATATGACATCCCTCACATCTCATCTTGCATCCCTCTAGTCTTTGTCCCCTGCCTGTTCTGTTCCACATAGGATCCAATGAATGTGATGGCAAGTATTTTATTCAACCATTCCCTCCTCAGACTGTTTGAAGCCTTTAGAGTCGACTGGTGTTGAGATTTTCATGCAACAGTTTTTCTGCAACTCCCATCTTTTTCCTGGAACAGCGCATTTATGATATAACTTCCCTCTCTTTCTGCAAGCTATCATCCTCTACTGCACTTCTCTCGTGAGGATTCTCTTGTCGAATATCACGAAGAACAAAATTTAGTGGCTTTTCCTTAATTCAGATATGCAATTTCCTCTACTCTGGTCACAATTACACTTGCTAGCTTCCCGAGAAACACGACGCTCGTCCGAAATCACTGATGCCTCCTTTTGATTCCATTCTAGAATGAATATCCCGGAGATAGGCCACTATTTTCCTGGATACACATAACGAATGTCGGGAGTCCATTTTTGGAGTGCCGTTAATGCTAAATTAGATCCACCTATAGGTCAGAGTTCCCAGTTTTTATCGATTATCTATATTCCTTACCCTAAAAGCTTTCCCCTTCTTACTCATTGAACGGAAAAATTCACCTACATTTACCCCTCACAAATTGGATTGTTCCGATGAAATTAAAAATAAAATATTGATTTATGTTCCTTGACAATTTTGTTCAAGAAATTCCTCTGAATTTAAGTCAAGGAAAACGTCATGTAATATGTTTCGCAACATGTAGAGTGATCAAGGGGCCAGAGGCAGCCAGTCGGTAACGCGTCGGCTTTCGGTACTGAGGTTACTCGGATCGGATACTGACAGGCGCCGTTATATACCTCCGTGTCTAGGCCGGATATTGACACGTTAAATCCATAGACCGTATTGTCCTTCAATGCGGTCACTGGGTGGGGAAGGTACAATCCCCTCAGATGTCGTCCTTGTGGTCTCTCGGTGAAAATTGTGGTGACACCTAGCCAAGACGGACTCCGACCCTTGTGGTGCTATTGTAAACCAGAGCCGCACCACTCATCCCGAGGCCCGAAGTCTGGCACTTCTAGCCAGGGGGGGCATTAGGAACGACAGAGGGATTAATTTGTAATCGCCCTGCCATGTATCTCTCTCAGATACTTACACTCATTTGGTCCTCGTATCGTCGAGTGTGGTCCGCTATGTAGTGAACTGATTCCATAGCCCGCTGTAGGTCTGGACAGAAATGAAGTCGTCTCGGTGGTTCCGCCATTGGCACCGATGGTTCTTCCTTCGGGCTGCCGTGTATCCGACACCCACTACTGTGATGGGGAAGCTCGTCGTAGCTCGGACACCGGGCCCCTGCCCACTCTTGGGGCTGTAGTTCGGTGCCGTTGCATGTACGAACCATCACCTGTAAGGGAAGAGGTTAAAATTTACGATGGCATAACGGTTAAAATCCTTCTTTTGTGTGTTTCCCACATATTGCAGTGTTCAGTTGTGAATAGCAAAATTTAAAGTAACTAAAAGGATATTCATTAACAAACTTTACAAACGAACTTCCTTTGCAAGTTCCTTGCAAAGATACCAACTTACTACAACATCCAAATACAGCTAAATTTAATTGCGTCTAATTTCTTCCGGGATCTTTAGACTCGCACAGCTTCAAAAAGTTGGACGGTAAGACCTTCTTTTATACCTGATAAACAAAGACGTGATGCAGTTGCGGCCTTCCGTCTGTCTACGGGACACGATTGCCCCGCCGCCTATCTGCACCGCATAGACATGTCAACCGAGCCTTTTTGCCCACTATGCGATTCTGGAGAAGTAATGGAAAGGGACCACCTGCTCCGATATAAGACTCTTCGCGGATTTACAGAGGTGTCGAGATATTGAGAAGTTCGAACGCTCCTAGGGCAATGACTTCGGTCTTATATTTTTATTTCATCGTTCCTTTGGAATCTCTTTTGCTTTGCCATTGGAAATAATTAAAAATCTTTTGGTTTTTCCCTACTATATTGGATTACTATGACCAAATTTTTTCCACCCATAAATTACAAACATATCAAAAAACGGAAGAACTATTGGAAGAATTCATTGAATATTAATAGATATTTTCCTAGAGTGATAAGCATATAAAGAGAGAAAAAAAGAATATAAAACAATAACAATTAAGATAAACAATATCTAGAAGGAAAATTAACCCTTTCAGGGGCAACAACCTCCACCGTTTGCACGTTGTAGATCCCCCCCCCCCCCCGATTTTTTTAACCTAAAGAATTTTGAAATTTTTTCCTATTGAAGGTTGCAAAATGTTTTTACTACTTTAAACTAATAACAGATGGCAGTACTAACCCTTTTTCTGCTCATTCAACTGGAATATACTGAATGCAAGTGAAAAAACACTAGATTTAGGCGTTTGCACTATGCAAACGGCGCCCCTCAAAGGGTTAAGCAAAACATTGAAAATAAACTTTTAAATTAAAAAAACCTGTTTAAAAATAAGAAATATGTATAAATTAGCTTTATTAGAATGTTTAGTTGTTATACTCACATTAACAGCAAAGGAAATTTTGACAATTTTACATGAAATTATGAGACTGAATATTTGCGAATAAAGTACGGCTTTCTATAAAGTTAAATGCTTACTATGTAACTGCATTTAATAAGTCCCTTTTGTAGTGCATAGAAGTAACAAAACGGCGCACTCTTTCTACAAGCTCTCGACTCAAGTTTTCTTCCACCAATACTTGATTTCTCAGTGATCTGACTGTTTTAGCGCAATTTTGGGTTATACAGTTAGTACTTGTAATTTCACGAGTTCAATCAATGGCGAAGTCTGATTATAACATGCAATCATCACCAATATACATAACTAAGTTTCATCATATTTACCAGAGTAATCATTATTTGGACAAATTTGAGTGAATATCTTTTTCTATATTCTTAGATTAAAAAGAAGATTGAGTTGAAGTGATTTGAAACTATATTTTAGGGAATTTCGTTTCTATATGTTCCTTTAATAGCTATTAAATTTGCAGTTCCCTTAACCCGATCAAATTAACTAAGAAAGGTTCTTCATGTAAAGCATTTTGATAATTTTTAACGTAAATTAAGCAAAGGAAATCACAAACAACTTACTTTCTTTTAGGTTCAAGTGTTATACTTTTATTGATTACCATAGAGTAGTAATGAATAATACATTCATTTAACAATATGCCATAACCTTCACTAACACTGTTAGCCAAGTCAAAATACTTTTTATGGCTAAAAAAAATATGAAAGTTTTGAAAATTGGTGGAGATGTTTGTTTAGGCATGCTAATGAACATACTAAAAGTCCCCACCGATCAGACTTGATATTTCCCCGTCATCTTGGAAAATGTGTACCTTTTTTGGTTTTTTGCAAGTAACTTGAGAAATATGGATTTTATGTAAAAATTTTGAATTTAAAAATTGAAGAACACTAAATTGTGAACAAAAACGTAATTTATGTTTTTTTTATAAGTCGAACACGAACAAAGATAATTGATTTTGAAAGGAGCGAACCATCACACCTTGGACGCGAATGCGCGAATTATCCCCATCGCGATGGCGGGATGACCGACGCATGCGCGCCAAAAGTCTTGTATACTCACGTTTGTCAAATCTCTGCATATCAAAGCTCGAGAGAAAGTTGCAACAACACCCAATCAATTGTTATCAGGTTGTATTGTGAGGCTTGGTGGATTCTATATTTTTATGTCATACTTAGGCTGCATAGGGTACATAATGGCTGGAGGTGAGTTAAAATAAATATTAACTTTGATGTACGTAACTACGTCAGTAGAGAAAATGTTGCCTGACCATGCATACGCTAGAAAAATCCTAGCTCATTTATCTACCCAAACATCTTTAGCAAAAATAATTTTTGACGCCATGGACATTTCGGATTTCAAAGCAATAATCTCCATGGGTTGTTTAGAGATTTTGAAGGCTTATTTTGTGTTTTCGAAAGTAACTTGGAAAATATTAACTTTTATGTAAAAAAAAAAGTTCAATACAAAAATTAGAGAAAATTAAATTGTGTGCAAAAAAATTAAATACATTTTGTCGTAACCCTAACACGTACCAAAATATTGACTATTAAATACGCGTTGATTATGGAGGTAGCATCCAAGTCTCTTTGTAGGCGCTTTCCTTTGAATTATCTCCACACCCTCATTGCGACATTCTTTAAATACAGGAAAATAGACTTTAATGTGTTTTGGTATGTAGATAATTGATCATTATTAATTTTAAAACTAATGTAATAAACTTAGGTGTATTCACTACCGTGTTTTCATTGTGTATAATTTTTTAAGCTTTTCTCCTTTATTTTTGACGTGCTTTTTTCGGTGCGGGATTGTTCGCGTCGTCAGTCGTGAAAATATAGTCTATGGGTCATCTAGCATCACCCCATTCATTAATTCCTTTTATTGGATCGTCATGATGTACAGGGAAATAACTTCAATGGGGTATGTCGTTGTGACATATCCCATTGCAGTTATTTCAGGCCGTTGTGCAGTTGATGCCTGCTTTCCGACACACTCATCTTTCTCCCCAGTCAGTCTTACAGTTGCAAAACACTATGCTTAAAACTGAATCGAGAGCCACTGCATTCATAATTGTGATGGGCACAAGGGTTTTCTCTTGACGTTTCCAGCCCCACACTTCAGGATTCAACTCATTCCCAAATCACTTCTGCACTTGGTTATACAACCGAAAAGAATGTAGCCTGGCTTCCTCTTCAGTTGAGGGAAGATACGAAATATATGGTTTCATACTAGGGCTAAATTTTGAAAGAATATGTACCTATACTTATTTAGGGACTATTCACTGGAGTGTGCTCCATACCAGATCAGAATAAAACATTCTCCTGCGTGAGCAACATCATTGCGCGATGAGTTGCATTTATTAACTGCTGTCATGTTGTGTTCCATATCTTTACTTTGAAACATTTTTACACAAAGTTTCTTTCCTTTGTTGGATGCTGCAGAAGTAGTATCGCATCCACGGAACGCATGGAGAAAAAGGATACTTTGGTACGTACCGATGACTGTATTTTATTTGATGAATATATTTTTTTCTTTGCTTTCCCTTTGCGTGGTTTGACAAGGAAAATGTCTTTTTTCCGTAGGAGTGAGAGCTGTTAATAGAACCAGGTGGTCAACATCTTCGCCGATGATTACAATGATGTTTTTACCAGAACATGCTTCATGAATTTCAGTATTTACAATGAGAATATCGGCGGCGTCATTACTTTGTCGTAATATAATCCCATTGTTTTCCAGCTGAACTGATAGAATGCTGATCAATTCGCTCTTGTTCTTTTCATTTGAAAGGAACTATTCTTGTTGAACAGTAACTCGCATGTTTCCATCAAAGTTTATGTATACAGACTTTTTCACAATAGACCGTATATTTTGTTAATTTTTTTTATACTGTTAGTGGTTTTGGATTAGCCATTAAAAACGACTATACAGCTGGTAACATAGTGCTTTTTTATATAGTTAACTTAATTTGTGCAAACAGCCGAAAAAGTTAATTGTGTTCCCCATTTGACACGGTGTAGGAGAAAACCACTGTCCACAATGTTGATGCAGTTGGAGGTTAAGGTCTTTGTTTGGAACTTAAGAAACGTCGTACATGGCCAATGTCGTTGTCTCTCGTATACCATCTTCATTAAACATAGTCAACGGAAAAGGAGCTAACTCATATTCTAAATAAAATGCTAAGTCTTCGTCGTTTTGTTTAGCAATCGCTATCCTCTGAAATATATTGAAACGGTTTCTTTCACCGTACAATTGACGGTGATCAAGCTTTCATAAGGTCTACCATTTCGAAGTACTGAACCCAGAGGGCTGCAGTGGGGCCATTCTCTTTCAACTGCTTCAAAGTCATCCTCATTTTAATTTCATATACGATAGCTCGTATATCAATATGTCCGTTTATGGTTTCTAGAGATAGTAGTTCAGTAGCAAAATCTCTAAACAACTCATGGAGATTATTGCTTTTGAAATCAGATATATCCATGGCGTCAAAAACTATTTTTGCTAAAGCTGTTTGGGTAATTAAATTAGCTAGGATTTTTCTAGCGTATACATAGCCAGGCAACATTTTTTTCTACTGACATAGTTGCATACATCAAAGTTAGTATTTGTTTTTATCCACCTCCAGCCATTATGTACCCAATACAGCCTAAGTATGACATAGAAATATAGAATCCACGAAGCCTCACAATACAACCTGATAACAATGGATTGGGTGTTGTTGCAACTTTCTCTCGAGCTTTGATATGCAGAGATCTGACAAACGTGAGTATACAAGACTTTTGGCTCGCATGCGCGGGTTATACTCCCATCGATATGGGGAGGACCCGCGCATCCCTGCCCCAGGCGTGATGGTTCGCTCCTTTCAAAGTCAATTATCTTTGTTCATGTTCCACTTATAAAAAAATGCAAATTACGTTTTTGTTCACAATTTAGTGCTCTTCAATTTTTAGATTCAAATTTATATTTCTCAAGTTACTTGCTAAAAGCCAAAAAAGTGTACACATTTTCCAAGATGGCGGTGAAAGCTCAAGTCTGATCGGTGAGGACTTTTAGTATGTTCATTAGCATGCCTATACAAACATCTCCACCAATTTTCAAAAGTTTCATATTTTTTTAGCCATTCGTCAAAATCAGTTCTATTTTGACTGGGGTATATGTAATATATACTTCTTTAAACGTATATTTGTATTGGGAATACCAAAGAAATTACAATATGCTTTCTGATTTAAGCAAGGAATATGTTTTCAAAGAGGG
The DNA here is from genome assembly GCA_907164885.2 of Dolomedes plantarius. Taxonomy (NCBI): domain Eukaryota; kingdom Metazoa; phylum Arthropoda; class Arachnida; order Araneae; family Dolomedidae; genus Dolomedes; species Dolomedes plantarius. The sequence continues at coordinate 48,808,842 of OU015498.1, read as the reverse complement.
AATAGTTATTCATAATTTGAAACAAATATTTTCTGTTCTTTGTACTGTGAAAAATTGCATCTGGAATTTAAATTTACTTTTAATCAATGAAAGTGACATTGTTCTTGAACAAATACATTTATCGGAAATTTTTTTGACTGACGCTTGATTTGTAAAGCCCAAAGGAAGAAATCCGCTGAATAGCGAACTTTTTAAAGGTGAGTGATTGAGATTCTTGCTTTTCAAAGCAGAGTAACTTTCTTATTTCTTATGTAACACCTCCATCTTTCAATAATCTTCTAATGTTATGTCATAGTTTCCATTTATTGATCGACTGCTGAATTACAGCTTACATTAGAGAGATGCTGCTCATATGGTATTCGATAAAAATTGAAACAAACAAATACGGAGGCACTGAAGAGCTTTTATTGCTTTTCTCATCGATAATTACAAGATTAATTAACAAACTTCTCCTAAGAATTTTCAAAAATAAACATTCTCAGGATTTTCTCGTCACTTCTTAAATATTTGTAACGCGCATCTCATCTTACTTTATCTTCTTTAAGAGTAAACGTGTTACTTTAATTACTGGAGCTTACACATAATTAATTAAAGATTAAAGGTTGGGTACCTTAATACTTATTAGCCTGTTTGAAAGAAGATAATATATTAAACCCTCAAACTCCTAAAACTATGATAAATAAGACCTTTTACAATGTTGACACTTTTTTCATTTAAGAGAGTTCCAGTGACTTGGATTTATTATTGTTTACGAAAAATAATATTTTAATATATTTTCACTAAGTTTTTAGATTTAGGAGAATGGTGTAAAACAGTAGGAAATTGTTTTCTGAATTCAGAGGTAAAAGAAAATGCTATTGTAGTAAGAGATTTTTTATCTCATTCTCTAAATTTCGAAAATGCCTACTAAAAATATAATTTTTAAGTAAAAAATTCATTTCTCAAGCTCTGCAACATTGCATATCTAGTCCTGATACTTCTACAAAATTATGTAGAGAAAGATGGAGTAGTAATAAATATACAAAAAAATTACAGGTAGTCTTTTCTAACGAAACTACCGTGGTTTATTAACGTAGAATTACTTATCGTTGCTTACCTCTTTTGTATGTATATATGTCTATATGTGTTATGTATATATGTATCAATATATATGTACGTATACATATATATACATATACGTATGTTAAAATTTTGACATATTTTGGTGCCTTTCTGTTTAACTGTTTTCTGCTTGTCCAAGCGATACAGACTGGGTTTGGCGCGCCTCCAAAATTATAACTTGCTAGGTACGGACGGACAGTTTTAGCGTCTGAAATTTTGATTTTCGGAGGACCGTTATGGAGGAACGCAATCCTACGTTAAAAGATAAGAGTATATGGGCGGTAAGCACATAATGTTCCTCCTTGCCTTAACTGGGCGTTCTCTGTACAGTTGTTATTGGGAGGCCCGTGATTGCATGAGAATTTTATCTGAGTTCCTCTTCATGTTTATGTATTTTCCATTTGTTATCCTTTGCAGTTTTTTTTTTCCTTTTTTGTGAAACCCTAAGGACTTTGTCCATAGGTTTCAGCATTAGAAATAAAAAAAGAAAAGAGTAAATTAAATAATGTACTACTTAAGCACTGTTTTATAATAAATTGCATTATTTTTTAGTTTATTTTCTGCGTACTACTCTGATATATTGATCCTTTTATACTTAGGAACGTAATGTAGCTGGAACTATTATGGATTTATGAAAACATCCCGAAAAAACAAAAATATTTTTCATAAAAGACATTTATTTAACCTGAAAGGAATTCCCCCACCCCCTGGTTTGAATTGAAAACAAAAATGTCCAAACAATTGTATGTTAAAAATAACCAAAATTAAAGTCGATGGATAGTACAACTTTTGCTTTAAAAAAAGGATTTGACAGGTTCAGGGATTCCATCGACAATCTTTCTAAAGTAGCATCAAACACAAAACATTTCGCGAAGAAATCGAATAAAATATGTAATCAAGAAAAATGTCTCTATACTACTCGGTAATATTGGAAAAAGGGAAACAGAGATTTTTTTTTTATTAATTTAGTATACGACATTTATTAGAAAAGAAGTAGCATTGAAAGCATACAAACTGTCGCAACAGCTTTTGAAATGAGACAAAATAAACAAGCGAAAAAGAGATGTATAAAGGTCTCACTGCAGAGGATCAATTTGGACCCTTATTTAGACTTGTTATGTAACTTACAAAAAATGATTTGAAGACAGAGTATTATTTCTGATAAGAAACACGTTATAGCTTTTTCTAATTTCTCTCTAGCGTCTAGAAATATAATATCCACAAATTTTGCAAAGCACTGACGTTCTCTTGCAGAGAACAGGTACGTAGTAACGGGTATGTAAAAGACATTTTAGCCTAAAGATTTCAAAATTTTCGCATTTTGACAAGTGTCATAAGTATCATTGTTAATTAAAGAAATTTAATACTTGCTATTCTAGCGAAAGGGTATTTTACTCTTGATTAAGCCCATAAAATTTCTAAAGAAAGAAAGAACGACATCAGATGTCAAAAAAGATTCACTAATGATCTAAATGTGCTTTGATATCTAGTATTATCAGACTGGAAACTTTCTGGCTCACATCCCCAAAATTATTTTATCATGGATTTATTTGGCTTTGCCTGTGATTAAAGAACCAAGAGGCACTTCTTTGCATGCCAGGAGAGAGCGTATTGATTTGAAAAATTGGGGATGTGAGAGACCCCATCAGTCTATCTCATTTGATGATTGTGTTTATTTACACTAGAAAATGTTGTCTCTCGTGATGATTAGAATTTTTAAAATCGGATTAGTTTTAATAATAAAGATTTTATTCGTTTGACTGAATAAAACAACAGTGCAAGGACACAAAAGAACTTCGTGATGGTGGGATCTTTCTTCTATCCTTTAACAATGAACTGCCGCGGATTTCCATCTGATACTGCTTTTTCAGCTGTGGGCAAACAGTAATAGCGGAAGGCATTTGTAAAAAAATATAGCATTTGTAAAAATTGCATGAAATACCTGCTAGAGTACACATTAATACTTCGTAAACTTGTTTCAAATTGTTGAAAATGAGTTACAGGAAAAAAACTACTTTTCCAGTAGTGTGGGTTAACAAGGGTAACGCACCCCAAGATTGTGTATCTAGCAAGAAGGCTTAATAAAGCTTGTATTCAAACGAAAGTCAGCCCATCATACTACTAAGTAAAGCCTCAATAATCCTTACGTTAGGTTTAATAGCCTAAGCTTGAGGAGGAGGTTGAACAGGAACCGTACAACTCACGTTTAAGCCTGCCAGCTAATTTTTCATATATCATTACATTTGTTACAAATTACTGATAGTTCATAGATTAGAGTAGTCATTTAAAATATTTAACAGTGAGACTCATAAAAGCTGACTATACGCTTACTAAATAACTAGGTTATTATGCTGAAAATATCCTTTTGGAGCTCTGAAATACTAATAGTCTCGAATCGTTTCTCTCAATATTTCAAGAAAGGTGGAATGATATAAAACATACTAAAGGAGATAAAGGAGAAGGTAAACGTAACGCTGTGTTATTTAAATTTCTGTTAGAAACATAGTGTAATCACCTTACGAAGGATTCGATATACCCTGCACATAATGAATTCAGGATTTTGTTTGTCCTGTAAGGCAGTGCTCCCCAACCTTTCTATCGCCGTGGACAGGTCAACGTTTGATAATAATTTTACCACGGCCCGCTGAGGTAGGACTTTGTTTATTTATATTTTTGATTGCTTTGATTTAATAATTGATGTTATTATAATTTTGATGTATAAATGACGTTACGTTTATTTATTGTTCAATAAAAAATTCGTTTTATTTATTTATTTGTTTTGTTTTTTTCTTTCTTTCAGGAAAGCGCATTTATTTTCAATTTTATGTCTGCCATAATCTTGAAATGTTTAAGAAACAATAAACTAATTTAAAATAGTTACAAGATTTCTTCTGTTACAAAGGTATAAATTAGCCCAAACCCGACAAAGTCGTACAAACCCGAGAGAAATACACCACAGTAAATAAATTGGAAATAATTTAATGTCCCTTGGGCGGCCCGGTACCGTTTGATCCCCGGACCGGTACCGTTCCGCGGCCCGGGGATTGGGGACCACCGCTGTAAGGCACAAAGAATGGGTAATTGAACTATGTATCTAAAAGAAAAGTAATTGCTTAATCCAAATATTTCAACAATGGGATATTGATGCATCATGTGCTCTGAGGTAAGAAAGTGTACAACTTCGTAATGGGATATTTACAGAAGAAAACTTATGCGTTTATCTATAAGAAAGCAAGTGTCTTACTCACTTTTGGTCCATCGTCGTCCGGATAGCTGGGCCTTCGCATCAAAAGAAGACGCGGAAGGAGATGTAGAAATACCCGTTTCACCCAAGGGGCCATCTTATGAGTTGATGGCGTTCTAGAAAACGATAAGTGAGATTTAAGTAAAAAAAGAGAGATTATTTTAACGTAAGCTTTCCTGAAAAGCTTCGAGAAGCAGTAAATATGTCTTTCAGGAATATTGAGTCATTACAAATACCCACTTTGAAGAAAATTTGAACTGCAGATATAAGCGAAAACTGGTATGCATAATGATGTTGTCTTTGAAAATAAGTTGTATGGACAATCATTGTCTAAAAACTACAGAACTAGATTAAAATTTGAACGAGAGAATCACTTTTGGGTATCATACCCGTGGTCAAATGGTGCGACATAGAAATTACTTGAGGAATTTTATACCTTTCGTAATTTTCAATTGTTGGTAAATTTCCATGTTTTTATTAACTTGCTTTCTTGTTTGTGAGTGTGTTTGTGTGTTTGTCCAGTACAAATCTTGCAATCGATTTTTAACAAACTTCCCGACTAGCTAGACATTTGAAACTTTTAGAATAGTTCAGAACACGATGACAATGCATTTTTAAAATACTTTTAGCCATCTTTAAGCAGATGTTTACCATGTTTTTATTATTTTCAGTTAATTTTGTTTTGTAGACTGGTGTAGCCATCTGTCGGCCGGAGCGGGAACGAAAAGTTAAACGCAAGTTAACATCCAATTAACTTCATTTTCTTTCAAGTTGATGGGATAATTCATGAAAAAAATTTAAAAAAAGTATTTATTAATACATAGAATTGTCCAGTTTATATGATTCAACAGAAAATTTAAAAACATGGTAGATAAAAAGTTCTTTTTATCTTGTAATTATCTATGTATATTAATTAGTAGCTAATCAGTGTCTTATCACATTTTAAACGACGGTAGATCGATAGATCGGTAGATCGGGGACGGAATAAAGTTGAAGAGCCGACGGATATGGCTCTGTGAACTGCCTGCAATGTTATGCCTACAACAGATGCCTCAGTTACATTGCAAACAAGCTGTAGAAGGTTTTGGTTTCGTTACTCTCCGCTATTTCTGCAAGAGAGCATTTTAAAGTTTTTTTTTATTTTCTACTTATTGTGTTACAGTATTTGTCCTTCTCATATCTTTACATACATATCACTAGGATTTTTGTGACGTTATTTCATATTCCCTGTTTTACCGAAGTAGAGAGTATATGGTTAACAAACAACTGTACTCTTATCCTTCCTTAAGGTTCTTTAGAAGTATTAATTGCCCGATACAAAGGACTTGAATCTCGAGTAAATTGTTTTTTCTTTAAAAGGTCGACCCATCATTCTTTCTAGGAGAATCCTACACAAGGCAAGTTAGCGAGTCCGTATGCCAAAAATCAAGCCGTGCATACTGATTGAATTTTTTATTAAAACTTTGCAACTGCATTTTCTTTTGATATCTGAAAGAGTGCCATAGAATTCTCATGTGATTATATTTATACTTTAGGAAATCTTTTAATTATTTAATAAAATCTTTTAATTACTTGTGTGCTTAGATACTGATTTTGATAAGAAACATATAATTATTATTTCTTCAGTTGTACTGTCAAAGACGTTTAAATATATTGCCAGACATCAAAAGGGCTGGTCAGTTTCCAAAACGAACGGATCATTTTGTTAGAGTGACTTTATGGATAGTAGATCTAGGGATGGACTTATCCCTAGATCTACTATCTGGATCCACTGGAATCCTACACTTCTAGTACGTAATTGACGATGTAACGAGATGTTTAGAGAGCTACGCTCTAGTAAGGGTTTACCTGAAGTGCACGTTGAGCACAACAACGGTGACACATATGGAAAGTGTGACCAAAATCATGGTGAACAGGAGGTACTTTCCCAGCAAGGGGACGACGAGGGAAGTGGGCGGGATGATCTCTGCCAGCAGCAGGAAGAATACGGTCAGAGACAGAAGAATGGATATAGAGAGGGAGACCTTCTCGCCAGAATCCGAGGGCAGGTAGAAGACGAGTACCGTCAAGAAGGATATGCCCATGCACGGGATGATGAGGTTGACCGTGTAGAAGAGGGTCTTGCGGCGCATGCTGATGTTGAAGGTGATGTCGATGTACGGCTCTTCGCAGCACGTGTAAAACTTCTCATTGCGGATAGCGGGCACGTCAAGGATATCCCATTCTACGCTCAGATAGAACTCGCTCAGATCGATACCGATCTGGACCAGGTTCGTGCCCTCCACTTCATCTTTATGCCGGAGATCCACCTGGTAAGAACAACATTTTACCAACGAGCAAAAAACAGGTCAAGAAACAGCGAAAACTGCACGCTTTTGAAAATTGCCGTTGATGAATAATCTCTTTTGAAGATTACAATGGACTGTTTACAGAATTTATCATTCTTACAAAATGCCCCTCCCCCATAAAAAAGAGGGAACAGAGAATTTTATGCCTAGAGATCTGAATAGGCCGATACATTCAAAGTCGGCTGGAACTAACTGACTGTTTGACTCGGCTGGGAAGTGTTCTTTTCCCCTAGGACAAAACCTGATCTACAAAGTTAAAGCTGATTTTGTCTGCCCTTTTTTTAATACGCCGTTAATATTTTCGGAACGTACTTATAACTATTTTATTATAATTGTATTAGCGATATGCTTAGTATAATTACAGAAATCAATAATAGATTTTTAAAGCGGTTCCAACCGTAAGTACTTTCCTTATAAAATATACGTGTTTTGTTATAACAAGCATCAAGGATAAATCTTGAAACCATATTGTGTCAAAACACAGGCTTATACATTGATTTTTACTTAAAACTGGCATATTTCTTCTTTCAAGTACCGAATTGTAAGCAGGATAGCCAACGTACCTCGGTATAGTAGGACAAACCGGAATTATCTGGGTTTAATTCCCCTAAGAAAGCAAACAACTAGACCACTGACCAGACTAATAGTCTGGCATGTGGTAGTCGATTACTAAAATATTCATTGCTAGTGGGGGGAAATGGTACGTCTGTGCTTAAGGCACGTTAAAGGATAGGATATTTATATACCGTTATATTAGCTAGGCCTGGGCCGCACAAACAATCGTTGAGAAATTGATAAAAACTTGTAAAAAAGTAATAAAAGTAAATGTATCGTTGAATTTCAACATCCTGAACAATAAATTAAAATTCGAAAACACTTTTCTATTTGAAATAAATCGGTTTTTAGTCGTTGTTTCCTACGAGAATTACTCACACTTTTATATAAGTTTTCATTTAATATTCTGTTTTTGCCTTTTATGTTTTTAAAAACATTTAGTCGCAAATTCTTAGTTTGTCAAAATGTCTCGAAGCATTAGTAAATATTTCTTAGACAAAAATGTTTGTGAATTGAAAATTTAATTTAACAGATCCTAAGTGGTAGGACAGATCCCAAGTGGTAAGAAAAAAAGACAGATCTAGGCATAGACAGTTTTAAAAGAAGAGAAACAGGCACAATTATTAACAAATTATAAAACATATACTTAGTATTAAATGTTGGTATGTAGTAAATATAGATTGGAAAACTTTTAATACCCTTCAGTTATACATCATAACTTATATAAATAATTCTAATCAATCTATATTGTCAAAAAAGCTTCAGAGCCGATTAGAGTGTATCTCTAGTGTAGTGCTTCTCTCAGATTCGAGAGCAGCTCTTCAGGCTATTAACTCCTAATGTTTCTCTCGATCCAAAGCTATTGATTACTGTGTTAACCCTCTGGAATGGTTGTCGGATCATATTAAAACAGTTGTCTTGCAGTGGATCCCGGACCACTGCGGAATCAGGTAAATAACCAGGATTTGGCCTACCATTCCATCAAGACGATAGTCAAAAATACCCTCAGGTGTTTCTTCTCACAGGTTATGGCCGTAGAAGCGGTCATAAGTTCTAGTATTGCCATGTTCATGATATTGCTGAGTGGCCTTGAGATAAATCTGTGTCAATGCTACGGCTTTTTTCTGACCATGATTGCCTCCGCAAGCACCTCCACAGAGTTAACTTGGCTCCCGACCCTCTTTGTCTCCTGTGTGATAACCAGGAAGAAATGGACTTATGGGTCCCGTTTCTTTATGGGAGCGCTATTGGATTGCCAAACATAAGTTGATTGATTAACTGATGTCATTTTTCTATCTTAAATTTTGTAATTTTGATATCTGTTGTCCTGTAATTCTTGCCATTGCAAAAAAATTGTCAAAAAGCCATACTAAAATTTCTCTTTAAATTTGTATTACAGTTTCAAAGAAGTCATCAAAAATAAATTCAGTAAAGATGGTAAATTATGCAAAAAAATAAAAAAAAAATAAAAAAAGAGAGTTAAGGGAAGAAATGCTACGGCATTTAAATATTAATATTATAGCTTTAGTTTTACACTATATTTCATGGATGTGAACAATGTCCATCGCTGTCTACTGAATAATCGTGTAATGTGTTTAATTAGATTGCAAATTATTGAATGATTTGGTAATATTTTTGTAAAGTATAAATTACGTGCCAATGCTATTAACTTTATTGAAAAATTTTCTTCCACCTCAATTTTTAAAAAAGTACATCGCGGATAGATTTATATTGACGAATTATAAGTAGATCTTATTCAGAAATTAGTCCTGTATCTCATTTTACATAATTTCAAAAACTTTTTTTATGATGCATCACACTGAACACCATTAAATTCTGTGTATTCTACTAGGCATTACTTGCGCAAATTATGTTTTAAAAGAAGCGCATCATATATTATCGAAAAATATTATAATACAAGACTTTACAGTTTGCAATTTAAAAACATCTATTTTCTTCAATATTAAAGTTTCAGGGGTGTGCCTTATCAACTTAGAATCTTTCCTATGGCATTTTCCTAAAAACGCCGTAAACTTTGATTGATATTTTTTTTCAATTTTATTGTTCTACCTTGGAGCTAAGAAATAAAAAGTGACTGCAAGTACCCTTTCGCTAGAAATTCGTTTATCTGAGAAGAAATTTAAGAGGTGAAATAATTAAATACAGATTATCCGATGTTTTTAGGGAAAGACTGGGTTTAGGATTTAAAATCATAAGAACTGCCACACATTTAATTTTAAGTTACATATCATAAATTCTCTTTCAAGGGATAGGGTAACACAAGGACATAAACTTTTGCGTAACTCACTACTGAATCGCTACTAAAAGTAAACTATAAAGTTTATGGCTACATGCCTCAAAACGATACTTGGTATAAATCTAGAAAATTTATATTGCATTCCAGAAAATAAGAGATCATTATTCATGGATTTACGCTTGCATCCATGATTTTTAAAGTCCTTAATAACTTAAGATCCAATTCACATACTTGCCTTCGAGATATATATTTATATCCCTGTATGATCTAATACTTTCTTTAAAGTAATGCACGGAAGTATTTCGTTAATCCAAATTTCCATGAAAGATTGAATGCTTATGCAGTTCGTATCTCCAAGAAAATCCATACTGGAACTTTATGAGCACATATAAAATTGCATCCAGTTTTCAGTATCCAAGGATTAAAGTGTATTGTGTTAATGTCACAATAAAATGCGACTTGCTCCAGGCTAGATAACATATGTAAATCTTATAACGGCGGATATGAAATAGAAGACATAGATGCTCGAAATAATTTCTGCAATAGAATGCATGATAAAGGGAATAAATTCTAGATAATAAATAATCTTGAATAGATTCAGCTATATTGAAACTAATGAAAAAAGAGATAACAAACAATTTGTTTATATTTTGTTAATCCTTGTAAATACGGTTGCGCGCGGTCGTAATCAAAGTCGTCATAATATCTATAGGGTGATTCTCTCTCGTAAGAGAGGCCCCGGATATTACGTAATGACCCTCGCCAGAACGAAGCAATCTGAACGAAACAACGTACAGCGTACTCCTGATGAAGCGAGGTTCCATTTATCGGGTTAAGTTAACTTCCATAATACCCGTATACAGACCGCTGAAAATCCTTTTGCACTGACCAAACACTGATCTATGACCAAAGAGGTGGTGTGTGGTGTGTGAAGTCCTGGTTGGGCATCATAGGTCACATTTTTTTTTCAACACCATCGTGAACGCCGATGTGTACCTGGACCTTTTTGAACAGGTCTTGAATCAACTGGATGATCGTGAGTTATAGGAAGGTTACTGCCACAAAGATGGAACAATGTGTCAGACACATCGGCATGGAACATGGAGATTTAGTACTTCTTCGGCAACAGGGTCAATTCAAAAGGACTTTGGCCACCCCGGTCAACTTATCAGATACCATCAGACCAGATAGGATACCTGGTCAATTTATCAGATACCGCCAGATCCTTTGGGAAAAGTCTATCGGAACAAGCTTCTCTCTGTGGAAGACATGAAGGAAAACATCCAACGTGAAATTGCTATTATCCCCCCCCCCCGATATCCTTGCTTTCAGGAACATGGAGAGCCGCGTCGAAACGTGTCTGGTAGAAAACGGAGATCACTTCCAGCATCGCGTGAAATGGAATCAATTACACATACAACAAGGTTTGTAAAGTATTATTTTTGTTCAAATTCCTTCATCCCAGTGAGAGTTTTTACAGTATATTCGGGGCCTCTCGAGTGAATGACCCTATATATAACTCTGTGTTTTTTCCAACAATAAATGTGTATGTATAAAAAGGGAATTTAGATCAAATTTAAAGGAATGTTAAAATATTACACAGATCTCTCTCTCTCTCTCTCTCTCTCTCTCTCTCTCTATATATATATATATATATATATATATATATATATATATATATATATATATATATATATATATATATGTATGTATGTATGTATGTATGTATGTATGTATATATATATACACACACACACACACACATATATATATATATATATATATATATATATATATATATATATGCAGGGTGTCCATAAATTATTGTCAGGGTTACCTTACATCATAACTTTTGATTTTAGAACATGACAAAAATATTATTACATATTCATAAAGCACAACTCAAAAAGTTTTTAAAAGCATAGACAAAGTTAAGTAATTCCCACATGGCAGCATTTCGCGGCAGATAACCCATCGAAACGAATCTCATTTCTCCGTCAAGTGTTCTCCGCCAATTTATGCGAAACCCTAGCGGCGTTGCATTGGGGAAGGGAGGTAGAATGTGGGTCTTAGAGAATCCCCACACATATCTGGAACTGGAAAGAGATAGCCCGAAGGTTAATGTTTCCTGCTCTTTATCGTACACTGAAGTTATTGGGCCATTTTTCTTTATCGAGAAAGCAGTAAACTCATGTGAGTTACCTGGACATGCTACAGTTGTATGCGGATCCCCAGCTGCAATACCGTCAGCCACAAGTGATATTCCAGCAAGAAGGTGCACCATCATATTTGGACATAATTGTACGGGAGTTCCTGGACATGACCTTTCCTAACAGATGGTGTGGAAGAGATGGACCAATTCCATGGCCTCCCAGACCACCAGATATCCCACCTCTGGACTTTTTCTTGGGGGGGGGATGTCAAACACATTGTCTACAAAACACCCGTGCCTTCATTGCATGAGCTCAAGCTTAGAATTACTGCTGCGATCCAAGGTGTTACACCACAAATGCAGGAGAACACTAGGTGGGAATTAGAGTTCCATCTCGATGTGTTACGTGGCCCGAAAGGCTGCTATGTGGAAACTATCTAACTTTGTGATTCACAATTCATTAATTTGTTTAATCATAACTTAGTTTGTGTTATTAAAAAACTTTTTGAATTGTACTTTACGAATATGTAATAATATTTTCCTTCATGTTCTTTAATCAAAAGTTATGAGGTAAGGAGACTCCGACAGTATATATATATATATACAAGTAGATACATTTGTACAGATACGCCATTAAAATTCAACAGTTAGTCTTCTTTTGAATAAAAATTAATATATAAGTATAAAGGAAGTTCATCTATTGATAACAGAGCATCTTGAAATTTCAATTTATAATCAGAGTGCTAGAAGTGTTTTTTTCCGGATGAATTATTTTATTTAAAGAGCAATGCAAATATAATGATCTGTTATAGTCTAAGCGTCTTATAGTATATTAGAAAAGCTGAATGTAGTTTTTAAACTTCATAGTTTTAAGCGAGGGCGATGAAAAAATAGTTAAAAATCGATGTCAAAATGGGTGCAACAGTTTTGTAATTTCAGTATGCATAGAACAGAATTTAAAGTCACGAAAGTTGAGAGATTCAAATTACTAAACAACATTCATAAGATGAATGAATGAATGAATGAATGAATAAAAATATAAATAAATAAATATATATGCATACACACACACACCCACACACACACACACACACACACACACACACACATATATATATATATATATATATATATATATATATATATATATATATATATATATATATATATATAATATAATGATGAATTCACAATGGTGCACACACCAACAGCATGAACATAATGAATAAATAAAATTCATAAAGACATCAAGTGTAACGTTGAATAAGTTTGATACAAAAGTGTGAATATAAATTCAAAACAGTGTGGGCCAGAAAATGAAATAGTGAATGTTTCCATGGGATATGTTCAATTCAGTAAAAATTTGTATACTTTGGAAAATAATATTATATTCTTGAAATTACTCATCACCTTGAATCCGTCATATGTCCATGAGCCGAATTTCATGAGACACGTCTGCTCGTCGAATGGAAAGTATTCGACATCGATTTCACATGAGCTCTTGTAGATAGCCGGAGGTTTCCACTGGATTGTCCCCCTGTTGTCCAGTTGAGCTTTCGTCTCCAGAGTCACCTCGAAATTGCCGTCCGCACTGATACAAAATAATAATAAAGTATAAAATTAATTTTTCTTCCAGTGTCTACGGGTATTCAGCTTCAGTACATTCAAATTAAATACAACGGTCAATGTATGCAATTAATTTGTATGTTTAATATCCATAAAACATACTAATTTGAATTAAATTCTTAAAAAACTTCCATCTCAGTTAGTCTAGTGGTTAAATTTTATCTTTTACCGTATTTTATTATTTTTTTGTCAATTTATTTCGTTGTTAGGCACGGGACGCAAAATTAATTTAGAGTATCACAAAAAGAAAAGAAACCACGTGATCGGAATTTAATAAGTTAAATTCTAAAAATTAATCTTTAAAAATTCACCAAACATCAGAAAATGGAGGTAAAGAGTCGAAAAAGATTTCATTTTAAAGGAATTTTTATGATCTTTCTCGTGATATAAGTTTTTTAACCCTCAAATTATTATTTTAAATGCAAACTTCCTACAAAAAGCTTAAAATTTAATTTAAAAAGAATCTAAGAAGAATTTTTCAAAAATCTTTCTTAGTGCACTCCTACACTATAAGAAGAATCACCACGCAAAATTTCAGTCCTTTAGGTCCAGCAGTTTGGTCTGTACGTTATCTGTTAGTCAGTCGATCAGTTACGGAACTGTTCTATATATTTAGATAAGCACAAAATGAGTGCGTAAAATATTTATTTTTTTCCTCTTTTAAGCCGAGAACGTCTCTTTAATGAAATGAATAAAAATGATAAGCAACGATTGTCTAACTGGATGTTAATGAAGCATATTTTCTGATTATCTTAATGGGCAATGGGCATGCTATGATACAAATATTATTGCATCAGTCAGAAAAACATTTGCTTCATCTAACGTTATATAGAAGTTAGGAAATTATGCCCTTTAAATATACAAATGAAGCATGTTTGTAGCGTTAGACTGTCATTTTTTCACTTGAGAGCGCCTCTTTAACAAAATTGCTAGATGTGTGATACTGATCTAAAAGCATTAAACATTTGATAGCGCTATTAATAGCAGATGCACGATGCCTTTATGCCCTGGAAATACCTTTTCTACTTTGGAGGATATGATATGTATGCGGCTTCTAGAATCATTAATTTGCAATATGCGTCATTATGCATAATATTAATACACTTAAGTCTCAATTAAATGTAAAAAAAATTAAAATAAAATGTAATGAAACATGATAAAGATGGTTACGAAACATGAAATCAGTATCAAGAGTAAAAACATACTGTTATTGGGGGATTTTATTTTATCTGAGAAACATTTATTTTGAACAAAGGTTTAGATAGTTATGATAAAATTATGTTTATATATGCATACTCTACTAATTGCGCATTTAAAGAATTTGTTTGTAAAAATACAAAATCCCGTAAGCTTTTCTGCCCCTGCTTCAAAAATCGTTCAAAGACATCCTTTCCAAAGTAAATTATTAATATATCCCAAATAGCATTTTATTTTCTAAGATTGTAATTTAACAGAAAGATTTTTAGTTTTTTTATATCACTGAATTTTTATTAGATTAATATTCAAATAAAAATATTAGTGTGAGAACTTTGTCATAATGTGGCTGAAGAGGACGTAACGAAGAATATTATAGGAGCAAAATCAGTATAATAAAAGATTTGAAAAGTAATTTTATGTATGGTTTTAGGACAATTGAATCTTAAAAAAGGAGGTATAATGTATCTTGATGGAATTTTTCGTTGCTACAATTTTTACCTATCGCAAGTCTTTAAAACAGTGGCTTAAACATATTGGATGTCTTCCTGCAATATGCTATTTAAAAAAAACCTTTAATTGAAAGTATTTTTCTCGAGTTTTAACTTTTCATTTACTGTATGCAACAAATATAATTATACCTATTGATGAAAAATCAAATTTATGTGTTCCTATTGAAATTACATAGAGATGATGAAATTTAATATTAGATAAAATTACTGCTATTATTATAATCCTCACGAATAACCGAAGTTAATATTGCTTAATTTTATAAGCAAAGTTGTTCAAGTAAAATCAATTAAGAATTGTTTTCTGATCAACTTATTCATATAATTAAATTTTCATAGTGAATGTTCATTTTTATTTACTTTAATGCGGCAACAGAAAAATAGCATAATTTATAATTTAATATTCCTGACAGTTTATATTATAATTCCGAAAACAAAATATTTCTCTTTTTACGAAATTTAGCATAATTTTCTTTAAATTCATATCAATTAGACTAAATTTATTATTCGAGAAAAGAATTGGGGTTTGGTGAGGTAATTGTAAATAGTATATATGAATGATCTAAATATTTTAATATAAAATAAATTGGGATTAGGGCTTAGAATAAATGCCAATAACAGTTATTTTAACTTTCTTATTATTCTGCATATCAAAAATGATAAAATATCAATATTCAAGAGCTTTGAAATATAATTTACATACCCCATCCTTTTACCATTACCTCGACAACATAGGGGTAATTGTAAACAAGTGTTTTCTTTACGCTTTAAATTAAATATATATACCAAAATGGAGGAAATTGTAATTCAGTTGATAATTTATAGTTTCATGTTGTGTTTTAAATACTTAACCGCATATTTACAAACATAATTTTAAATGATAAAGTATGATGGCGCAGTAAGAAGCAATAGTACCAATCAGCTCCTTGAATACCATCCTTAAATAGTCTATTGAGATTTTTTGTTTTAAAATATTCAGCGAAAATATTAAGACTATCATATTTATAACAATATTTATAACAATATCATATTTATTTCATGGATAACCCATTTCAGCTCTAGCTTTAATGCAATGAACCAACCAAGACTACTTCCTCTACCTGTCTATCACTACGTCTCGGGTAGGCTTAGTTCACTATCTTCACCAAGTCAATTTCAACTTGATGTGATAATACTGTAGGACGGCCAGCGCCCAATCTAATAATAGCAAAACCTTCCTACATTTTATTCAATGAAAAATAATACTCCTATGGCCCTCTATAACGTTCCTGGTCTTGTGAGTAAGTACAGTTTTGACTATCTACATCCTTGACTACTCTTAATACATCCTCTTCGAAATAAGATAGTCCAGACAATCAAAAAAAATTACGATAAAAGGTACTACCTTTCTTTCATTAATATTGAATTAAATTCTGGAATTAAATTCTGGTTGCTAGTTAGTAAATTATTAATTAAATAATAGTATTCACAACTACTCGAAAATAAAGTTTAAATTCACCCCATTCTAAAATCCTTGTGTTACAATTCATATAAAAATGTCGCTTGTGAGAAACCAGAGTATAAGCACGTAGAAAATATTGTAAATTTTAAAATGTTTCTCTCCCTAAATTTTTATGAATTAAAATATTGCCTTGAAAGTTCAGTCTGAGATTAACATTGTATCATATACTTGTTTGGATGATTCCAGTCAAACGAGATCAAAACACATTTATTAATCGAGTAATTTATACGTGGCTGCTTACTTATTGATTGACTTCCTCCCATGTCTCTAATACTAGTAACTATCAGTTTAGTTCATTTAAATGTCACCAGTGTGAGATAATAATACTTTTAATGTCCCCAATTATGCCAATTATCACTTTAGGGAATAAATGATCTAATTATTACTCACGGGAGATCGTTTCTATGATATATTTCAACTCTTCATTAATAGTCATTAAGATCTCGATAACAGAGACTTTCATGTACGTAAATTTGAGCCTCAGTTCATAAAATTGCATTAATTAGCTCATTTGATAAATTTTACTCGGAACTAATGAAGATGTTTGTATAAAATGAACTTACTTGTTGTAGAGTACGATGTCAGGCCTCCAAATATGGTCAGAGGGTACATGAAGCATGTCCACCCCTCCGTATTCCCTCGGATCCCAAGTTAGTTTATAATCATTCCAGTACTGTTAAAGAGAGAGTAGAAGTGCGGAATAAGTACACACTTATTAATGGGTATTATTGAATAACATAATATATCATGCTATCACTAAAATATGAATGCGGAAGAACTGAGATACCGGGGTTACCCTTTCAGTAAAACTAATGGATGTCCCATCAGCCATAAAAAATGACCATGACGCTCGCCACCACTATAAACTAATTAATAAACCAACATATCAACCATACTGTGCAAATTAGAGATTTAATGGAAAAAGGAACAGAGATCTTGATTAGAGGCAATCTGGTGATAAAATGGCAAAAGATGTAATTTGACAAAATTTGAAGGAAAACTATGCTGACTTCCTTCTAAAGGACGCTATATAAAAGAAACTGCGGAGTCTCCTTTGTTTACGAGGCATGACATTCAGATTTTTCATGATTGCAAGGTCGGAGGAAAGAGCTGCAGTTGAATAAGTTGGTAAAGACTTCCATAAAAGCTACTGTAAACTAAATCAACAAACAGTTACGTACGTGCACAGAGTCAGGAGGATAGCCATATTTGGAAAACATAACGATGTACGCTTGCAAAGTCCCATCTGAGGTCGTATCTAAGATCAGTGGTCAGCATACCTTCTCTAATCTGACGCCAGGAATCGGGAAGAGTAAACGCAGTAGAAGAAATATATGATTCAGTCTGGGCGTGCAAATCTACTTATGGACAGTGGTAATGGAACACAAAAAAGGCGTGTGCTTTTTACGTCGAATAATCATTTTCAGTTTCTTAGAAGATTTTCAATCAAGAATACGACGAAGATTAAACAACAGGAAAAATTTTGTCAAGAAGATTCTGTAAAAATAAGTAAGGAGGGGAATGTAAGGATATGAAGGTTTTCTTGTTGGCTTCTGAAGCATTTCATACCCACGGGCTTTAAGATAAACGTTCAAAGCTACTCTTGCATCCTATATAATGATCCTTCTTAATGACTGTGTTCCAGAACCTAACGTTTTTAGCACTAAAATGCTATTGTTATTACTTTGACAGCTTTCCCCTGCTGTCTTTTAAAGTTCACCAAACTTCAAATGAAGCAAGTTATAAAGCTTTGGCGACTTTTAACAAAGGGAAAAAAATAGGAATTTATAATCTATAACACTTTAGTGCAAATTTAGAGTTTTATTTTAAGAAATGAATTCTATTAGTTATTCGTAGTACTAATTTGAACCTATCATGTGAGATATCTTGAAGCTGTCTGCTCTGAGTCGTTCACTCTTGCGTAAATAAGTATTCAGAGGCTCCACTGAATCATTTTCTCTTCATACAGGCCATAAAAAGGATTACGTAGCTTACAAAGAGGTTGTTTATGTTTTGGGTGAATAGAATTATTACAGAGAGAAGTGAAAGTTACTTTTTATACTGATATCCACTCTTAAATCAAATTCGAAAGAATGTTATATAAGGAGAAAAACTCGTAAATGTCCCTTCGGGAAAATTTCTCTGCCATAAGTTGAAAAATATGAATAACATTCATATTTATTCTAGGAGAATTTATAATAAATCACACAAATACACGCACACGGGCATGCTATCGTAGCTGTTAGCGGCAATAAAAATTTATTTTTAGTTGCCAGCAATAAATAACTTACAATAGATGGTATTAAAGAATTGTTTTGGACGTTTAACAAATTCAAGAAGGAATATATGTTCGTTATTTTCGTTACAAAACA
Source organism: Dolomedes plantarius (assembly GCA_907164885.2). Lineage (NCBI taxonomy): Eukaryota > Metazoa > Arthropoda > Arachnida > Araneae > Dolomedidae > Dolomedes > Dolomedes plantarius. Next base: position 48,789,983 of record OU015498.1, on the reverse strand, counting down.
TAAAAGGTGATCATGGTCAGTTATTGCATATGGAGGTTACTCGTTTTCTCCTTGGACATGAATTTTATGAAAAATTCTGTATGATAATAAGCGGTAAGTGATTATGACAAATTTTATTTGTAAACCCGTCAAAACATGACGGCTGTATAGTAAATAAAGGAACTAATGCACAAACTATACTCAACAGATCATTGCCAAATGTTGAAAATAATGATTTTAAGAATAGATAAATACATTTAAAATATACTATTCAACCCAATAAAAAGAAATAGGGTTACTCAACAGTGCGAAATAATCAATTTCTGTCAGGTTTAATTCTGTATTTCACAAATATAATAAAAGATAAAAATGGCAGAGAGAAATCTAGAGAGATTCATCAGAATAAAAAAATTAACGTATATATGCTTCATCGTTCTTAGTAAGTATCTCTAATGCCAGATTTAAACATGTCACTGAGCATGCGCAAAAACAAATTAGTGTGTTTATGCGGCCTCGTGCTTAGTGAGCAAACACAGATTTAAACATTTCAATGAGCATGTGCAGAAAGAAATTTTTAATTGTAAATTTCACTAATTAATAGAAATTGCGATTGCAAAAAACTAAATTTGACACATCTATAGATTAAGATCTTTCATTTAAGACCAAAATGAAGTAAATTGATACTGTAGTTTTCTCTCGCGGACTGTCCAAAGAATCGGATTAGCAACTTAAATATATAGATTTTATCTAACTCTAAATGTAGAAAAAATTAAAAAAGATTTAGCATTTTTCTTACGACGAGTGATTTTAATGTTTTTACTATCCTTAAATCTCATGTTTCCATAGGATTGAACGATTAATTTTTCCCTGTCTCGAAAAATTTCCTGTTCAACAAAATATATCTAATATATCTAATACTAGCATTATTGCCCGGCGTTTCCCGGGTAGATATATAGATATAAAATTTTTCATGCATTCCATCAAAAAAATACTGGGCTGCACCCCCCGCTCTTCATGTTCATCTGGCCAGACAGAATGCGCTTAGCGCGTTTCTACTGAAATGATATACCCAGTATTCTTTTGATGGAAAGCATGAAAAATTTTATATCTATATATCTACCCGGGCAATCATTCTTTAAAAATAATTTCATTAATTTTCTTATGCCTTAATATAACTAATGGACTAATAGTTCGGAATGAAAGTTATGTGTCGTTATGTTTCTCTGTTGAAAGGGCTTTTCCTCCCACTGCTTAAAAAGCCCCAAAACTCTAAAAGATCTTATATGATTTCACGGAATAAGTAATTCAAATACATATCGCATATTAACTCTGTTTCGCGAACTTAGGGGTAAAAACTTGTAGAACTCTTAAACTTCTTCCCATTTTATGATCCTCAAACAATTAATATATTTAGATCAACAGAAGGCTTCCGAAAACTGGCCATAGGACAAACTTAATTTTTCTTTTTTTTCTTCCTTTTTTTCCCAAATTTTATTAAGTTCTATTAGTTTGAGCGCCATTGTCTAAAATTGTCTAAAGCAGCGGTTCTCAACCTTTTTAAACTCACGATTCCACTAAACGTAAGAAAAATCGTCCTCCCCCCCCCGTTACCCCCAGACCAACTCTCAAACCACCCCAGATCACTCCTTAGAATAAACCGCTTTTCCCCCGCGTATCGAATTTGAAGAGTCGTGGTAAAGGGGCTGTATCCACATTTAAGAGGTGCGCTCAGGGGCACAAAAATTGTTAAAAAATTAATTTAAAAAAATAATTGAGCCCCAAATTTCGTTTTTCCTGATTTAAGTTTCTAGGGTCCAAAACATTAACTGTGCCGAATTTGGTCCCGGTGGGTGAAACAGTCTATGATTCTATAGCGGACAAACAGACAGACAAGCTCTTTTATATATATAGATATATATATGCACTATATATCTAAGATCATGCTCTGACTATATTTCTAATAGAATAACCAGCATTTATTTTTTTTTTTAATCTAGCCAATGAACAAATAATCGTTGATTTGGGTTAAAATCCAGTGTAAAATGTCTTGAATAAAAATTGCATATAACACCAGATGAATAAAAGAAATGCTAAGAAAAAATTAGGAGCTGGTCTACAAAGCCATTATTAATTAAAATAAACAACATAATACGTACTACGGAACCATTTAATCTCAACTAAAGCTGACATACATGTAAATGCTTAATGTCTAAAAGTATTTTTTAAAACCTTAAATTATTTGAATTAGTTTAATTAATAATGCTGTACAATAAAACAGTTTAATAACTTGTTCCTTAAAAAATAAATGATTAAAAACATGATCAAAAATATTTTAAAAACAAAAAATATACAAATATACATGACAGACAATTCAATATAAAAACGTAAATAAACAAAAAAAATTTCATGAGAGCTCCATCCGTAAAACGTGTCTGAATTTGCATACCAAATTAATTTTTTACATAACTTTACGTGCAGCTAGCTTATTACACACTTTTATAAAACTCAGTTTTTTATTATAATAATGCATCATTCTTTACTTGGTTTTGAGTATATAATATGCATTTTACAAAGCGAAAAGAGAGCTTAGGCTATAAGTCCTAACACGATGAAAAAAAGTTGAAAAAATTTAACACATTCAAAAGAAACATTTGGTTATTTAAAAATTAGAGTCATAGCTATTTTTCTGATAAAAAGTAAAATATATCCTTCACACGTACATGAAGAATATAAGAAATGGATCTAATATATGCATATATAGTACATATTATAAGTATAAATAACTATTAGTTATAAGTATAAATAACTATTAGTACTCGTATGCGCTTGGATAGAAACTAAAAGTATCCCAGGATATAATTCGAAACTTTAAGCCTATATTTATAATAATCTATTTTACAGAAAGAATGTTCTGTTAGCTTCCTTAAGTGATCCGATCAACTCTTGCCTTGACGTCATCTGTCAGAGGATTGATCAGCGAATAAAAAGAGCTGCTTACTGATAAATCGACAATCATATGACGTCAGTACTCCAGTAACATTGATCTTTCGGATAAATCTCTGTACTCACACTATATAGCTGGATTCAAGAACAGTAGACTTAAAATTTATACATGTTTATTTACATGCATATTTTAAACTGTATAATAACTTCTCAATTAAGCTCTTTCATTTCTTTTTGTAAATTTTGTAAACGTAAAATAATTGAAAAGTATATATTAATGAGTAATAATTAGAAAAACAAATAATAAATATTATATGCCATTTAAATACACACACACACACACACACATATATATATATATATATATATATATATATATATATATATATATATATATATATATACATATACATATATATATATATATACATATATATATATATATATATATATATATATATATATATATATATATATATATATACATATACATATATATATATATATATATATATATATATATATATATATATATATATATATATATATATATATATATACATATACATATATATTTTAACTAATTGATTCGGATAAAATGTCTCACGAACTGGGACTTGAAAGTTACGATGAATAGAGTATTCTCAAAATATTTTTAAAGATTGCAATATGATGATAATATGTATGAAGTATGTTTATCAACTTTTCATGATCAAATGGAGACTGCTGACGTCAAAATGGTGTAGTCGCAAAAGATATTTTAAAGGCGAAACGTGTTTTCCGAGGATTAAACACTGTGAACGACCAAGGGATTTTTACAGTAGTGTCAACGGAGACATAGCGTGTTCCCAAAGGATTTTTCTAAAAAAAGAGTTTTTTATTTCTTTAAACAGAGGTTAATTTATAAAGATAAACCCCAAATCAAGGTTTTTACAGTATTTAATAATTAATTGTGTCAGACTGTAAAAGATAAATTATGTAAATGATTAATTATGTATTGGCGGGCAAAAATGGTCTAGACGCAAAGGATATTTTAAAGGCGAAACGTGTTTTCCGAGGATTAAACACTGTGGACGACCAAGGGATTTTACAGTAGTGACAACGAAGACATAGCGTGTTCCTAAAGGATTTTTTTTAAAAAGAGTTTTTAAATTTCTTTAAACAGAGATTAATTTGTAAAGATAAACCCCAAATCAAGGTTTTTCAGTATATAATAATTAATTATGTTAGACTGTAAAGGAGCAATTATGTAAATGATTAATTATGTATTGGCGTGTAAATGATATAGTCGCAAAGAATATTTTAAAGGCGAACCGTGTTTTCTGACGATTTAACACTGTAGACGACCAAGGGGTTTTGCAGTAATGACCACGGAGACATAACAGTGTTCCTTAAGATTTTTTAAAAAGAGTTTTTAAAATATTTTAACTGAGATTAATTTATCAATAAAGCCCAAATCAAGGTTTTTACAGTATCAAATAATTAATTATGTAAAACTGTAAATGATAAATTATGTAATTTCTACTATATTCACTGAAATAATAGCAAATTTAATTGTAATTCTATCCGTAAAAGATTTTAGCACAACAATAAAGTTAAATTAATTTGAAGAATAAAACAATAAATTTCCTTTCATAACTAGGGCACGCTTCTGCAGACAAGAAAGAGTAATTGAAAGAAAAAAACTAGTGGCAACTGAAATTTTCTTCATCGTAGAAACGAGTTCTATAAAATCTCTGAAAAGATGAGCAATTTATTTGCTTTCAAGAAACGCATGTTAACGCCTTTTCTCAAATAAACATAGCATTTTAGTCTCCAAAGGTCTGTAAGCGAAAAAAATATGTTTTATTCATTAGAAAGGTCAAGAAACGACATTTAAAAAAAATGTTCCAGGCATTTTATGAAAAATGTTCATATTTGAACCAAAGACACTAATTCATCGACTTTAAGACCTTCACTCTGAAAACAAAGTCACGTCAACTATTTGTTAAAGACTGATAAATAAGCTGTTTTATTATCTGTAAACGCTCATAAAGGAAGAAAATTTATAAGATCAGTTTAAATCATATCCATCGCTAGAGTTATCAAAAGAAGTGGATTAGTCATAAACTTTGTAAATTTTGAAACAACAATGTGCAATACATTTATATATTAACAAATAAATCATACTGGTGTAACTTACTTGTTCTACCCAGAGATTTGTTGTCATGATCTGATTCTTGAGGTTCTGCAGAGAGAAAAAACACAATTCACATTAATCGCATATACGATTGGCATATCAGCCCCAAAGTCAAATTTAAGTTTTCATGGAATTGGTAATCTTTCTAATCCTCAGTAAGTAGCAGTTTCGCTTTTAAAAGTTTGAGGTTCAAAATGAACGAGGGTGAGTCATTAGTTATCCAAATGAGTTAAAAAATTAAAAGCAACAACTATAAAGAATTAACAATACAATGTTTTTAAAATCTATCTCCTGTGAAACGCGTTTAGTCTATCGTTGCATAGGCTTCTTTTTGCCCCTAGATAAAGGCTTTCTCATAAGAATCCAGCTACGCATGCAACATTACCTTCTGTTCTTGTTCTACATAGCATAGCATATTGATGGACCTTCAAAGCCCATCTATACGCACCATACCAATGATTATCTGAAGAGACAAAATCATGACTGAATGTAGGTTGGTTCTGCACCCCAAACGTGAGTTTTCAATGGGCTGCAGCAGTGTGGACAAACGAATGATGATCGTCAATGTCAAACATCAACACAACTCTTTTTGCTCTATGTTCGCATAGAAATGTAGGGTTAAGCTTGCAAAACGACCTCGATGAAACGGGTTCATCGTAATGATAACGATTTGACACCTCCTAAGTAGTCATTCGTTTGTTCATAGAACCATTTTATGTGCTCGTTAAGTGACGTCGTCCACAGTAGATAAACAAGTGTGTCCGATATCTGCTTCATGCATGATAATTATGAGACCGATTGTAAACTTTTTAATCGTAGATGGCTCATTGCGGCAAAATAATGTCCCCGTATTGTTCTAAACGAATTCTGCCCCTGAAAAACTTTCGGACAACTTAAGGGGGTCCGGGACACATTTTAATTTTTTTTTATTTATTGAATTAAAATTTTCAATTTTTTGTGATGGTTAACCATACAATTTGTAAACAAAATCACATCGTAAAACTTCTCATAAAGTTTTTAAAAAATTTTTAAATTTAAAATTTTTAAAAATTGAGGAAATTTAAAATCGTTATAACTCCAAATATTATTTGGAATTTTTTTTTCATTTAATTAAACAGAAAAATAGAAGTTTTAAATCTGATCTAATATTTTTTTAAATATTAATTTAAAAAAAAAAATTTAATTTAGAGAAAATATTTCAAAAAAATTAATGTAACTTATTTTTAAAAAAAAAATCATATTTTCAAAAGTAAATATTTTTTTCAAATTTGCTGAATCAAAATTAAAGTAAAATAATTTAAAAAGACGTGTTCCAAGTTTGAACCATTTATCTTTAAAGGTTATTGACTTATAACAATTTAAAGACGAGAAATGGTGAAAAAACCCATTTTCAAATAACGCATTTACGGTTTAAACAAACAATGGCTGCTATTAGAATGTTGCAAACAAAAAAATTAATATCTCCTGTTTTAATAAAGATAGAAACATGATTTAAAAATTATTTTAAGCGGAAAAGAACACAAAATTCTTTAATACAATAAAACTTTTTCGAAAATTTGAAGAATTTTGTGTCCTGGACCCCTTTAAACGTATGACTGTACATTGCTTTCTAATGTAGCAAACGGAGTGGTCATGAATATCGCCAGGGCGACAGAATGAAAACTAGCCAGTATACCCCAGAGAACCCGTAATAGGTGGAAAAGTAGCATAGTGATGAACGAACAACTGATAGAACAACCGGGAAAAACAAAAGTTAAATACAATACAATCGGATAATTACTGACTAACCCCCGTAAAACACAAAAAGGGCTTGAAAAATTGAAACTTGATTAGATAAGCGCAACATATGTTATATGCAAATACACATGTATGTCTATATGTATAACACTGTAGTTTACTTTGTCAGCAACTCAGAAATTTCTGCATTGTTTCTCAGTCTAATATAATGAGTATATAAATTTTTTATGATGGCAAATCGCAGCAAAAAAATTCGTATCAGAGTAAAATAAGAAAAAAAGACATATTCCTATAAAAAATAATCATAGTAAAATAGTCATTAAAAATAAATCCGGACCGGAGTTTAGTATTTAATTCTAAAGCATGAAGTTCAAAGTATGTTACATGTGTTGCCCTTTTATCCATTTATTGAAGTAACGAGCTGTCTATAAATGACAATGAATTTTGTAATATCCGTATCATTAAAAACAGATTAATTATTTTCCAACCATAAAAAGAAAATTTTAAAACAATCATAATGAGAAACATTTAAACTAATGTAATGCTTTCTTATAAAGTAAAAATGTGCAATTAATGAGATATTGAATACAATAATACCACGTAGTTTTCGAAACTATCAATATCAACAAATTTCAAACCAAATTGACTTACTCAGCTTCCTTTCGAGCAAAATGATCGAGTTTTTTGAATTTCATCAACAAAAGACTTTTTCGCAAGTAAAATATTTTCATGCACATTTTTAACAAAAAAGAATAATAAAGAAGAAAAAATGCTACCTTAATTTTTTGTCTTTAGCCGAAGGCTTGTGATGTTTGAGGCTAATTATTTATGAACGCTATTGAAGTGTACTATTACCTACAGTCTCTGAATGATGTAAAGCATTTTATTTATAAATAGAATTAATGACCGCAATACTGAGATGACCAAGAATTATTGTGAAATATATTTTTGAGTTTACTTAGTGATGCCTGGGATTTCAGGAAAAAATTTGGGATTTCATGATGCTCATTTGTGACTTCTTCGAAAACTATCAGCAATGATGTATTTCTATATTTTACCGTTAGATATACTTTTATATTAATTAAAAATTTTAATTTGGATATGGGAAAATAGAAGCATGTCAACACGAGATTTTAGTTCTATATTCTGTTTCATTCCAGTAACTATGTGTGTATCCAAGTTAAAGTCAGATGGGGTAAAACGTGATTAATATTTACTCTTTTTGGATGTTCAGTTAAATTTTTTTAGTTAAATATTCAATAATTCAAACTAAATTTAATTTTCTCCAGATTGCCCATAATGAGTATGATAAGTCACAATTTTCAGTCATCAGGTATTAAAATATGAGTAAATATTTCACAGTTATGTGTTTGCTATCGTCATTTTACTCTAAACAAGAAAAAACAAGTAAAGTTTTGGGTAAATGAGTGTGTAATAGTTTAACATAAAAACTTTAAAATAACTGGACTTATGAAAATTGCCATAATTATATCACAAAAAATTATGTATTAAGTAAAGAAAAATAAAAACACCTTTAGTTTTGTTAACAATGTGACGGAATGCATGAAGGAACAATTAACATTAGATTCAGTTTAGAAATTTAATTATTTTCTAGATTTCTCTTTTTTTGTCTCTTTATACGATATAAATGGTAGCCTTATATAAAAAATGTTGATTTGTTTAGGGTTTCTAATATCTGATTGTTTTAACGAAGTCTATGTCTACAACTACAGAAATATCATAATTGATTATATATCAGAAATATCATAATAGAAAAATAATAATAGTGATATCGCAGACTTTTTCAAGAATGTTACTTCATATGTAACATCGCCTTTTATACCAGTAATTAACAAAAGAATAATTGTTTTCCCTTTCTTTTCAAGTAGTCGACTTTCATCCATATTCCACCATGGGATGAATATTTACTTTATATCAATTTTCATTAATACATTACGATCTACTCCAAGTTTCCTTTGACAGTTTCGTTGACAGCTTTTGTGATATTTCAGTTTATTAGGTTTACTTTAATCTTTCATCATGATTTCTTGCTACTCAAGAACATCTCTCGCTATTGCGTGAACACTATTACGTTTAAGTTGCGATTTTTTCATGCTCATTATCATAACATTTGAGGCTTAGAAAATATGGCAGTTAAAATTGCAGTTGGAAAAAAAATGATATGAAAGATCTATAATCGTGTTTTGAACTTGTTTAAAAATAGCTTTTCTTTGACTAGAGGAATGGATGTAACAATGTACTGAGATCCAAATGAGAGTTTGACGGTATGCCTGCATTTTAACCAGCAGCAAGACCATTTAACAATATATTGCATGTGGATTGTGAGCTTTGGATAAATAATATATGTTGAGATTGTCATTCTTCAAGATTCCATTACACGATTCGTAGGAAAATAGTCAGTTTTCAGTGGTCCTTGATGATATTTACGATGGATACGTCTTTGAAATAGTTTAAAATATTCAAATTATGCATACACACACACACACTCACACACTCACACTCACACACACACACACACACGCACATATATATATATATATATATATATATATATATATATATATATATATATATATATATATATATATATATGTGTGTGTGTGTGTTATGCCAAAAAATATTCCTCAGTTCCGAACGTCATATATCTCACTCCATAATTTAATTTGACCGATTAATTTCTAATTTTACTAACCTCTGTTAAACTTTCAGTAATTTTTATATTTACCCTCAGCCCACTCCGAGCTGAACGGAAGAAAATAGCCTGTTGTAGTTTTTAGTCATCTAATTTGTAACCATATAAAGAATCGCATAACGATGAAATTGCTGACTTATTAATTTCCCTGACCACAAGGAAAGATCCATTTCAAGAATGTCGGGGTGTTACGTGACGCATAATTGCCTTTTTGTATTTACTCTCTTTGACACATTTCGACTATTCCTTCGGGAAAGACCTCATCTCTCCTTTCCAGAATGGCGTAATAAATGTGTTTTAAATGTATGAACTGTGTATTTCATAGAAGATTTGTCCACTCGTCTAGCCTACGACCCCAATTTTAAGATGTGTTTCCAGAACTGAAATTTTTTAACCTAATCCGCACTCACACACACACACACACACTATCAACCAATAAGTATTTGGACACCTGTGATAGAAAAGAAAAACAAAATTTATTCATATTCAATAGTATGTAGAGCCTCCACAAGAGGAAATTACAGCCTGAACCCTTCGGGGCATGCTTTCCACAAGTCTTTGTATAACGGCTAGTGATATTTTCTCCCACTGGGCTTGGAGAAGACATGTAAATTCCTTCATCGATTTTCGATGGTTGTTGCACCCCTAATTCGGCGATCCAACTCGTCCCAGAGGTTCACTATAGGGTTCAGGTCTGAGCTCTGGGCAGGCCAGTCTATTCGGTTAACCCCATTGTCACCATACCAATTCATGATGGACCTCGTAATATGACACCTGGTGTTGTCGTCCTGGAAGTAACATGGGTCCAACTCATAAAAATACCACAACATAGGAAGCACACTGTCATCCAAAATAGTGCAGTAGGCGTGGGCGTTGAGTTTACCACGAATTCAGACCACGGGTCCCAGTCCATACCAAGAGAAACATCCCCAGACCATAATTCCACCTCCGCCGAACTTTACTGTGGACACAATGCATTCTGGCAAGAGGCGTTCTCTAGGCAGACGTCAGACCCAGACCCTTCCATCCGAACGTTAGAGGGTGAACCTCAATTCGTCGCTCCAGATATCCCGTTTCCACTGATCTACAATCAACTTTCGACATGATTTGCACCACATTAACCGAGCAGTGCGGTAGGACTTCGGGATCAAAGCTTATGGGCGGCCGCACAACCATGAAAACCAAGTAGATGTTCTTTTTTACGGATGGTATTCATCAAACCAACAGTCTCGGATGCCTGTTGAAACTCCTGGTGAATGTGGGCCATAGGTTGGGTGCGGTTCTTTCGAATTTCTCTGGACTACACCCGTCGGTCTCTATCTCCCAATTTCGTGGGTCTGCAGACTCTTAGCACATTCCGACAATCACCGCTCACCTTTCACTTCTGAATCACGTAGGCCACTGTCAATTTTGGGTAATTCAGCTCCCTAGATATGTCTCTTAAGGATCGGCCATTTCTGTGATACCTGACGATTACACCTTTCTCGAAACCAGATAACTCTGCATTTCGTGGCATCTTGCATGAGACTAATGCCAATGTTGTTTCCTACACGATATTTAACGGTGGAGGGCGTGACGTATATCAGGACTGCAGATATCGTCATTTGCAGGGGTGTCCAAATACTTATTGGTACATAGTGTGTGTATACATACATACATATATATATATATATATATATATATATTATTATATTCTAGGTCTTGAAAATATGTCTTCATAATTTTATGCTTCTTTTGTTTTTCAGTTACGAAATTTTGAAATTTTATGTTCTTTCAGACATCTACGTTCTTCCATTTTTAAAACTTAATTCTATTCTAATTTTATTAAAATAAGAGGTTTTTCTTCGGAAAAGCTTTTCCTATTCACTCTAAAACTAAAAAAGTTAATAGAAATATTTTACCTTTTAATCCGATTTATAAAATTTCTGGAAAAAAGAAAGGAAAAATAAATAATTTTTTATCTGAAGTGGAGAAAAGCAGTAGAAGTGTTTTATTAACATTTTGATGTAAACGAAATATAATTTTATGAACTATAGTAAGCTCCAGGACAAAATTTTATCACGAAACATTTTTGTTCATGTGATTTTCTTTTCATTGTTGGAACTAACATAAAACTATCTTTGGCGACCAAGTTAATGTGGGTGGAAAGACTTAAAACATACAGCAACTACAATTCGGAACACAAAAAATATATTTGCATACTTAAAAATTAAAAACGTCTAAACAAACCATTTACTTTACCTGATTTAATAGTGATATATCTATACAAAAGTTGTGATATGAAAGAAATTAAAAAAAATTATGAATTATGAAATTCAAGAGAAAAAGAATATTTTAAATAATTTTGAAAAAAATTAATATCTTAAGTATTTAAGAGAGGTAGCAGAGAGAACAATACAGTGGTTAAGCATTAAAATCATATAGACAAAATAATTAAAATAATTATAACACAAAATATTAAACATGTTAAATGCAATAGCTTAAATTTTTTTACTTCGTAGATAAATATCATTTGCGTTCTGCATATTAAATTCATACAAATACAGTTAAGAACAAAGTTTTCATTGTAGATTTTGACATAGTATCAACAAACATTGTGATATATAAGCATCATATATAAATCGTGTGTCAGTCAAGTCAAATATCATGTATAACAAATATCACAGAAAAACTTTCTCTGAAACTATAATAACTATCATTATCTATATATAATAGTATAAAACAATATTTATGATGCCTCATAGGGTCAAGTGAAATAAATAAATTAATAGTAAGGGTTTTATGATAAACTATAAATACATAATCCATAAGTATGATATTACCGGCGTATTACATTGCAGAATAGAAAGTTATAACTAAACAATAATTCAGGAATTCATATGTATTAATGGTACAATAATATAAGCGGGAAAAACAAAGCGTGAGTTTCTTGTAGGATTAATAATTAGTAAGGCAAATAAATAAATATTAGGAGGGTTACAGATGAATAAAATATGAGGGATTAATGATTAATATGACATCCTTACACAGGACGTGACCTCTCTGTGTTAAAAAAACAAATGTCTATTTCTGGAATTCAATAAGTTTGCGCCGTGTCAGGTAGCATTTTATAGATAATAATATGTAGGCCTTATTTGAATAGTGGTCTAACTCCGTTCTTGTTCATTTTGAGATACAGAGCCTTAAAGTCTAATGAGTGCTGAGAAATGACTGCTGAAGTCTGATTTGTAATGCCCTCTGTTGGCAGCAGAAATAATCTGGAGGTGTACCAGTTTTAAAATAACATAGAAATGACTTGTATGAACATGAAAGTGAGGCTAACTCCATTTTTTTAAAAAGTGGAGTTGGACCACTATTCAAATATGGCCTTCTTATATGATAAGTATTTATACTGAAGAAATAATGTTTGACGTTAGGATAATAATTTTGCACTCGTGAAAAGGAGTCAGAACTCACGACTTCGATGAGCTGAGACAGCTTGAGCTTAATGGAGACTGTCAGGGCCTCCGAAACATTGATAACCGGACGAACCAGCTTGTTGTAGCGAGATATAAGATCATCATACAGGCGCTTCGCATCAGGGTTGCCCTCTGAAAAGAAAGATGGAAAAGAATGTAGTAACCCGTTTACGAACATAAGTCATAAAGGACCACATAAACATGAAATCCCGAATCACTGGGCACATAAAAGTGTGTAAGGTATACACAAGATTCGATTCACATGAATCGAACTTTTGAGTGAATGAATTAAAGAAGATGCTTGAGATATGCTAATTTCGGCATACGCGCTTAGTATAAATACCATGCAGCGTCATTAATTAAAAAGGTTGTTAGGGTTTAAAAAGGTTGTTAAGGTTGATAGATAAGCGAGAGGGAGCTACGGGGTAAGTAGCTCCAGGTGTTATCCTGCGCTAGTGCTTAGGGGGCCCAAAGTTTACGTGGCAGTACTGCTGGTTTGACTCTCTGCTGGTTTGTGAGTATTCGCAAAGTGTATTTCTATTGAATGTTAATATATATATATTCCGTACAAGTAGTACGCATGCTTATTTCTGTAAAAGCAAATTCTATATGTGCAACGAATTCAATAAACATTGTTTCATGTATAAACTGTGTTTGCATCAAATTCATTTAGAATGCGATTTCAAATTATATACACCCAAGTCTGGGTAGAAGTGAGCTATTTACTCTATAGGTGACATTTATTTTTTTAAAGTTAATGATTTATGAATTTGAGGAAATTTCTTGGTGGAAAAATAGTGTAAGGAAGGATTTTGTTAGAAGAATATTGATTGATATTACGAATCAAAGACCGAGATTCAAATCAGATCACATATGTGATGAATACGATGTATTAACCTCTTTTGAGTCTGGTCAATTTGACGTTGCACGGAACGCCAAGAAAGGGAATTTTATCACCAATATTTCGCCAGAATTGAAGTGCACATTAGCAGTTGAAGAAAATTTAAAAAAATTAAGTTTTTTTTTTTAAAGTTGGTGTTGTTATAGCAATAAAGATTTTTTCTTATTGCTAAAATATAAGAAGGATTATATTATATCTTTTTTTCTTATTTAAAATAATATTTTTCTTAAAAGGAAGGTAAAAATCATTCGTAAAGAGAAAATATAATTATTTTTCTATATTTTGTATGTATTAAAAGCATATATTCAAGTTATTCTTTTCTACAGTTTATTGAAGTTCCCAAGGCATGTATTGGAAATCTGCTCTATATATCGCAATGAACAACTATTTACGTTCAACTACTTGGCATCCAAAAAAAAAATATTTCGTCTCATGGGCAGGATGATACAGTCAAATTGAATAGATGGTAATATATTCAATATATTTTTTATATATTCTTAATATCAATATTCGTAATATCAATCAATATTCTTCTAACAAAATCCTTCCTTATATTTTATATATATATTTTCTCTTTACGAATGATTTTTACCTTCCTTTTAAGAATGATTATTTTTTTAACTGATGGTTTATATATTCTTGCTTGTAAAAAAATTAAATTACATTTTTAATAATTGAAAAAAATGCAGTTAATTGCCAACAGTTTCTACTACTGGAACCGGAATTCAAACGCGTGTCCCCAAATCTCGATAGAGTGTTCTACCCGCTGTATCATCCTGGTCATGAGACGAAATATTTTTTTTTTTGGATGACAAGTAGTTGAACGTAAATAGTTGTTCATTGCGATATATAGAACAGATTTCCAATGCATGCCTTGTGAACTTCAATAAACTGTATCAAAGAATAACTTGAATATATGTTTTTAATACGTACAAAAAGTCAGTAAATATTTCTAAAAAAGTTTAGTAAATGCCTTACACGCAAAAATGAAGCTGGAGTTTAATTAACATCTATTGTACGGCTTACAAGTCATACTTTCAACAGTCAAATATCAATCATTAGTAAATTATAGCACATAATGTAATCAAAGAACTAAAATACACATATTTCAACTAAGTGGTATCATAATATAAGCCCTTATGTTGGATTGTGCCGAATACCTCCGACTAAAAACTATTATATGAGTTATAGACAAATATTACTTGCATGGAAAAATTTTACATTCAGCCATGCTAATGAATAAAAGAATACATGGGGAAAAATTGTTTTTTTTTAATTGGTGGCTTGCCAAAATTTTCTTCTTAAAGAAATACGTTGCAGTGACTTAGAGAATCATTTCTGAAATGATTCATTTATGAATTTTCAAGTGTGCAACAAGAGATATAACTGTTCGAATGCAAAAGTACATTCTTAAAGATATTGTCCATATGCTGATAAAGAATACGAAACAGTTTTGTGTAGGTGATATAACTGCTAAAGAATCCAAATTCATCTCGGTATAAACATAAAACTTATTGCTTGATAAAGTATTTAAATGTCTTGTTTTCGAAAATAAAATAAAATATTTCCTGTTCCCATTCTGTAACTTCGTAGACCTCTATTTGGTTATTTAATGCCCTATATGACTTGCTTCAGTGGTGTACTGGAATTTTGAGAAACGGTTGCCGCAGTAATATTTTCCCAAAAGATTCATCGTAGACGTTGCTTTTCAGATAACGGACAGACCCAAGTATGCGATGATTCGAAGAGTGCACAAAATGACAGAATTTCTCGGCCGTAAGAAGGGAAACTGCAAATTATCAACTCATCGTGAAACGGTTAAAGGACAAATATTTTGTCAACCCCCCCCCCTTATATAGAGAAAAATGAAGCCTCGAAATGGAGGAACCTGACTGGATATTAAACATAAAAAGTTACTTTTTAATTGAAAACTGAAGTGAAATATTAATGGCGCTGTAAAAAAGAAGGTATCTTAAGACCGTCTATTTAGATAGAAGTAGATGTAGTTTCATTGTTCCTTGGATTAATGAAACTAAATGTTTTTATGAATTCAAGTTAAGAACATAAAAATGTTCTAGGCTATCTTAAGTTGACTGAGAGTGTTTATTATGACGTTACACATGTATAAATTCACATACTGATGCATGCACTTATATGTACACTCTTAGACAAAAAAAAAAGACACACCAAGGAGTTATCTGAATGGGCCGAAAATCGGTAGATGTGATGTATATGTACAGAAAAATAAATTATTACAATTCGAGAAAAATTGGATGATTTATTCAAGAGAAAGAACTTCACAAAGTGAAATAGTCAATAACGCGTTGGTCCACCTCTGGACCTTATGCAAGAAGTTATTCGGCTTGGCATTGATTGATAGAGGTGGCGGATGTCCTCCTGCGTGATATCGTGCCAAATTCTGTCCAATTAGCGTGTTATATCGTCAAAATACCGACCTGGTTGGAGGGCCCTGCCCATAATTCTCCAAACATGCCCAATAGGGGAGAAATCCGGCGACCTTGCTGGCCAAGGTTTGGCCAAGCACGAAGACAAGCAGTAAAAACTCTCGTCGTGTGCGGGTGGGCATTATCTTGCTGAAATGTAAGCCCAGGAGGGCATGATATGAAGGGCAACATAACGGGGCGTAGGATATCGACAACGTATCGCTGTGCTGTAAGGGTGCCGCGGATGACAACCAAAGAGATCCTGTGTTCGGCCAGGGTTCACCCATTCCTGTCAACATAGTCTAATAGGGGCATCGCTCCTATCCAAATGCCGAGCGATTCGCCGATTAGGCCAACCGACTTCTTTGAGCCCAACTACACGTCCTCTCTTAAATGCCGACATCTGCGCATATTGTTCGTGCACTTGTATGCTAAGCATAGTGACTGTTTACCTGAGTGCACGGAATGAAATTCGCAAAGAATTTATGACCTGGAATCGAAATTTCTTCTCTTTAATATCCTGCCAGTTGCGCAGTTATGATGAACTGCAGCGTCACATGTTCATTCATTGGCCGCCAAACTTTAAAATGTTGCATCTTCCGTCGAAACCTGTTTGCATATCAATTGGTGTGCAATTTCCATTACCGCTTCTTGGTGCGTCGTTTTTTTTGAGGGGGGGGGTCTAAGTATTATAGCATATCTACTCCCCGGACCAACAATCGGAACTGGTGAAATGAAAGATCCCACAAAAGAAACGAGAAGATATGCTTGCGGTAAATAGGCGATGCCTGAGAAGACTAATTGTTTCAATTTCAGGGACGGGCCGTTCTCTTTTAGCGGGAAAACAGAGAACAACTTTATTGATATACAACTTTGAAAGATGACAAAGTCCCAAATTGCACTGGCCATGGCAACACAGGGATTCCATAGAATCTTCGGTGTTAAGAACCGACTGCTGGCTTTATAAACGGAACACAAAACGGTTGCCATGAATTAACACCGCACATGCCAAAAGCGAAGGACGATTCACCTTGTTTGAGAACGTAATGGGTTCAGTCACCAATAAGAGGATAAGGAGACGCCGTCCCCCCCCATTTAAAATCAAACAGGTTCACTTGAGATTGATCCTCGAGAGAGACTAAGATAACTACAGACAGTGATAGCGGTCATCTCTGCGTGGAGTGGAATCCACTAGTTATCCAGAGAGTATCCTTGTCAGGATATATGAAGTAGCATTAGGCTGAGGGAGTCTCAACAGAGACGCATTATAGGCCGCAGAGTTGCTCCTTAGTAGAGGCCTAGACCTTACTACAGAGTTCGATTGAGATCAGTGACGCCAAAGAGAACACTGTTCTCTCAGAGACTACGCCCGACTTACTACGCGCGTCGACTTCGAGTTTGAAATTCGATCCGTGCCAATCTTAACTGCACTGTGCATAAACTTCTATAGATAGTTGTTCTTCTTGTAAATACACATATTTAATTGATAAAGACAAGACTCGGAAACTTTAACCTTTTCCTTACGGGGTGGGACAGCACGTATCCTAAGAATGTACTTACACACACATATATATCTGTATGAATATATGTATGTATGTATATATGTGGGTATGTATATATATATATATATATATATATATATATATATATATATGTATATGTATATGTCTATATATATATATATATATATGTCTATATATATATATATATATATATATATATATATATATATATATATATATATATATATATATATATATATATATATATATATATATAAATGGGGTATGAAATTTCCCGTTCTAAAGAGGGAATCGGAAAAATGGGTCCCCTGTAAGCTTAAGGCTAGTGTTAATCTGTGAGTATGCACGCTACCTGTCGAATTACTACGACGTAACAGTATGTAAGCCCGGACACAGCAAGTTAAATATTCACATCATAAGGCACATTTAAGAGAAATACTAAAAGTATTTTTCTTCACAGCAGTTTAAATAAATTAAAATTATTTATTTCCAAAGATAGAGATTTATTTTGAATTTCGGTGCGATATTCCATTTGTTATATGTAATTAAAGTATTATACTTTGTTATATATTTGACATTCTTAATGAACCTAAACCTGTTGCTTACCGACTTTAAATTCTTGTTACGGAAAAGTACTAATGATGGGAAACCGTTAAAACTATTGAAAAGCAAATGAGATGTAATTTGAAATAGTTGGATTCGTAATGGCCCATGATAAATAATTTCCAATTTTCGCTGTCGAGCTTCTAATGGCTTGAACAATTTCTATTGAAAAGCATATTCTTAAATTAAGAGTTAAGTAGGATATTCCTTATATTATTTAATGCTGATGGGGTGAATATTGAAGCAGATGTAAAGGTGTTAATTATACTCCTATTTGCATCATTCATTGGGATGATTAAGACATTTAATAGTTAACTTACTCATTTTCAAAAGAGCCATTTCCCTTTAAACAGAAATTTTAATTTCTGGGTATGCATGCATTAATCTGGGTTTCATTGTACAGAAACTACGAATAAAAATTTATATGAAAGCCTTATTACTAGATTGTATGCATTACATAATTATGATATAAAGCTTATTTTATTATGGAATCTTATTTTACTTTAGATGCGTGCGATTAGAAAATATGTATAATAATAAAATTGTTTTATTACTTTGTTACATATTTTCTCGATTAACATATTGCGGTAAAAATACTATATATATATATGTAATATTTAGAAGCATAAACTATATTTAATTATATTAATTAGCGTTAAACGGTAATTTTTTGTTTAGAGATCCTAGTGTGTTTTTCAATTCAGGAAGTAGGTTGTTTTTCTCAGCAGAGAGTTCATGGCCATCGATACTTAATTGCTCCCATGAGCTCGGAAGTTCGTTGACAGGTGGGAAGCGCCTCACAATACGCTAACATCACGAGGGGTTTTTCGCTCGCGATAAGTGCAGCTCTTTTTTGGATAACAAAGCACTTATATTAGGGAATTTTTTTGGACAGATAGGACGCGTGCTTGTCGACGGCCTGAGAAAGGATTGAAAATGGAATTTTAGCTGGGTTGAGGAGGTTTTTTTGATAATGTTGAGAAATAAAGTTGTTTAAATGTAACTTAAGTATTGTTCCTTACCACCTGTCTAAAGATGATGACGACTGCCATTTAGATCAATTAGTAGATAAAATAGTACGCGGCAAAGTACCGTGACATATATATATATATATATATATATATATATATATATACACTCATGGACAAAAAAATTAGCGCACCAAGAAATAATTGCGGGATCGTAACGAAACTTGCAATGAAGGTGCATGTCGGGGAGATATGCAAATGATTATAAATGCAGCGTGATTGCGCATTACGTATAGCCTATAGAGGGCGTTGAACATCGTACTCTGTGGAGTATTGGACCCCCTCTAGCGCGAATGCACGATGCGATACGATCGGGCATTGAGTCATACAAGTTCTGTATGATGTCTTGAGACATTTCGTTCCATATTTGCTGTAACCTTGCCTCTAGTTCGTTCAAATTCGTGGGATGCCCAACTTGTCGTCCCAAATGATCCCAGATATGCTCGATTGGAGACAAATCTGGGGATCGGGCAGGCCAAGGAAGGGTAGTAACAGTGCGGAGACAGTCTTGTGACACCCTTGCCGTATGAGGCCGAGCATTGTCTTGTTGAAAAATGGCTCCTGGGAGCCGTTGCATGAGTGGCAACACATGTGGTTGCAGGATTTCATGAACATACCGCTGAGCTGTCATGGTGCCACAGAACAATACTAGGGGTGACCGTGTATTGTAGGCAATGGCACCCCATACCATCACACCAGCTGTGGGAGCGATGTGTCGCTGTACAGAAAAGGCAGGATTGAAGCGTTCACCACGGGCTCTCCACACACGAACACGATTGTCATCACTGCCGAGATTGAATCTGGATTCGTCGCTAAAGACGACCTGGTTCCATTCCGCTGCAGTCCACTTTCCTCGTGCACGGCAAAACTCCAAACGGAGGCGTCGATGGGTGGGCGTCAAGGGCAGCACACGTAATGGGCGCCGCGATACCAACTGTCCTTTAGCCAGGCGCCTTCGTATAGTTCCAGAAGACACAGAGGCCCCTAGTGAAGGTGCTACCTGTGCCTGGATGGCGGCCGATGAAGCAGTTGGCTGTACGCGTGCATTTCTTACGATGTGGCGGTCTTCTCGACGACTGGTCTGTCGAGGGTGTCCTGAGCCTGGTCTTCGTGTACATGACATCTCTCGGGTCCACTGGTCCCAACACCTCCTCACAACACAATCAGAGCGGCCTAATGGACGAGCTACTCGCCTAGATGACCACCCAGCTTCCATCATCCTGACGATTCTCCCCCTCTCAAACTGCTTATATTGTCTTCGAACACGGCATAATGGCATGTCTATCTCAGCTCTTCCTTTGTAAATGATTCAGCACACTCAAACAAGCTTTGGTTACCTGTTTTATACTCCACAGAGTACGATGTTCAACGCCCTCTACCGGCTATACGTAATGCGCAATCACGCTGCATTTCTAATCATTTGCATATCTCCCCAACATGTACCTCCATTGCAAGTTTCGTTACTGTCCCGCAATTATTTCTTGGTGCGCTAATTTTTTTGTCCATGAGTGTATATATATATATATACATGCATACATATATATATATGTATATATATATATATATGTCTGTGTGTGTGCGTGCGTGTGTTACAGCCAAAGTATGGCCAATCGCGATATTGCTGGCCATTTTTTGACCTCTTTGGGCTCTGGTCAACCAGTTCGCGATGCATTTGACAGTAAACGGTCTACGGGAGTTGATCATACCATTTCTGACTTATATAATTTCCACTGTGAAGATCCCTTTAGTTAAGTGAAAGTAGAAAAATTCATTTCAAAATGAAGATAAATAGATAATTTTTCATGGGCAATTTGCAAACTGGCCACTTATTGTCGGGCTCATCGTGAATATGCCGGCTAAAGCCCGAAGTAGTCATAAATTCTCGATTATTTTGGTCAATGCTGAACATGGACAGCCATTTCGCGAATTGGCCAGACTTCGGACATCGGCCGTAACACATGTTTATAAATAAATATATATATACACTCATGGACAAAAAAATTAGCGCACCAAAAAAGCTCGCAAAATGAAACGAAATTTTACATACGTAATGACTACTTTGATATAAGTAAATGATAAGAAAATCAAAGAAAAAGGATAATTTATTTCAGAGAAAAAGGCAAAAGAACGGAGGAGTTAATACTCCGTTGGACCCCCTCTAGCGCGAATGCACGATGCGATACGATCGGGCATTGAGTCATACAAGTTCTGTATGATGTCTTGTGACATTTCGTTCCACATTTGCTGTAACCTTGCCTCTAGTTCATTCAAACTCGTGGGATTCCCAACTCGTCGTGCCAAATGATCCCAGATATGCTCGATTGGAGACAAATCTGGGGATCGGGCAGGCAAAGGAAGGGTAGTAACAGTGCGGAGACAGTCTTGTGACACCCTTGCCGTATGAGGCCGAGCACTGTCTTGTTGAAAAATGGCTCCTGGGAGCCGTTGCATGAGTAGCAACACATGTGGTTGCAGTATTTCATGAACATACCGCTGGGCTGTCATGGTGCCACGGAACAATACTAGGGGTGACCGTGTATTGTAGGCAATGGCACCCCATACCATCACACCAGCTGTGGGAGCGATGTGTCGCTGTACAGCAAAGGCAAGATTGAAGCGTTCACCACGGGTTCTCCACACACGAACACGATTGTCATCACTGCCGAGATTGAATCTGGATTCGTCGCTAAAGACGACCTGGTTCCATTCCGCTACAGTCCAGTTTCCTCGTGCGCGGCAAAACTCCAAACGGAGGCGTCGATGGGTGGGCGTTAAGGACAGCACACGTAATGGGCGCCGCGATACCAACTGTCCTTCTGCCAGGCACCTTCGTATGGTTCGAGAAGACACAGAGGCCCCTAGTGAAGGTGCTACCTGTGCCTGGATGGCGGCCGATGAAGCAGTTGGCTGTACGCGTGCATTTCTTACGATGTGGCGGTCTTCTCGACGACTGGTCTGTCGAGGGCGTCCTGAGCCTGGTCTTCGTCTACATGACATCTCTCGGGTCCACTGGTCCCAACACCTCCTCACAACACAATCAGAGCGGCCTAATGGACGAGCTACTCGCCTAGATGACCACCCAGCTTCCATCATCCTGACGATTCTCCCCCTCTCAAACTGCGACAACTGCTTATATTGTCTTCGAACACGGCGTAATGGCATGTCTATCTCAGCTCTTCCTTTGTAAATGATTCAGCACACTCAAACAAGCTTTGGTTACCTGTTTTATACTCCACAGAGTACGATGTTCAATGCCCTATACCGGCTATACGTAATGCGCAATCACGCTGCATTTCTAATCATTTGCATATCTCCCCGACATGTACCTTCATTGCAAGTTTCGTTACGATCCCGCAATGATTTCTTGGTGCGCTAATTTTTTTGTCCATGAGTGTATATATATATACGTGTGTGTGTATGTGTGTGTTTGTTTGTTTAAGATAGAGGGGGAAATAATAGTAAAGAATCTTATTGTGTCAGGTCGAGTATATGCATCGTCAACAAAATTCCCTCTAGAAATGAATCTTAAGCTATAATGCTAAACTCTGAAAATTCAGCATAGAAGAAAAATATGCTTCATTCACTGTTATAGGCCTATCGGTAAATACTAGATCAGAAAATGGAAAAGTGCCATATCTCCAAAGAGGACGTATGAGTAATATCCTTGGGGCTGTACACTGTGCTTCGGAAAATTTAAAAAAAATGTTGAGTAGCGATGAGAAATCTTCTGCCTTCCATTTTAACCTAACAAACTGGATGAACATTGAAACATTATACCGTTGTCCCTCTATGTCAATCAATAGATTACAATAGACCTATACAACAGCCATACTTAAGAGTGTCAAGAGCATACTGCCTTCAGTACCCATGAGATATATAATTTCGGGTCATTTTGTTTAAAAATTGTCCCTATCGTTTCTGGGTTATTTTCCTGACAAAATTACATTCCCTATACCTTTCATATAGTGAAAATGGAATCGGAAACCAGTCCCGATACGATTTTGGAATACAGCCATTCTTTTCTAGTAAAAAGTCTCTATTACCTAAACCGTGAGCCGAATTCTGTTCGTTTAGTCAACATATTGAATTTCTAGGGAAAGCTGAAGCCATTCCTGGGTAGATTATTTTTTTTATAAAGGAAAAATTATAGTTCCGCCAAGAAATAATCAGAGGATCTTTTTGATCGAGGGGGATATCGATGTCTTTTGCGATATCTGAAAAGGAAAATAGGCCTTGTACGTTTTCTAAAATTTATTCCTGAAACTGAGTTGTACGCTTCAGTTGCAATAAACTTTAGAATGACAGTGAATAAAAGCTGCGGTTTCTTACCTCCTACTCTTCGGTGCTGGAAAAGTGAGTAGTTAAGATATGGGCACGTAAGCTCTAAGTAACTATTTTTAAATGCGGGTGTGTATTACAGACCTGCACGGAACGAAATTTAAAGCCTTATTTTAGCTGGCTTGATTGTTAGCTTGTCCTACAGTTTTTTTTTAGCTAAGACCAGACGTAATACAAAATTTTGAAAAAAAGTCCCTACATTTATCGCAATTAATGACACCAGTTGTTACGCATATTCTGATCTACTTCAGAAACGCTAAAAGGCATTCAAACATGAAACTATAAGGAATAAACTCATATGTAGAAATGCCTAAAATTTTAATCGACCATCCTTTAATTACATAAGGAGAAATCCCATTTCCCCTATATTTTTTCTATCTTTTAAAATATAAACGATTTGCGAGCGTCCTATCTAACTATAAATGTTTTATCATAAAGATCATTTTGAAAAAAAATCGTAGAAGAATGGGGAATTTTTTATAAAAGCTTCTATAAATACTTGAGTTAAGATATAAAATGTTTATTTTAAATAAAAGTGTCGGAAATGTCACGTGAGACAAAAAATGTGTGGCACCGTAAGACTTCTTACACCGTTTGATTTACAGGAAAGCAAAGAACGTAAATCTAATTGTGCTTCAAACAGGGACTATTTTAAACTTGACTCTGGCTGCGAAAAATTGTTTTCTGATAGTGCGGAGATATCAAATCGGTTTTTTCTTTTACCGTCTGTATTTTTTCTTTTCTTTCGAACACGGAAAAGTATGTTACGATAAAGAACAGAAGACAGGCTATTTTGTATTTTCAGCAAATGCTAATTTTTTGGTTACAGACGCTAGGAGTTTATTTTAGAACGGTTGAATCAAATCAAACTATTTTTCGCACAGTGATGACTTAATGAAATGGTTCTTTTATAAATGTATACTGCATAGTAATTATTTATTATGTAAGATTAACGAAAAAACACATTTATTTGCATTGAATTTTTTCATACATTTATGGACAAAGCTTTTCCAAAAATTGTCAGAGGAATTTTCATTATTTTCATCAGTACGGAATAGAAATTCTATAGAATTTGTATAAGTATATTAAGAATGGCAGAAAATAAAATTTAGCACGGAAAAAGTATAATATCTTAAGTTTAGCTATACAGAGAAAACATTCTTCATTAATCATTTTTTAATTTTAACTTGTAAACAAGAAAATGTAATGTTTGTCAAAAATGAAAAAAAATTGGGGTCTCAAGCATTTGCATGTGTATGTATGTATGTACGTACACAAACACGCAGCAAAATCTCTCATTAACGGACACCAGCCGTTCAAAGTTTATAGTCCCTAATAGAGGGAGTATGATTCAATATTTTCAGCATTTCTATGTGCGTGGGTTTTGAATATATTATTTTAGTTTTGATATTTAAATTGAAATAATAATGTTTATAGTTAAGGATATAGGCAACTACTTCACGCATACAATAATTTTTTTTAAATATTAAAATTATGGATCAAAACTGAAATAAAAAAAAAGATGTTGAATTGTGCGTTTGGTTGAATCTAGTAAACAGGTTAACCAAGTGAAACGCCTTTCTAACTGTGATACTATATCTCACGCATTTGCATTCTCATGAATGAAAACATCATCTGATCATAGAACACCTTTTAAACTAGCCAGGAGCACTGAGGTCATTTTCTATGAGATGAGGGACAAACAGATTGGAACTTACATCTTAAAGCCGATTCTGAACAGATACAAACAGCCATACCTATCGCAAGATTCAGACCACGGGCTAGCAGGAGATTTCAAGTTACCTTTGGACTTCGAAGTCCCCTGCATTAACGATGTAAGTATATCTGCTATCGTAAATTCCAGCCCTTACATTTTTTCCTTACTTTTTCTTGCTTCAAGGAAACTTATACTCTGATTTGTCTATGTTTCCCCCTCATGTGGCTTAAAATAAACACTTCTGTAAGGTACACGTAATGAACTTAGAGTCCTTTTCAACCGTCCTTATATTAATAGTCCTTGATTGTAAGGTTTAATTTAAACTGATATTGCGAGATGTTCAACAAACTATATTCGGTCGAATGAGCGACTCTAAATTTACATTCAATGCGTTTAGTGATTATTGAATGATAATGATGTTAGGGTTCTAACGTTGTTCTATAGACCAAATCATATGGTAGGAAACCCTCTGAAAGCAATCACAGCACGTGTGAAGGGAGCCGAAACCTCTAGTGGTGTCAGTTAAATCCCTAGTGCGTGTTTTAATTGCGGGATGGGAGAGTATGGTGAATGACACTTTACACGAAAGAATTATCTAAATTTGACCTCAAACGTGATCCTGGGATTTCGAATTTAAAGGGCGAAATTACCAGACTGACGATTTGCCGTTGAATACACGAAAATTGATTCAATATCCGGTTATTCGTTTAGTTTTCCTTCGTGATCTGATTCAATCAGGTACTCCTTAATTTCAGACTTTAAATACTGCCATTGTACATTAAGCACTTTGTGTAAAACATATAACGGAATTTAGGCCCCAATGTACGATAGAAGTTAAAATTTAAAATAGAGTACTAATTTATCATGAGATTAAAATTGCTATTTATGCATGCATATATATATATAATATACCGGGTTGCTAGAATTAAAACACCTCTACTCTGTATATCCTCCCTCTATATCGAACTACTCAGTGTACAGGCGTCAAATTTTGTACACATACGATTCAACACATGGGAAACTGAGACAGAAAATTTTTTTCCAGACACACCGATAGGGGGCGCTGTACAACAGAAAATATGAAAAAAGACAAAAGTAATATATAAAAAAACACATGCGAAATGAAATTTTTCCTTTTTAATTTCTATTACCCTTATGGAAAAAGAGAAAAAAAAGTAAAGAAGCATAAACTGCTATTGTAACTGCATTTTCGCTCTGTAAGCACAAAAATTTGCATAAATACGTGATTTGCATACGTGTTCTGGATATAAAAGCGGATAAAAACTGGGGAATGTCATTCTTATCAGTGATGGCTGTCAAGCTGCCAGAACGCGCTTTACTTGTGAAGATCTTTTATCAAAACAAAGGAAATGTTGCAGATGCTCTTCGAGAGTTTTAAGACGACTTAAGAATTTGCTCAAAGGACCATTTATTCCACAAGGTATCTGGATAAGGATCGCTAAATTCGAGAAAACAGGGCATATTGGAGTTAAGCTGGGTCGAGGACGCAAACTGGTTCGTTCAGATATCATTGAAGATATTACAACCGCTACTGTTGAACAGTCTATGGATAATGTTGTAGGCTGTAGTAGTGCACGTGCAGGGTCACGACACCTAAGTGTTCCTTATACCCCAGTGTGGAACGTAGTGAGAAAAATGGTGCATTGTTTCCCGTACAAAATCAGTCATAATCAACATCTGCTGGCCATCTACAGGCTGGCATCTACAAGACTAACACTTTCCTTGACATTTCTTGCTAGAGTTGAAGTGGATGCATCGTGGCCATGACAGTTTCTGTGGCGCGACGAAGCCCCTGTTACCATCTCAGTGGAACAGTGAACACCCATAACTGTCGCATTTATAGGACGAGGAAAACACCCGTACTTTCCGAGAAATTCCACTCCACTCACCAAAGGTTACAGTTTGGTGTGGATTCACAGCCACATTCATTCTTGGACCTTTCTTTTTCGAAGAGGCTACTTGCAATGGCCTTGTGACATGCTCCGTGTCGGCCAACAGGCTCAAAAGGATGCTTGAAACTTTTATTGAACCCCATTTATAACAGGGGCAATGTCTTGACTCAATTACTTTATGCAAGTTAGAGAACCTCCACACATTGGACTCTGTGTGCAGCAGTTTCTTCGGCAACGTTTCACTAATGACAGAGTAATCAGTCTTGCGTGTCCGACAACTTGACCATCTCGTTCTCCGGATCTTAATCCGTGTGATTTTTGGCTGTGGGGACACTTACAAAATCTGGTTTATCGAAAACGTCCGATAACCTTGGCAGACTTGTAAAAAGATATCACTCTTCGTGTGAGAAGCATTTTAGTCAATCAGTTACGATCCGCAGTTGAACAAGCTGTTCACAGACTGCAGATTTTACATCTTCAAGAAGGAAACCATTTTGAGCAGCTTTCCATGAGTCGATAAGGTCCTTGTCACATGAATATTTGGTAAGTTCAAATAAAATGCTTTTAAAATGCATTTTTGTGTCAGCATATGTCCAGTTGTACAGCGCCATCTATCGGTGATTTCTGGAATTTTTTTTCGCGTAATCCGGTTTCCTATTTCTGGAATAGTATGCGTACAAAATTTGAAGTTTTTAGACTAAGTAGTTCAATATATAGAGAGCTCTGAGTAGGGGTGTTTTAATTCTGGCCACCCGGTATGTATCATGAAATTATTATTTATGAGAATTTCTGTCCTGGAACTGTTCTTCAAAGCTTATGAAAATTCATTTCTAACCAAGAGCAAGTCATGTTTGCTGAAGGAGTGAGGCAAAAGTAGATATGACTGGCGATTTTCTTGGGTTATATGCGATTTTTTAGAGGACAATTTAGTTAAGAGAGACTGCGTTTCGCATTGTCCTTTAATAATCATACTTTGAAAAAGATTTAAAGATGAAATAAATTTTTTTGTGGTTTTGGCGTTTTAATGCATTTTAATTCGAACAGATGGTGTAACTTCACATGGGAGCACAGGGAGGGACCATTATCGCACTAGCAAATTGCGGTATAAAAAGTAAAGAAAGAAAAATGTAAAATTACTTTCCCCACAGGGAATGTTGCAATGAAATTAAAGAAAATATAATCCCTATCTAATTAATTTGTGCGAGGTGTATTACTTTGCGCATAATATAAGACCAATCGCAATACTTCGTAGAATCCATTATGTTCTGCTAACAAATTGAAGCCGAATCTTAGAAATAAAACGAATTAGACATCACTTTCTATGCACTTTAATTACAATTAATGTCAGAAAGAGTGGATAAATTTGATATTTACGTTTAATGGGCGGACATATTCATTTTCCGTTTGATTGAAAACCGAAAATATCCCCTTTTCTAATTTTAATTAAATCTAGAAGTTTCCATTAACCGAGGTCATTTTGCTTCAGATCTGGTATAACCTGGTGTTAAATTGCATTTTCCGCCATCCACGTCCCTAGTTTTTTTTCGAAAATAATTATGCCCTTTTAGCCTGCAAGAGTTATTTCAGATTTTTTAAATTAGATAAAGGAAAACTTTATGCGAGGCTGGTTTAATACCACAAAAAATAAAAATATCGCGCTGGAAAAAGGTTGGGGTAATTTAGCAGTGAAAGTGATTTACATCTCTCCAATAAGATGCCATCGATATAATCAGTGTGAGTGCCTCTCTGCTGAAAATTTAAATAAGTAACATGATTGTATCTTTAGGAAGGTGAAATAGTTAGTTAAATTCTCTGAAATGTACTAAAATATTAGCATAAGAAATTATAACAACTTTATTCTAAAATTATATATATTATAACAAAATATTTGTATTATTTTGTGCGTAAAATTAACTTTAATTTTAGACTAATAAAGCATAAAATAAGAACTGTTCTGCAAGAAATTATCTTTAAATTTGGAATGTAGAATATTTGGCTGCACTATATTTTATCTTAGGCTACGTGTCTCTCGCCATTTTTAATTTGTGTACTTATTTTGACTAATGGGTATAGATTTCATTGGCCTTTCATTTTTTATTTAAAAAACACGCCTTTTAAAACTGAAGAAGAGTATAGAAAAAAATAAACTATTTCTGTGATTGCCGTGTAAAGAGTCAAGTGCAAAATCGTAGTTTTCAGAAAAACGGGATTGAAAAAAACCCAGCTTTTGTAAAGTCAGTTTTTTTAAGTTTCATTTTAAATTTTTTTAAAGTATAAAATAGGAAAAATTTTATTTTTGTTGATTATAGAGTTCTAAGTACTTGATCGGGACATAACCCCTTTAACACAAACCTGTTTGTGTTTTGTTTCATATATCCCAAATTTTACCTGATGAATAACAATATTTTGGAGTGGAATTGGACTTAGCTTTCTGTACCCTGCAGTAGCCCTTGATTTTTCAAACATGCCTGGTTTGATAACACATTTTAGCCCATTTTGGACTTAACACCCTTTGCACAGCAAACATCGATTTTAAATTACATTAAACACATGTACACAAAATAGAATTTTTTTATACAGACAAACAGTTCGTTAATTTAAGATCAGGTAGAAATTTTGTCTGTTTCCAAGTGGCAACCATATGCAGTGTAGGGTTAAATTAGGTTTTTAACTGCAGAGAAAAACAATAAAACTATAAAATCGACCGTATGTTCTTTATAGACGGCATAATTTGATTCACGGATTTCAAAGTTTACAAGCGCTTACTTAACAATCAGTAGAGGCTATCTTACCTGTCGTGTATTTAAGGAAAGGCCGTTGAAAGTGACCTAACACATTGGTTAGATTTCAGCTTAGTGACTTGTTAGTTTCAGATATCTCCGATTACGTCTTTGCACATAATCAGGATTTAAATAGCCGCCTGTCACATTAGGCACCTTTAAGGGTCAATCAATTTTACAAAAATATTAATAGAAATCGATAAAAATTGCGAGAAAAGGGAATACAGAGAACCTGAGCTTATTGATGTCACAAACTTTTATTTTACAGAAGGTTTTCGGATAATTTTTTTATGAAATTAATGTACACTCCTGATTTGTTTATTTCATGACTAAACGTAGGTAAACTTTATAAAACCAATGAATATTGACTAGAACTCACGTTATATGAATATGATTGAGGTAAGTTTAAAATATTTATGCTTTAACATGTTGAACTCAAAATTTATTTTATAAACTTCATTTTGGTTTAAAATCAATGTATTACACATTTAAAAATAACTATTTAAAAATATTTAAAAAAATAACTATGCATTTCATAAACAGTAGCAAAGAATTAGAAATTTTTTGAAAACAATACTAATATTAAACAGCTATCAGGAATAATTGTAGAATAAAGCGTGAAAATATTTCCTTGGCCCATGTTCTGTTATTTAATGAACTTATGTGTGCACATTTACCATCACATTTAAATAAATGCAAATGTACATCTCTTGAAGGATCTTGAAGCACTAAAGTTTTGTACCGCAATCCGTGTTAGGTTTTTTTTTTCTAACGGGGAGGTACTTGTCATGAGACATTTTGTCGCCGTTTTGTTATTCACCACAAAGTCTTGATGGCTACCTTATTGCAGGAGAACCATTTAGGTGAGCTAGCATTGCTCCCTATGAGAAGACAATACGTTTACGACCAAGCCTTATTCGGGATTTGAGCCCAAGCCCAAGCCGTGGAAGCTCAAGACGCTAACCACTATATCACGTGAGCGGGGTAATCCGTGATAGTTTATAGTTCTTTCCGTTTTGGATTGGATGATTGTACTTTGTCAGAGACCCTTAAAAATTTAGAGAGATGCCGCATTTGGTATAATTTTTTTCTCTAGTCTACCTGTAGACTATGCCATGCTGAAAACAAGGAGGAAACTTAAGTCTACGACTTCTGCTTTCTCTGGAGATGTATATAATTGCTTTAATATATTTTACACTGTGATTTAATTTCATCTTGAAGTATATATTAAGCGCTCACCAGCAATCAGAAATGTAAATAAACAGTGCAAATTTATTTAAAATCTTGTCTTACCACTCTCTAAAAAGAGACGCTTTTTTTAAGTGATTTTTTTAAAATCTTTCATTTGTATAGAAAAACATAAGCAGCATTAATGCTTTTCATTGTGATGTTAATGCATGCCTGTGCTACAATTATACACGTACACTGTGGTATATTTACGGCTGAAAACATTCTAATGCACAATCACACACATGCTTATATACAAGGTGTCCGGGCTAAAAGTATCCAAAAGTTATGACTTATTCTTACAGAACTACCCATTAGAATTTAAAAAAAAATATTTAAATAGAAAGACCATTTCACCAAGTTTTAATATAAGTCATAGATTTTGATTATAGTATCTCAGATTTCGATGTGTGCACCTTTTGTAACACGAGTAACGTCTAAATGGTAAACCAGTTCTTTTCAAGTGTTTCGTAGCATGTCAGGAGTTATTATACTTTTTTTTGCTTGGGGATTCATTAAATACGTTATGTATAAACAAAAAATTGAAACTTTGGATGAGTTGAAGAAGCATATCATGTAAGCCATTTGTTGAATAACTCCTGATATACTACGAAACACTTGGAGAGAATTTGGTTACCATTCAGACGTTTGTCGTGCTACAAAAAGGTGCACACATCGAAATCTATGATACTATGATCGAAACCTATGACTTATATTAAAACTTGGTGAGATGTTCTTTCTATTTAAATATATATATTTTTAGTTCTGACGGGAAATTCCGTAAAAATAAGCCATAACTTTTGGATACTTTTAGCCCAGACACACTGTATAACTACACATCCAACACCCTATCAGTAAAGATCTTCGACAGCAGTTCTGGCACGAAAAGACACAAAACCGGTATTCATTTGCTAAGCACAAAATTACTGGTTTAAATCTCAAGAACACATTTCAGCTCATGAATACCGTAATTACTTAATTAAGATCCCAAGAAACCATTAACCCCTGTCCTGTCGAATAGTACAGATTTATGACGGGGTGCACTCCTCAAAGATTAGTCTCCTATTAAAAATTTTTCTCTTACCATTCTCACGTTATTTCACAAACACACTTTCATGAATATTAAACAGGATGCATCAGAGCGCTTTCCAAGTTTCTAGACAGCATTGTTAAACGGCTGTTTAAAATTCCGGTTAAATGCACTGAGAAAGCATCCCAAAAGAGGTCAAACCATACCAAAACTCGGACCCGAAAGCGTTAAGATACTCTCTCAATTATTAGCATAATCAGTGAAATTCGATTACGTCTGCAGATGGTTCTGCTACACGTTTTTTCCTCGCATATTCATATTTGATTGTAATCCTTCGTGTAATGTAATTTATCGGTGTATGTGTGCTAAATGAATATAAACTAAGCCTCAGTAAATCCTTTCATTCTCTCAAACGCAGAGGAAATGCAAATTCAACGTGTGCAAACATCATTTTGCGATGGAAGCGAAATTTTCCCATCGATTTGTCGTTACAACAAAAATACTTGGTTCTAGAGGGGAGGGAGATATAAATAAATTATCTAAAATAATTATTCAATTGACCATGATTTGATTATTTTTTAATTTATTAGATTATTCTTTTGATTAAATTATGTACTAATTTAAATCGCCAAATACCTACAGGACTACTCACTATTCATTGGTTACGAAGAATTAGGATATTTTCGATATTTCTCCTAAACGTGCGTTGATTCTAAAATTAATGGAATTTGAATGCATTTGGTTTATTTTGAGAAGAAACTCGCCTATGAAAGACTCATTTTGGTAAGAACATTTATGGCTGATTTTTTAAATTTTTTATTTCTTGAACATTATTCCGTTAACAATAAGTGATATATAGCCAAATCACTGAGTAAACACTGTTTGTATGTAAACGAAATTGTTTTGCCAAAAAAAAAAATTCTTTATGCTATGTTTGGCTTTAAGGAATTTTTTTTTTAGAAAATAGGATGCTGTGTCTATTTATAATCTATACTTATATATATAGAGAGAGCGATTTTGTACGTGGAGGGTAATCTTCAGAACCACTGTACCTATTTGAAAAATTCTTTCACTGTTTGAAAGATACATTATTCCAGATGGACATAGGCTATATATTATGTATATCTGATCAGTAGAAATAAAGTTAGGGGCTTAATCATAGCAATCTCCATTGTTACCGCTACTGTCCTCTACCGCTGTTTGTGCCGAAGTCTTCAACGATCCTTAGCGTGGTGCTATCTATACTTATATATAAAGAGAGAGCGATTTTGTACTTGGAGGGTAATCTTTAGAACCACTGTACCTATTTGAAAAATTCTTTCACCGTTTGAAAGGTACATTATTCCAGATGGACATAGGCTATATATTATGTATATCTGATCAGTAGAAATAAAGTTAGAAGCTTAATCCCAACAATCTCCATTGTTTCCGCTACTGTATTCTACCGCTTTTTGTTCCGAAGATTTCAACGATCCTTAGCGTGGTGCTATCGCGGTGGTTCTGACGGTAGCGGTTCGAACCTAGCCGTTCTCCGGCACGCCTTTTTTAAAAAAATTTATTTTAATTATTAACTAACGAAAAATTAATTTAAGGTATTATTTAGGTTATTATTAAGGTAAAAAAAGATTTACAATTTATTGGCTATCAACTGGAAATTTATTGGTATAATATTTTTTTCAACCCGGACAAAGTCGGGATGGGCCGCTAGTCTATATATATATAAAACAGTTCCGTAACTGACTGACTCTCTGACTGACGTACAACGCACAGACCAAACCGCTGGACCTAAAGAGCTGAAATTTTGCATGGCGATTCTTCTTATAGTGTAGGAGTGCACTAAGAAAGAGCTGAAATTTTGCATGGCGATTCTTCTTATAGTATAGGAGTGCACTAAGAAGGATTATGGAAAATCTCTTCTTAGATTTTTTTAAATTAAATTTTTAAGCTGATCACGTGATTTCTTTTTCTGGTACTTTCAATAAATTTATTGTCACGCGCGTAACAACTAAATAGACAAAAAAGATATTTTTTTCTCTTTCTAATGCATCAGACGACTGCATATTATCCAAAAAAAATGCATATCCCTTACGATTAAGGTAAAAAATTATTAAGGTAAAAAAAGATTTACAATTTATTGGCTATCAACTGGAAATTTATTGGTATAATATTTTCTTCAACAAGGACAAAGTCGGGACGGGCCGCTAGTCTATATATATAAAACAGTTCCGTAAATGACTGACTCTCTGACTGACGTACAACGCACAGACAAAACCGCTGGACCTAAAGAGCTGAAATTTTGCATGGCGATTCTTCTTATAGTGTAGGAGTGCACTAAGAAAGATTATGGAAAATCTCTTCTTAGATTTTTTAAAATTAAATTTTTAAGCTGTTTTCTAACTTTCAAGTTTGCATTTAAAATAATAATTTGAGGGTTATCTATATATATAAAACAGTTCCGTAACTGACTCATTCATTCATTCACTGACTGACTGACATACAACGCACAGACCAAACCGCTGGACCTAAAGGGCTGAAATTTTGCATGGAGATTCTTCTAATAGTGTAGGGGGGCATTAAGAAAGATTTTTTCAAAAATTACTCTTAGATTTTTTTAAATTAAATTTTTAAGCTGTTTTTTAAACTTTTTTTACGTTTGCATTTAAAATAATACATTGAGGGTTATAAAATTGATAACACGAGAAAGATCATAAAAATTCCTTCAAAATGAAATTTTTTTCGAATTTTTACCTCCATTTCCTGATTTTTGGTGAATTTTTAAAGATTAATTTTTAGAATTTAATTTATTAAATGCTGATCACGTGATTTCTTTTTCTGGTACTTTCAATAAATTTATTGTCACGTGCGTAACAACTAAATAGACAAAAAAAATATTTTTTTCTCTTTCTAATGCATTAGACGACTGCATATTATCCAAAAAAATGCATATCCCTTAAGATTTTTTATAAATATTTATATATATATAGATAGATATATATTTTACATCAACTGTATACATTGATCATCGCATTTATTATAAATATATATATTTATTTTTTGGCATAAATTGCATACGTTGACCGTTGTATTTAATTTGAATGTACTCCGTAGCGAAGCGCGGGTTTTCAGCTAGTCTATATATATAAAACAGTTCCGTAACTGACTCATTCATTCATTCATTCATTCATTCACTGACTGACTGACATACAACGCACAGACCAAACCGCTGGACCTAAAGGGCTGAAATTTTGCATGGCGATTCTTCTTATAGTGTAGGGGTGCACTAAGAGAGATTTTTGAAAAATTCTTCTTAGATTTTTTAAAATTAAATTTTTAAGCTGTTTTTTTACTTTTTTTAAGTTTACATTTAAAATAATAATTTGAGGGTTATAAAATTTATATCACGAGAAAGATCATAAAAATTTCTTTAAAATGAAATCTTTTTCGAATCTTTACCTTCATTTCCTGATTTTTGGTGAATTTTTAAAGATTAATTTTTAGAATTTAATTTATTAAATGCCGATCACGTGACATCTTTTTCTGGTACTTTAAATAAATTTATCGTCACGTGCATAAAAACTAAATAGACAAAAAATAATTTTTTTTTCTTGCTAATGCGGCAGACGATTGTACATTTTCCAAAAAAATATTAAAATACAGTAAAAGAAATGTTCTAGAAACTGTACTATATTTACTGTACTATATTCTTTAGTATTCTTTATATTAGATTTAATTTGAATATCTTCTTCTACATTATTTTGTCTATAAAAATATCCCTTACGATTTTTTTATAAATATATATTTTTTTTTACATCAATTATATACATTGATCGTCGTATTTATTATATATATATTGGCATTAATTGCATACATTCACCGATGTTTTTACTTTGAATGTACTCCGTAGCGAAGTGCGGGTTTTCAGCTAGTCTATATATAAAACAGTTCCGTAACTGACTCACTCACTGACTGACTGACATACAACGCACAGACCAAACCGCTGGACCTAAAGGGCTGAAATTTTGCATGGCGATTCTTCTTATAGTGTAGGGGTGCACTAAGAGATATTTCTGAAAATTTCTTCTTAGATTTTTTAAAATTAAATTTTTAATCTGTTTTAGTAACTTTTTTTAAGTTTGCATTTCAAAAAATAAATTGAGGGTTATAAAATTTACATCTCGAGAAAGATCATAAAATTTCCTTTTAAATGGAATCTTTTTCGAATCTTTACCTCTATTTTCTGATTTTTGGTGAATTTTTAAAGATTAATTTTTAGAATTTAATTTATTAAATGCCGATCACGTGATTTCTTTTTCTGGTACTGTAAATAAATTTATCGTCACGTGCGTACCAACTAAATAGACAAAAAAATATTTTTTTTTCTTGCTAATGCGGCAGACGATTGGACATCATTTTGTCTATAAAAATATCCCTTACGATTTTTTTATAAATATATATTTTTTTCTACATCAATTGTATATATTGATCGTCGTATTTATTATAAATATATATATATATTTATTTTTGGCATTAATTCCATACATTGACCGCTAGCTTGCTGCCTTCACTGTCGACTGCGCCCATGTTATCTCTCTCTCTCTCTCTCTCTCTCTCTATATATATATATATATATATATATATATATATATATATATATATATATATATATATATGTATATAATAGCTCCGCAACTGGCTGACTGACTGACAGACTGACAGACAGGCTGACAGACAGATAAATCACAGACCAAACCACTGGACCTAAAGGGCTGACATTTTGCCTGGCGATTCTTCTTATAGTGTAGGTGTGCACTAAGAAAGATTTTTGAAAAATTGTTCTTACATTTAAAAAAAAAATTAAATTTTTAAGCTTTTTTGTAACATTCTTTAAAGTTTGCATTAAAAATAATAATTTGAGGATTATAAAATTTATGTCATGAGAAAGATCATAAAAATTCCTTTGAAATAAAATCTTTTTCGAATCTTTATCTCCATTTTCTGATTTTCTGTGAGTTT
This sequence comes from Dolomedes plantarius, assembly GCA_907164885.2. Classification (NCBI taxonomy): domain Eukaryota; kingdom Metazoa; phylum Arthropoda; class Arachnida; order Araneae; family Dolomedidae; genus Dolomedes; species Dolomedes plantarius. The sequence continues at coordinate 48,752,457 of OU015498.1, read as the reverse complement.
TTTAAAGGTTAATTTTTAGAATTTAATTTATTAAATGCTGATCACGTGGTTTCTTTTCTTTTTGTGATACTTTAAATTAATTTTGCGTCATGTGCATAACAATGAAATAAATTGACAAAAAAAATATTAAAAAAGGTAAAAGATAAAATTGAACCCCTAGACTAATCCAGATGGAAGTTTTTTTAAGAATTTAGTTCGAATTAGTATGTTTTATGGATATTAAACATACAAATTAATTTCATACATTGACCGTTGTATTTAATTGAAATATTTTCTTCTAGATTAGTTTGTTTATAAAAATATCCGTTACGATTTTTTTTAATATAATTTTTTTTTGACATTAATTGCATACATTCACCGTTGTATTTCTTATAAATATATTTTTTTGGCATTAATTGCATACATTGATCGTTGTATTTAATTTGAATGTACTCCGTAGCGAAGCACGGATATTCAGCTAGTACTTGTATGAGTCGGTTACCCGTTTACATTCCCCTTAATACTAGTTTATGAAATAATCAATTTTGTTAGAAGATAAATGCAGAACGTATCAATACGCTAAAGTGTACCACTGCTATTAAATATTTAAGAAGGTAATTTAAGCTCTAATTGAATGCATCTGAATAAATATATTCATTGACGAACTTCCTGTAATTATTATAATCTCCCTTTTATTCCCAAAATTAACATAAGTTTTTAGCCCGAATCATAAACACATTATCCTTTAATTGGTTTCATAGGAGTCATTTTAAAGCAGGAAAAGATCTCAGATGGGAAAATGAATATCAAACAAAGTAAAATAAAAACCCCGCTCCGCATCCACATGGCTAGCGGAAAAATGATAAATTAAAAGTTCCCTATTAACGCTAATTTGGACTGTTTCAAGAGACTTTCCCCATCTTAAATGAAGGGAGGAACTATTTGGGGTTCATTAATTCCATTTCGTTATCGAATGAAGAAATGGGTCGAAAAAGATGTTCTGACGCTTTTCGAGTGGTAAGGAATATTTAAATTAGTTAACAAATTAATTGCCAATGAGGGGAAATTTGGCCTAGTTTCCCCTCATTGGCAGATTCCATCGACTGTTGCGAATGCGTTTGTGTGAATGGAACTAACTGTGCGAACGAGAGAAATGGAGAATAATTAGTTTACCTATTCTAAAGTTAGAGTTTTGTCGTATGAAATATCAAAATATGGCCGTAAGGTTTAATATTAAAATCTTGCTAGTTTTTTTTTTTAAATCGAAGAAATAGGAATAGAGACTTGTGTAGTTACAGTTTAAAATAGAGATTAATGGAAGCATACCTTATCCTACCATACATGGGGATATATTTAATTGTAAAAAAGATTAAAATATGAATATTTTTTCATAAAATCAATTTTTTCTGAAGCCTTGTATAACTTGTATTAAACTATTATTTTCTCATTTCTGAACAAATCTAATTTTCCCTTAACCTAAAATATGAAATTTGTCTACTCTGAAGCATTGTAATGCATTGGCTTCTTATTTTCTGTTTTTTTAACCAAAGTTCCTTTTCCTGTAACTTAACAGATTCCGGTGGCAAGTATGCCGTTATCTTGCTCTATTCTCTATCGGAAGGTGAAAAAGAGGAAAATCCTAAATTGCAAATAGAAAATATGACATAAGCATGGAACGAGATATTTATTAAAGAAAATGGTACGTCGATGTGAGCATGAGTACATATATTTGTCGAAACTGACAACAAACATTATTTATAAGGCTTGCTATTGTCGAATCTTACTAATCCAGTCACCCAGAGAGTAAATAGAGATAAGTTTAGGAGGAGACACGAATAAGCTGTTGTTGAAGATGATGCCTGACGTAAGAAATTTAATGTAAGGGTAATGGGAAATTTATCAAGAAAGTCAGAAATTTAAAAAAAAAAACCTTTAAAATATTCACTAGAAATAATTATCAATTCAATTCAATTTTTGTATTTCACAGGCAAATTCAGTTTCATCTTCAGGAGTCGAAAAGAAGAAATTCTTCACACTAAGTAACTACTGAAGATGAAATCTGAATTTTTCTTCCAAGATTCGGCAGTAGAGTTTCATTTTTAGATATTTGTTATGAATAATTTATGGTTTTTCTGATTTTCTCAAAGTAAGGGTGCTAAATAGTGTGAACAGCGAGTGGGAGTATATTTATTTGGCAAATTTTTCTATGCTTCGTCCGTTCTTTTTTGACGTGCCATTTTGTCGGGTCGCAATAAACTCCAGTTTGTGATTTGAAGGACAGTTTTAATTTCTTGGTCATTATAAGACAGTAAGTAGTTTGATTAAGGAGATTATTTCATAAGATCCAAGTATCGGAAATCCTATTTTTTTTCAAGGCAGTCGAGGTAACGTGAGGCTTTTAAAAATGCTAAGAATGCGATTGGAAGGAGAACATAATTGTACTCCGTTTTGAATAACGAAATATAATTCTCCATAGAGTCGCTCGTATTTATTTTTATTACCGTCTTTCTTTTGTACAATAATCTGTGGAAGCTTACAGAGTGGCAAACTTTAGATATAAATACTGTAAGTAGTAAAATTAAGAAGATATTTCACTTACGAGAATTCCGTTTTTGATTCCTGTTCATTAGTTATGCTTTGGTGGAAAGTGCTTTCATGAAATAGAAGTTCTTTTTCTAAATCTGAATTCAGCTATTAAAGTTTGAATTCATTTAACATTACTACTGCAGCATGGCCATTGAATACGTAACCACTCCATTTTAAAATGCAATCAGGCCGGTATGCTGCAATGAATACCATATCCACAATCCCAAATACGCAGTACTTTCCGAATGTTTGTATGAATACACAGATTTAACATTGCTTACATTTTGCGAATCAATGCGGATGTCAGTTCGGTTTTTACAAATAAGCTGATAGACACCTAGAGAAACAAAGTCATACAATACCCCAATGACTTTGAACTACAGATTAATAATTTACTACGTCAAACCTCCGAAAACAAGACCAGACCCGTAATATTCGAGCATTGTGTTTTAGTTTTATATGAAGCAGATTGTCCTTGATTAATGTAAATATTTATGAAGCTTACAAAATGTGATTATAAATAAGGTAATCGTTTGCTCTCTTGAGAAGATTCTGAGGCTCATTGGGGAGCATCATGACATAGTCAAATATAAATATGGATAACACGTATATCTGATAAACAGATGGTACCTCAAATACGATTTGATTGATCAGTTGTAAATGTAGGTAAAATATTGATTAATTCTATAAACTGTGGATTAGCCTGCGGAATTATTGAGCTGCTCCAACAAATTAATAGATTTCCATCGGTGTTTAGGGGTTTTCTGTCTCTCCTAAGGAAGACAGAACTATATTCTGATCAGTAAAGATCATGACATGTCACGATAGTTGGAAGCAGATGATTGATTCTGAAATCAATGCAAGGTCTTTTTATGAGTAAGGTAGCATTTTAAAGGTAGAACTTTAAAACGCTTTGATTCTCTAGGTGTTAAGAACAATACCACAATCATTATATATATAATAGCCGTTTTCTCTGTATAACACTTCCGGGCTGTACTCATCTTTCAATTGAAGCCCTCAGTAAACAAACGGCCGGTTAGGCTTAATTTCAATTTCAGATTGTGGATCAGAATTTTTTCTTACCTAAAAACTGGTATCTTCTCCATCAAATCACGTTTGTTCCGCCTATTTTTATATAAAACATTCAGAACTAAAAAAATTGGATGCTTTTAGCTGTATATTTAACAGTTTTTAAAAATCTGTTTACTTTTCCGATGAATTCTTAAATTAAACAAACTTGAATGTGAATGAATCAGAAGCTCAAGTATTCATATCGCGTAGTGAGCTATAAAAAACTGGATGGCAGTCTACTACTCCAATCGCATGAAAAACTAAATAAATAAAAAATAATGAAAGGGTTAGCTTTTACAAGGTGTGGATTAAATGCAATATTGTTAGATAATTCGGGATATTTTTTAACTTTTATATACTTTTTCCATTATGACGTCAAAATGACGGGTTACCTTCTAGTTTAGTATATTTTTGTAACCTTGTAGACAATAAACTTAAATACAAAATGGTAAACATTACCATATTTCAGGAAACAGACGCATTTGATTTGCTCTTTCATGTAATTTAATCGTTAAAAAAACTCAAGGGGAATACAAAAAAAATTCACTTGTACTACACATGTCTGAATTTCTCCTGACTGAAATCAAGGAACCATTTAGAGGTAATTTACTTTTAATCGAGCTTCTAAAATTAAATAAAAAGAAACGTTAGCAAAGTAATTTTCTCCTGGAGCTCCAGAAACTCGAAAATGTACATTAGTTAACAAATTAATATCACTCGAGGGATATCCCAACTTCCGAAATAGTTTGTTTTTGTATTTTTACAAGTGTTAATGTTGGTAAATGTTCTCATTTTAAAGAACACAAATTTTACGAAAGAACGATTAGTTTAAAAGCTTGTATTTGAAAAATATGGAACTTGCATTTAGATTTATGGAAAGTGCGAATGGAAGTTTCAGGAGGCAAAAGGAGGTTTCACAGATGAAAGGAAATACGCTAAAAAATTTTATAAAAAGTTTGCAATGTGGTTTACTACATAAAATAAAGCTAATGTTTTCCCATTGTTCCGATCCTGAATAAGGGGTTAAAATCATACTTCAGGACCCAATATGTATAAGCAGAGACAAATTTACATGCCTATTTTTATGAATGAAAAAAGAATTTATTTATCTATCACTTAGAACTATTTATTATTAAAAGACGCTCAGATTTATTGAAATAAAACAACAGATGCTTGAAATTTCTAAAAAATCCTTCATCCGTTATTTTCAGCATTAAAATTTAAAATTATATAATTAAATAGAAAATTTTTTAAATTAAAAAAAATATACTTGCTACTTGGAGATAAAAGCTAACTGAATCCCTACTAATTATTTTTTCTGATTACTAGTTTTTTCCACACTTCGTCAGTGAGACTGTTGTAACTAATGTTCTGAAAGTCTGAAGAGGAGTTACACCATTTGGCGAGCAATTAATTTCAAATCCCACGAATTACTTGTACTTAAGTACTCTTTTAGCTTCAAATTATTTGCTCTCCATTAGAATCTTGGGAAAGCTTGTTTTGCCAATATGATACAAAAGCTACCGAAAAAATACTTCTTAAATGTCACATGCCAACATTAGCTTGATACGAGTTCACCTTTCCATAAATTTGGAGAAACTGACAGAACATCAGACTGTACCCTATTGTTCACTGAAATTGCAACACCAATAAATATTTGAGTTAAAGCAATGAAATTTATTTGAGCAATAACATGCGTTAAATTTATAAACGAATTAATTTGGAGATCTGTAAGTAAAAAAGAATATGCTAAACCAATACTTTGTGTGCCTAAGTTTAGTAGTCAAATATGTTGAACATCGCTTGGAATGTCTTTGAGCCATAAAGATTCTGGTTGGATGTCTGTTAAATTAATTACTCAAAATTAATCCACAATTATTGAGCCGGAACTACAGATGATATAGTCATACGGACCAATTTTGAAGCAGTGATATCCCATATGTGTTCGTTGAAGGACAAATCGGACGAACGAGCAGGCCAAGGATGAAATGGTATTTGTTGGTCATAGGAGAAACTTTGGATATGGAAGCGACCACTACCTTGTTGAAATATAGCTCCAGAGAAGGTTTCTAAGAAAGATAAGATTCTGGTCTCTCTGATGTATCACTGATTGTTCAGAGTACCTGCGATCCGTATTCGCCAACAATATGAATGTAATGAAATAGCACTCCAAAATATTACGCTTGGAGTAGAGCCAATATGGCACGCTACAATGTACTTTTCTAGATGCCGTTTCCCAATGTACCTGCTAAAAAGGGTACGGTTTGGTTCACAAGATGGAATCTAGACTTTCCAGAAAACATGATTTGCACCCATTTAACGTTCCCATGTCTTCTCTCTTTGTACTTTCAAAACCTCTGATATTTATGATATAAGGTTAAAAGAAGTCTCAGTAACAAACACCAAGCTACAAGTCCTCGCTGTAAAACTTGTTGGCGAACAGTGCTAGCTGACATTGCCGGATGTGTCACTATCCACCATCATCGTGCTAACTTTATAGATGTCGATGTACGCTTCATCACCACCTTATGTAAGAAGTGCATGTCTGCCCTTTCTGATGTAGACATATTTGTTCCATATATCCCATGACGATGTCTAGAACCTTCTGGTGTTCATTCTCTACAAGTACGGAAAAACTCTACAAAAGTTCCTCCTAACGTAAGCAGCAATATCACGATAAGCCAAAATACCTTCACAAAAATTCTTTCTCTCTCAAACTATTTCAACTGTTCATGAAGTTGCCTCGTTTTGCGAAGAGGCTTGTTTACGTACTAGCAAAGCAATACCAAACGAATTCAGCGACACAAGTTTTGGGATTTGCTTTTTGAGGCCTACTGTTATAACTTCTGAGCCACATTTCAGCCTGTATTGCGCGAGTATCATATTCGCATACGCAACTGATACATTAATCATCTGTATTTGCTCTGATAAACTAGCCGTGAGTCAAATTTCATGTGAATCCAACTCTCTCTTGCTGTTGCCATTTCAATGAACTAAGTGCATTTAGATTTCTTATTTTTTCATAAATATTTACAACTTATGGTAATAAATCTGTTCAGATCAAATTAGCTTAAACAACTACCTAAAATCCATAAACGATATAATTTAATTACTTCCAAATGGCCACTTAAGAGGAAAATGAGTGCAAATTTTACAAAAGCAGGCATTATCTGAACAAAGACGTAATTCAATTGCAAATAAGAATAGAGGAAAGTGATGATTTAAAATTTCACTTGTCACTGTGTATGAGGATTATTTAAAGTTCCTCCACCTTGAAATGAAGAGAACAGTTTTGAGAAGCACATAATTAGTTCCGCTGTCGGACTCCGTAATCGAATGAAGAAACTGGTAATTGTAAAAGGCGTTTCCCTTGCACATTTAAAATTATAATAGTTGTTAAAATTAGTTAATAAATGAAATGCTCTCGAGGGTAAACTTAATGAACGGCCTAGTATTTACCGACTTTACACGTGCTAAATTCAAATATTTTAACATCTAAATGATAATTGAAATCCGTGCATAAGTAAATAAATCCGAATGTTCTGGAACTTAATATAATCTCTTATGAATTAATATAAATGACTATATAATGAAAGCCAATGTGCATATTTAAGTAAAAAAATATTAATGGGACAAAAAATGTTTATATTCTACCTTTAGAAATATCGTTATTACCATGTTTTTATTAACTTGTTTTCTTGTTTGTATGTTTGTGTGTGTTTGTCAAGTACAAATCTTGCAATCTATTTTTAACTAACTTCCCGACTAGTTAGACATTCGAAACTTTTAGAATAGCTCAGAACACGATGAAACTGCATTTTTTAAATACTTTTAGCCATCTTTAAGCAGAATTAAATTAATTTTCAGTTATTTTCAGTTAATTTTGTTTTTTAGACTGGTGCAGCCATCTATTGGCCGGAACGGGAATGAAAAGTTAAGTGCAAGTTAACTTCCAATTAACTTCATTTTCTTTCAAGTTGATGGGATAATTCATCAAAAAAATTTTAAAAAAGTATTTATTAATACATAGAATTGTCAAGTTTATATGATTCAACAGAAAATTTAAAAACATGGTATATAAAAAGTTCTTTTTATCTTGTAATTATTTTATACTATGTAATTAATATCAGAAATATTGAAGTAGGTATGGATTATTTATAGATCAGACAATTATTTTAATTTCATTCTTTTGAAAATTTGTGACTGAGATTTTTAATGACAAAATTATAATTCCGAGCCTCAGTTACCGATTAAAATTAGTTCGAAACAGTTTAAAGAAAGTCAATATAAATAACTTTAAATTTTTCCAAGATTTAGTGTAAGTATGGATATTTTGGGGGGAACGAAATCAGACAAATCTAACAGTCTCTAGAACATCAGTAATTACAAACGGATTTATTTTTCTGATATGGGTTAACAAATAATATTACAAACTGTTCTGGAACTACTGTTCTCTTTCTAACTATCATCATTGTAGTGACAGTCGTGGTGTTCAGTAGTCATCGTCGTTCTTTTACTGAAAGAGGAAGCACATTTGACGGACGAAAGACGTTTATTGAAACTTTACAAGCACAAGACATAAACAATACACAATCTATAAACAGAGGAAGCTCTATGAACCCTCCATACCTACGCGCTGGGGACGCTTCTGTCTCACTGGAATGTTCATACACAGGACTCTACGCTAGCCAACAACCCTCGAGCTGGAGATGCCACCTATGGGTATCCCAATTCTCAACTAACTCTCTACTCCTTCGACTTACAACAACTCCCAGTTGTGGACACACCTTGTAGAGTATTGCTCACTTCTACCCAGACTTGGGTGTATATAATGTGAAGTGGCACTCTAAATGAATTTGATACAAACACAGTTTATACATGAAACAATGTTTATTGAATTCGTTGCACATATAGAATTTGCTTTTACAGCAATAAGCATATGTACTACGTGTACGGAATATATATTATCATTCAATAAAAATACACATTGCAAATACTCACAAACCAGCACAGAGTCAAACCAGCAGTACTGCCACGTAAACTTTGGGCCCCCTAAGCACTAGCGCAGGATAGCACCTGGAGCTGCTCTCCTCGTAGCTCCCTTACGCTTATCTATCAACTTTAACAACCTTTTTCAACCTCTGTATTAATCAAGCTGCTTGGTATTTATACCAAGCGCGTATGCCGAAATTAGCATATCTCAAGCAACTTCTTTAATTCATTCACTCAAAAGTTCGATTCTTGTGAATCGAATCTTATGTATACCTTACAACCTGTCGTTCCTAGAATTTCCCCATAGACCACACACCGTGATGCCCTTCAGTCTCTTTGTGGGTATTTACTCCCCTTTCTACGTATCACACAGAGGACATAGTAGCTGTCCAGCTTCCGCTACAGACGCTTTCTCCCTTTTGTCCGTGTCCCGACAATCTGCCGCCTCTCTTGTTCATCAACTCTTTCTACACCTTAGAATCAGGCACAGCCTCTAGCTAAAGGCGACTGATGTTGCAATCATGATAACTAAACACTAAGTAATTTAACTTGTGAACCAAATAAACATGAATTCTCATCATCTAATATTTAATAATATGTTACTCTGAATATTTTAATTTGTTTGGAGATAGGAAAGAAATTCACACCTTTTAAATGTTTGAATGTTAGACTTTGTTGAATTTTATGAGTTATTTACTTTAATTTTTAATAAAAGATTGACTGCAGATAGATATGATAGATAGATTTAAAAAATTGTGTTGTTTAGTAAATCACTGCCATGTTATTGATATACTATGTGGGAATGCCAAGAATACTATTACTGATCGACATTGACAATTTCAATTATTTTGGTGTAATAATAATATTAATTAGAACTGCACTCACACATGTCTATATAGTACATGTAGTAGTGTGATATCTAATCTTGTAAAATAGATTTGTCTTGTTTTGAGAATTATTTTAAAAAAGTATTGCTTGATTGCGAAAATAAAATTAATTTTATATTGTGTTTTGTAACGTTTTTTAATTACCATATTAATATATTTATTTTCGTTTACAAGAAGCTATTTTTCAACACGAAATATTTAAAATCTGATTTTCTTCCCTGTAACTTAACTTAGATTAATTAACTTAATCAACGGAGGAATGGCCAAAGAAATATTATACCTTGTGTATCGAGAAAGAGCCTTGCATATGAAAAGTCCTATGAGATTTTGGTTTGCGATTGCATGCAAAGCTCAAGTTTATGATATAGAAGTACAAAATAAGTCTTCTAATGAGAAACATGACCATTATTACATAAAAAATTTTGATAAATTTTATAACAAATTACTTATTTCAAGTTATAACATTTGGACCTTTTAAAATTTCTGTGCTTCGTACGCGAGACAAAATAAGCATGAGCGATCGCTAAATTACGAAGTTTAAATATTTTATTTCATATTTCAAAATAATCCAAGTCCAGGCATTTACTAACAATAATAGACTGTTATTGCTCTGCCATGACAATCATATAACTACTGATTAAATTCATGACATTATACATACGTTTAAATTGTTTGAAAGCTCATCTCTTTTTCAAAAAATGTAAATTATTGGGGGGTGTTACTTCCACTATCAGGCATCTTTTAATCAAGGGAAAAATGATTTTTTTCGCTGCTGTTTTAGGAATCGTTATAGACATTAAGTTAGTGAAGGCAGTGTGGTCCAACCTTTAGTTACCCGAGGGCCAATCAAAATTTAGTATAGGAAAGTTTATCAATGTCCACTGTAAGTTCAGTAAGGCGAAGTCTCAGGCTCGATTCCAGTGAAGCACTTTCATTTCGTTTTTGATTTAATTTGTTTGACAGCAGAAAAAGCACTTTCGCCCTCTTATGTACTGCCAAACAGCGATAGCATTTGCAGAGAGACTTTAAGCAGTTTAGGAAAAAGTCCTTTAGAAATCAGTTTCCAGAATTTTTCAGGGACATCACACTTTTTAGTCTGGTAGAATGGGTCTGCCTGAAGATCACAAATTTCCATTTGAAGGTCGCAGAGGTAAACGATTTTTTTTCAAATGTTAAATTAAAATATTTTTCCAGTAAGAAGGGCAAGGGCCAACAAAAATGAATTGGTGGGCCGCAGGTTGGACCACACTGAGTTAAGGTAGTTATGGCTTTCGGGTTGATATTTGACTTTCAGCCATAGAATTTTTTTTTCCGCATGTGCTTCTGCCTTAAAAAGCATGTTGCAAGATTTTATTGTTAAATATTTCTTTCATACAAGGCTAATAAATCTCCAGAATTTTATTATATACTACTTGAAAACTATGAATTTATACATGAAGAATTACATATCTTTTATTACTTGCCTTTAAACATACAATTCGTATTATCAGATATAACATGAATACAAACTGTAAATAACATGAGTTTAAACAGAGCAAAGATTCACATTTAATCAATGTGATTTAAAATTTTTCCGAGTGGTTAGAATAGTTAGGAGTCAAAACGGAAGGAGCTCCTCTTTTAGATAACGATATCTATTAAAACACGAAAAGAATACTTTTGCTCCAACTAATTAATTTTGTCCCTTAATTTATGTTGACGTAGTGATATTTAAATCCTTAACTAGAATTATGTTAAAAGGATTATTCGAGACTAGTTTTGAGTTATAATTAGAGGCATTATAAACAATTACAGAACCATTCATGATTACTGTGGAGTATCTGTCAGATTAGTGAGCTGAATTCTAATATTTTTCAGCACAAACTCTCCCCAGCTGACTTATACGTAAGATCCATAGATTCTTTCTTTCCGAATTCAGGAAATATCGTGGAACACTGGACTGTAATGGGAATGTACCTCTCCATTTTCCGCTTTCGGACTGTTCAATTTTCTACCTCTGTTACATTATCTATAATTATCATACCTTATTGTTTTTCTTTACAATTATGACAATACAAAAGCTGCGTGAGAAGTATGTTAGTGTTCCTTCCTATTCTGTTACATAAACTAAAAAATCCCAAACCTGATTTAATGACAGAAAAATTAAACCGAACATAAAGTAGCGTCTGGGGAAGCTTGTTAGTATTTGCTTTGTTTCAAAAGTCTTGATTATATTAAGGAGTAACCGAAAGATAGATTGGCTTATTATATTTTATTCATCTATTCTGTATTAACCTTTTCCTTACGGGGTGGGATAGCATGTATCCCAAGAATACACACCCAAGAATGAATTAATGAATATATATATATATATATATATATATATATATATATATATATATATATATATATATATATATATATATATACAGTGGAATCTCAGTAGATCGTTCTCCGAATCATCGTTTTTCCGTATGTGTCGTTTTTTTCACCCAGTCCCGACGGCCATATTGCTTTGTTATATTCCCGAATTTATTTTTTTCCCGCATTTATTGCTCAGTTCAGCCGGTCCCTTGAAAAACGATAGATCGAGATTCCACTGTATGTATATATATATATATATATATATATTAACAGGCAATATGGATATTGTGGAAGATGATGCACTGCGAGAATTGATGAATTTGGGAACTAAGTTTAGAATACCTAGTACTACTAATAATAAGAAAATAATTAGTTTCTTAAATGCTGATTTAGATAAATTTATTTACAAAATAGTAATTAATTATTCTGTACCTACTGAAGCTTTCAACCCTTGGAAAATTAATTTACTAAAACTAGTACAAGCTAAATTACCCAATAATAATAAAAACATTAATAATCCTTATAAACACTTTAAAGCTGCTATTACAAAATTACAAGATGACTTTATAGTCACTTATGTAGATAAAGCAGCCAACAACTATGCTATAATTTGTAAAAAATATTTTGCCATATGTTTAAAAAAAACAGTTAGAAAATAGTGATCTTTTTCAGCCATTAAAAGAAACTACTAATATTATTATTATGAAAATCATAGCTAAATATAAACTACTAAGTATTTCATCTAACATTCATCATTTTCCTTATATAACTTTAGTTCCAAAATTTCATAAAACACCTATTGCTTTTAGAGCAGTAACCTGTGGTCATAATACTTATGCTACAAAAGCAAGTAAATTATTATTAAAATACCTTAAATTAATCTATAAAAATATAACATCTGGTGTTTGTGGTATAATTGATAATAGTTATAGTCTAATTAGAAAACTACAAACATTAGATAACTGTAAATATATTGTAACTTATGATTTTAAAGATCTATTTAATAATATTGATATAATTGAATTAAATAGAATAATCATAATGTTAATACAAAATAATATTCAATACTTAAACAACGAAATTAAACTAACTCGTTTCAATAGGCTCCTAGAATTAGTAACTAAACATAATTACATAGTTCATAATAATAGTATATACTTACAGTCCAAAGGTGTACCACAAGGTGGTAATGCTTCAAGTATGCTAGCTAATTTATACTTATATTATTTTGAATTTAATAATATAGAAAATAGCAATTACAATATATTTAGATATATAGATGATATAATAGTAATTAATAAAAGTAATAACCCTATAGACTTAAATTTTTACCCTCCAAATTTGGAACTAATTAAAAGTAGCCATGATAATATTAATGTAAACTTTCTAGATATTAATATTAAATTAAGTACTAAGAATAAATTTACTTATGACTTATACGACAAAAGATCTGACTATAATTTTAATATTGTTAAATTTCAAAATTATCTAACCTGTTTACATAAATCTGTTTTTAATAACATTATTGTAAATCAGTTAGTTCGTATAAATAGGCTATGTTCTAAAGACAATAGGATTAAGCATATTATAGACTTGAAAGCTGTGCTAACTCGTAATAATTACCCAGCAAGTCTATCCAAAAACATAATTGGTTGTTTTTGTTTTAATGAATAGTTTGTTCTGTTGCATTAATAAGTTAAACATAACAATAGGTTAAAATAAAAATAATAACTACTAAAAACAAAAATAAAAATCATAAGAAAAATAAAAATTAATTAACTCATAGTAGTAACAATAATAAAAACTAAATAAATAAAGGAATAATAGTCTTAAAATATGGTAACCTAAGTAAGTCTGTAACTGAGTATCCACTACCTCAATGGTTGCAAGTTATATGACGTCAGTCATCTTGCGGTTACAAGTTCTTAACTTCCACTCTGACTAGCGCCAGGCTTGGTGTTCTTTGGTTAAGTACTTTTATTCAAACTTAATTCATTTATTATTCAATTCTTCTGTTAATAATGGATTGTACGGTGTCTGAGTGTGTTTATTCATTAGATCATACTCATCAGAAACAATCCATTTGTTTTTAGACAGCATTGACACCGCTGATGAAGAAATGCTGTCAAAAACCTTATTCATACTTTTCTTTACATGTTGGATGTTCCTGGCTTCAAGTAGCTTTAGAGCTATTACTGGTTTTCTCTTTCATCTTATTCTTATTTATATATATATATATATATATATATATACATATATATATATATATATCATCTCTTATTATTCAAGCAACATATCGAAGTACTCCCGTATCAGAATCAGATATTTAAATTTCGGTAAATCTTAGCTTTTACAAATTTAATTATTATTGCATGATTCAGGACATTTACGAAAATGCTGATGCGAATGTAAACGGCCTAATCATTGAAACAAAATATTTCTCCCAAAATATGTTAACCCGTCTGACTGCGTCGTTGAATTTATATTTTAAAAGGAATTTAAGAGAGACATTCGTTTGTCCAAGGGACAAAAAGAAGCTTACAATGTTTAACTTCGTTTTTATCTCCAGTCAATCTAAATGAAACTGATGACTTAAAATTTCGCGTGCCAATTCCTCCCAAGCTATTTAAGAGTACCGCTCTTTCAAATGAAGAGAACATTTTGGAGGGCTATTAGATCCTTTTCCATCAGTTGCAATAAAATGAAGAAAATGCGGAAAAAAGGATGTTACCTTGGCGCTTCTGAAGTTGTAAAAGGTGTTTAAATTAGTGAAAGAATTAATTTGCCTTGAAGGAAAACCAATAGTTTAGCACTCATCGACTCCGTGAGAGCTAAATGAACAATCGTAGATAATTAAACGATGCCAATGGCTGAGAATTGTACGCTATTTAGTTTCAAATCGATAAAAATCTAGAAACTGCCATTTATCACAATGTGTTAGTTGTTATCCATTCTTTAGTGTACGAATAAAATTTTGTTTCTACCTAGAACTAGGAAGGAATAACCAAAACGACCAAAATTTACGAAATTTATTACGATAGAATATTTAAAATGAGAACTGATTTAGATACTGAAATCACTTGATTCAATCTATCTTTTTTTTCCCAATTTCTCAATTAATACCTACATTTTTAATGGTTTTATTACAATTTCAATTCACTTTAGTAACTTGCTTTTAATGAATACATAATGATTTTATTAGCTCAAAAATTCATTCACTACATTTAATAAAATATTTAATGTATTTTTGCATGAAATGCCAATGAACTTATTTTTTAGGCATAATAATCCAGGAAAATATGTACCTAACTCTATGCTTTGTAAGGAAGGTTGTTTCATGTCATCAACCAAATTCGCGGCTGTGAATAAGTGCGAGTCTACTTTTGAGACGAAGCTTTCAATGTAAGGCTTAAACGATGTAAGGCTTTCGAAGCTTAATGCTTCGAATATCCTTTAACTAAGTCTCAAAGGACTAGAGTTTAGTTAAAGGATATTCGAAGTCTGTTAGAAGCGATTGCATCTGGTAGCTATGCAAAAGCCTGCTCTGATGTTTGTGAAATTCGTCTCAAGGTTTAAAGGAGTGATAAGTTTTTCTATGATTTAATAATCTGAGAATTTGTTACCTCTTGAAGTTGGGAACACTAATCAAATACAGTCGAACCCCGTTATAGCGAACCCGGTATATAACGAACTCACAGATATAACGAACAAAAATTTTGGTCCCGTCGTTTTCCTGTTATACGTAATTTAATTAGTTTTGTGTCAGTTTAATGTAATCTATTTTAGACGATTTAATTAATTAATTATAATTTTTTAATACATAATTATTGAATACACATTGCAACTAATGAATTATACATTTTGTGAACTATATCATTTCTCTTAACGATTCGTATATAGCGAACCACCGGTTAAAGCGAGCCTTTCGTCTCTTTAAGTTCGTTATAACGGGGTTCAACTGTACTTCATATGGAGCTGAAACCTATATGTACTTGGAATTTGCTATAAACCCAATAAACTTAAAACTGATTAAAATACTGTATAATTTGTATCAAACTTTAAAATTTTTCTTTCTTTCCACACAAGGAAAGAATGTAATGAAAAAACATTCATCCTTAAAATTATTTGTTTATATTTTACCGTTTATTATTTTATTTTTTATTTTTACATTAACCTTGTAATTGTTATCTTTTCTTCTAGTGTAAAAACCTTATAGAACATTGTTATTCCATACCTAATAGTTCAATTACCTATAGCAAAAACCCCTTTAGAATCTAAATTTGACTTTTGCCCTGTACGTTTAATATTCCGAGAAAAATGCCCTTTTTAGAGCCTTAATCTATTTTCCAAATATTGTTCTTTTGTTTCACATGTTTCAAGGTATTCTATTTACAACACGTTCCAAAAAGTATATAATCAGAACATTTTCAGCTTCGTACATGTGTAAATGTGTACCTTTCTATCCTTAATATTTAAAAAAATATCAAATTTTTGTATTTTTCTGAACATTCGCTCCCCGCCAAGAAAAGTGACACAGGTCAATAAATGGCAATTTTGAGATTATGCCATTGAAAATATGTATGAAGTGTCCCATCGTACACGAAAAGCGATACATCTCTGTCTCGCAATTTGTCCACCTGAGGACAGCTGTATCAGTTTTATTGCTATGCTAGTTCAAGTGTATAGTATTTTTTAAGTTGATTTGTCTTAAATGCTGCATTTTTTAGTTGTGCCACTTTTCATGCCGGGTGCGATATGAGTATTCTATAGATAATATCATGGTTAAAAATCATCAAATATGCGTACATTCCTATAAGTACCTTAAAATCTTGACTATAATACGTACACGCGTGTATAATACGTATGCTTGATTTTGCGTGAAATTTCACAAACAATTAAAATTCGACTATAATTCGCACCTATAACTTTTCAATATTTTATTTAAAAATTGCACAAATACTTATTGACATAAATAAACATTTGTAATAAAGAAAACGAAAAGGTCAAATTCGGTAGAAAAAAACTTAAATTTTTAATTCAAAACAAACAATACTGTTATATTATCAGTCTTAATCACTTTCACTAGAATACAGCTCATCTATTGTTTGTCGTTTATTCAATGTTTAAAAATACTTTTTTTTTGTACGCGAGTATAATACGTACCTTCATTTTTGCAGTGTTTTTCAAATGTGAAAGAAAGGGCGTATTATACTAAGATTTTACTGTAATAGAATAATGTGTCAGATGAGATATTCAGACATGAAACTATGGTATAGTACTTTTTTATGTAAATATTTAGTATGCTTATAGAACTTTTTTTCCCCTCAATGCGGCAGGCTCTTGTCTCTGACGGTAGGCACTTTTTCGACATTGTCCAATGAAGATCCGCGAAAGTTTGCTGGCTACTTTATTATGGGAGAATCATAGCGAGCATTGCTCTCTTGAAAGGGATGACATGGAAACGACCAAGCCTTATTCGGTATTTGAACCCAAGCCCACTGCGGGACATCTCAGAACGATAACCATTATATGTGGCCAGCTGTTCATAGAACTAAACTTCATTATTACTTCCTGAAAAAAATATATGCAGTAAGTATTTAGTACATGCTTTGGAGTAAATGATTTATCATCGCACATTCTTTATATTTTCACTGAACCCATTTAAGCTTCACGTTGCAGCTAATGATCTCAAAAGTAATAAACATTATAAGTTAATGTGTTTTATTTCAAAGAATACAGCAACAAAATGACATTTTCAAAAGCCCAGTTTTGTATTACTTTATGTATTTACTTAATATGAGGGTATGCTTTTTGTTTATATGAGAATGCTGTTCCATGCAATTAATATCTGGATATCCCCAACTGGGAACGAATAGGCATGTATGCGCATAAATATATATTTAATAATTTTTTTTCCGCATTGCTATTAACTTCTGTTCTAAAATGTGATAATGCTCCAAAATTAATTTCAGAGATAGACTAATCATTTTCCAGACTTGAACTTATTTACATTTTTAAACGTGAATCTAGATGGAATAGGAAACATTAAAGGCTGCATAATTTGAAGTCATTTGGGAAAAATAACAGACATAATTTCAGAAAACAAATTTCAAATTGACCAACAGAGTGCAGGCTAAAATGAGCCTCTTCCCTTTAATGATATCGCTTAAATTGCTTTCATCTCGTCTTTAAAGGGAAAATAAAGCGCCTCGCAGAAACTTTATTAATAATACCAAAGTTTATTGTTAAAATACCCATTGAATATATGTTATTAAAGAACCACTTATAAGATTTTAAACTTGAAAAGCTCTCTTAATAAGTTAAGTGCAATCAAATGGAAAGTCACACTTATTTTCTTAAGTGTTTTTAAGAAATAAGCGCCTTCCGATTAAAAGAATGAGAATAGGGCAAATTTTCTTTTAAATTTGAATAATAATTTGTTATCACTATAAACAAACGACTATAATAAGAAAAAAATCATCTAAGTAATTTTAATATTTCTTATTTGAAAATATAAGAGGTAATTAGATTTAATGCACAGAAAATTTTCGTAAGGAAAATTCCTCATTGCTAAGAACAAAATAAAAATATTGTCAGTTAAAAGGTCTATCAGTTAAAAAAATAATCATCGGGTATAAAATTCTCATTAAATAATATCCAAACACTTTTCCTTATGTGTACTTGAAATATGCTATAAACTTTATAAACTTATTGTATCAAATCTCTGTTTAATTTGTATCTGATATTAAAACTTTTTCTTTATACTGTTTTACACAAAATAAGTAAAATGCAATCTAAAATAAACACGTTGAAAGTTATTATTTTTTAGTTTTCTCTACTTGTGTGTATTGACTTTTACATATGATCGATGTATAAATTTACATTTTTTTCCAACCCAGAAACGCTATACACACAAGTATATATATATATATATATATATATATATATATATATATATATATATATATATATATATACACTCAAGAGCCAAAACATTATGACCACCCCTACATTTTGCAATGAATTCGCCTAGATGACGTGGAAGGCACGTGATCAGGTGGAAGTGGTATTTAACTGCTGCTGGAGAGTCTGAAGAATCATTCTTTCACTTACTTCTGTGTGTGATGGGAAAGGCTGCGGATCTAAGCAACTTTGATAGAGGGCAAATTGTAATGGCTCGAAGGCTCGGAACAAGTATTTCCGAAACTGCACGACTCGTGGGTTGTTCGCGACCTACAGTTGTTAGTACTTATGCAAAGTGGATGAATGACGGTGAAACCAGCAGTAGACGACATGGTGTTGGACGTCCACACGCTATCAAAGAAAAAGGTCGTCGAAGACTGTCTCGCATGGTGAAGCAAAACCGGAGCCAGACAGTGGCTCAGCTGGCAGCCCAATACAATGCAGGGCCAAGTAGAATATTATCGCAGCACACTGTTCAGCGGACACTGTTGGATATGGGGCTACGCAGCAAACGTCCCACTCGTGTGCCTTTGCTGACCAAGCGTCATCGCCAACTGCGCCTGTGCTGGGCCCGGGAACATCGCGACTGGTCCATGGATCAGTGGGAGAGAGTTGCCTGGTCAGATGAATCACGGTTTGTTATTCATCACGCCGATGGCCGTGTCAGGATACGCCGTCTTCCAGGCGAACTGTTGCTCCCTCAATGTACAGTAGGTCATACACAGGCCGGTGGTGGCGGTATTATGCTTTGGGGGACGTTCTCTTGGGCGTCTCTGGGACCCGTGGTTGTGGTAGAGCAGACCATGAATGCTACAGGGTATCTGAACATCATTGCGGACCAGTTGCACCCTTACATGGCCTCTCTTTTTCCAGCTGGAAATGGAATGTTCCAACAGGACAACGCCCCGTGTCACAAGGCTAAAATTGTGTTGGAGTGGTTCCAGGAACATGATGCTGAATTCCAGTTAATGTCCTGGCCGCCTAACTCAACGGATCTCAATCCGATAGAACACATTTGGGATGTCATGGGACGGCAGCTCAGAGTTCAAAGACCACCAATTCGCAATATCTCGGATTTGCGTGACCGTTGCTTAAACATCTGGCACAATCTGTCTCCGGCCATCTACCAAGGACTTGTGCCATCCATGCCAAGGCGGGTTGAAGCTGTGTTGCGCGCCAAAGGTGGGCCAACTCGTTGACAGGTGGTCATAATGTTTTGGCTCTTGAGTGTATATATATATATATATATATATATATATATATATATATATATATAGATATATATGTGTGTTTGTGTGTGTGTGCGTATAATATATGTATGTATGTAATATCGCCATAGCATCACGTCCTTAAATTATAACCTGAAAGGGACTCACTAGCTCATATTTACATGGCTGGAGCTAGACTCAGCCTGAAAGGAATTAAAAATGGATTTAAATGCAGTCGGGCCTAGCTTCTTAATACGTCGTTTATTAGAGCGAAAATGCATCCGATCATTGCAGAAGAACCGCTCGGAAAATGATATCACCTTTCAATATTAAACGCGAGGTGGCGAAAAAAAAATGTGGCAATTATTTGTAGGGTCAGCAGATTTAGGGGCTTGCAAAGCTAGCCCACTCCTGAATTCGGACATATACATGTGTAAAAATGCAAAGGCATGTGATTCATGGGAAGTTCTGCGGCTAAGGGTTTTAAAGCGATAAATTAATATTACTGGGAATTGGATTTAGGAAAGGGATATATATATATATATATATATAAACATGTGTTACAGCCAAATTACGGGGAGTAAATACTCACAGCAAAGAGACTGCATGGCATCACGGTGTGTGGTCATGGAGAAATTCTAGGAACGATAGGTGCGTCCACAACTGGGAGTTGTTGGAAGTCGAAGGAGTATAGAGTTTGTTGAGAATTGGGAAAGCCATAAGTAGCATCTCCAAATCGAGGGTTGTTGGCTAGTGTAGAGTCCTCTGTGTGAACATTCACAGTGAGACAGATGCGTCCCCAGCGGATAGGTATGGAGGGTTCATACAGCTTCCTCTATGGATAGATTGTGTATTGCGTATGTGTTACGCTTGTAAAGTTTCAATAAACGTGTTTCGTCCGTCAAATTTGCTTCCTCTTTCAGTAAGGGAACGACGATGACTACTCAACACCACGACTGTCACTACAATGATGATAGTTAGAAATAGAACAGTAGTTTCAGAACAGTTTGTAATATTATTTGTTAACCCATATCACAAAAATAAATCCGCTTGTAATTATTGTTGTTCTGGACTGTTAGAATGGTCTGATTTCGTTCCCCCAAAAATATCCATACTTACACTAAATCTTGGAAAAATTTAATTTTATTTATACTGACTTTCATTAAACTATTTCGAACTAATTTTAATCGGTAACTGAGGCTCGGAATTATAATTTTGTCATTAAAAATCTCAGTTACAAATTTTCAAAAGAATGAAATTAAAATAATTGTCTGATTTATATATCATAATCTATTGTTTTCTCATGGTCAGTATTTATACCGTATAAATTTAACTTTATAAGTTCTCTTAATCGCATCCTTTTGGAGTCTGTTTCTAAATATCTGGTTATTTTTTTAGGATGTTTTAACATATAATTAAAACACTTTCCAATTTATACATAGTAGGAAAATTTGAGTTTTTTACAAATATAAACGTATTCATTTCCTATTTCAATACTAGGGTTTATACAAAAACCTACGTTTTGAAAAACCGGTTTTCGAATTCCAGATTTCCAAAAACCTGTTTTAACCGGTTTTCGAATTTTTGTCAAAAAAATAGAATAGGGAAAAATATTTTATTTAATTTATATAAAATAACAAAATACGAAATCAATATCAAAGTGAAAATATATAAAAAAAAATATTAAGGATTACACATTACTTACACAAAATAACGAAAACTCAAGCAAATGTTTCAAATTTCAAATAATATTTATATTTATTTCACTAATTTTAATTTCTCCTAAGAAAATAGGATTTTAAAAAACATAAAATATCCACTGAACGGTGGCTAAGTATTGTTCTTATTTTGGATACAATATTGCCTGAAATTGAAAATACTCGTTCACTAGCTACTGATCTTGGTTTTATAGTTTTCAGGGTATCAAATAACAAATCAAATAACAAAAGTTTTCGGTTCTTTTATTCGTTGCTTCAAATAATAAAAATTCAGCTTTCAGTATCTTTGGATTTGTAAGATTTTCTTCAGGGTCTTCAAGAAATCAAATAAGCTAAAAATTAATTTTTACATAATAATTTGAATTCTTTTAAACCGGTTTTCTTAATTTAAAAACCGGTTTTCAAATGTGACAAATTTATTTTAAAAACAGGTTTTTTAAAACCGGGTTTGAAAAACCGTCAAACCCTATTCAATACATAAATCTAAATATAGATACAACATTAAATTTTTATTAAATTTGCATTCAATCAATATTACAATACTGAAAAGTGATAGATATGTGTTTTTTTCATACAGTAATAGAATAATGAATCTGCTGAGACGTTCAACAATAAACGTTATTTCTGAATTTGTTAATAACAACACTTTTTCCAATTTGCTTTTTTTGATACTCCTTGTTAGTTTCATTTTTTAAATTTTTTATAGTCTTCTGGCTTTTTTACAGCAGAATTTCTCTTTAACAATCTAAAAATGTTAATGAAATTCCAATCATAAAGAGCAAAAGTTACAACCGTGTTTGCCTAATCCAAATTAGAGAGGTTTCGTCCTAGACCTCGAATCAAAAACAACTGATTCCTCTTATAATAACTCCTAACAGTAATAGACTGTTTTGTCTTAGCAGCTTTTATTTATCATAGCCTTCAGCATATTTCCCTGATACAGGATTTGCTAAGATTGTGAAGAGATCATGATATTTAAGATATCGATTGGGAATACCTTAAATATGAATTATGCATGTTCCGAAGTGGAGCACCATAATGATGCTACAATACTTTTCTAGTCAGTATATAATGCAAAAAAGTATATCTAGTCGTTGTAATGTTAAACTTAGTCAGAATTATTTTCAATTTATTCGTTTTAATTTTTAGTCAGTTTTGCTCAAAACCGTATTAGTTGATATGACCTTCGGTACATTCTTAATACAATAAGATAAGGACCAAAATTATTATCACGCCTACAACCAAAAATTGAGTGTTTAAATACACTCTAATGTTTTGTTGTAATTGCTAACAAACAATTTGACTGGAATGCAAGGTACATTGGATACTACAAAATTTATTTTTAGGGGTTCTTCAAAAGAAAATAGCGCAAAAATAGGCACTTAAAATTTCCTACCGTGGACTTTATGATCCCACAGACCGAGTTTTGACCTACGTAACAAGATTTTACAGTTGATTCTCTGTAATTAAATGCAAACATACTTAAAAATATTTTCATGACAATGAGTATTATCAGCTTGGCCATTTCTTGCTTTGCTGATCAGTGTGGATAAGGCTCTTAATAGGGAAACGCTGACTATAGCATTATTAGGGGCCCTGATATAAGGCTGAGCAGTAATAACACTTCTTGAACTGTTTAATTATAGTTAAGAAGCCAAAACTCTGTTTATCCAGATACAAGACTGCGAGAGGCATATCAGATTCCTCGTAAGCAAAGCAAGCAGTGTCCAAGCTGTGTCACGAAAAGATTTTAAAGTATGATTGCATCTACTGGCAGAGAATCAGTCCTAAAATCTTGTTACGTAGGTCAAAACCCTGTCTGTGGGACCATAAAGTACACGGTAGGAAATATTAAGTGCCTCTTTTTACACTATTTTCTTTTGAAGAACTGCTAAAAATTAATTCTGTAGGATCCAATATAACTTGTATTCCAGTACTCAAATTGTTTGTTAGGAATTACAACAAAAAAATAGAGTGTATTTAAATACTTAATTTTTGGTTGTAGGCGTGATAATAATTTCGGTCCTTATCTTACAAATCTTTATCTTAAATTTCCTAGCCAACATTCCCTTATAAAACGACTAAGGACCTGTTCACATAGGAGTTCGGTAGCGGAATTGTTAAAGTATTGAAAAGGATTTAACCAATGACAAACCTCCAAACGATTAGCAAAAAAAATTTTAACGCCTATGATTGGTTTATTTCTGTCTCAGCCCCATCTTTCTTTTTACGCTTCCACTACCGGACTCCTATGTGAACAGGCCCTTACAGTGGCTTCGGCTAAGAGTAAAATAAAACCTAGGATCTTGTGGATTCTTCCTGATTTCTAAAGCACAGTTGCAAATATCACTTTAACTCGTCAAGGGTAATTCAGACATTAACATTTTCAATGCGACATCGGATTTTAGAACATGTAAAGTTTACCATGTTTCCAGAGGTAGTATGGAAATAAACAGATATATCTATGCAACCCCAACGCTTATATCAGAAATCTCTGAATGGAAATCTTTCTAAACTTTAAAAAATGGGTGGAAAGTTTCCCATGACGTATGGCTTGTGCGATGAAGCAAAAATTGCTGTAGTTTCAGAGAATGCTGCAAAGACAAAATGCATTCATTTATAAAGATGTATACCTTGATATCACAGGTTGTCCACGAGTTTCTGATCTCAGCTTTTTTTTTTTTCCATTACATCTGGGAATAAAACAAATATATCGACGGCTGGAATTGGATTGTGTTTTTTTCTTACAAAACACTCGTTACTAGAAAGTGTATCCAAACATCCGTGATTCTTCATTGTTAGGGGGAAAAAAAGCTTTTATTCTTCTAATCATAATCTTTGAAATGGTTGTCATAGCAACCGTACTTCCCAACTGAGACAATATTCCGTTTTTTTTCTTTCCCATTGGGTTATTTATTCAGCAAGTTCTTTATTTTGAATGCGAAAGTAAATAATTTTAAGAAAAACTGAGATATCGATTTAATACGAGTATTTTTTGCTAATCTCAAATCAAGTTTTAAGATTCTTTTACCATGGAATAAATCCTAAAACTTAATTTTATCAAACATATGTAAGATATTAGTTTTTACATAAATCATCATACAGAAAGCAATCATTTTACTATTTCTTGTAATTTAAAGTTTAAAAAACTGGTTAGGAAGCAATCTTACAACTTCAGTTCACTTAATTAAAAGTAACCATTTTTCTTGTCGCAAAGTAATCAAAAGCATTTTCTGCATGTATTATGTATATTCATTAAGAATATTAATAATTTAGGACTTTAAAATCTCAGAGATGCTCATCAAAGAAGGTTGGATATTTATTTAAAATATACATTTTAAAAGCAATGGACTGTAAAGGAAATTTAAACTTTTTACAAGCCTTAAAACAATTTAAAAGATATGCATTCCCTTTCTGCTAAAATAATGCAGTAATTGTAATAAACCGTTTCCAATCTATGAAACTCCTTCAATATATATTATTTCTTTATTGTAATTTTCTTTATTGTAATTTAATTACAGAAATACGAAAATAATCAAACAACTTTTATACTTGTTACAACTGGTATTTTAAAGATATTCATTGTGACAAAAAATACAGTTAAAGTCTAAAGAGCTCAAGATTATCCATCGAAATAAAACAATTTAAATTTTGAACATTCTACAACAACGTGACTTTTAAATTTCGAGGAAATTTACGCTTCAGATTTGGGTAATAGATTATTTTAAGTGACTTATTTAAGAATTTAATCCCTAGATTCCAAAATCAGTTACCAAAAGTAAAGGAAAATTTGGTAAAAAACAAAAATCTTTTGAAGTAGTTATAAGAAATGTTTCTTAAAGAATTGATGATGGATTTTTGTCAAAATCGTTATTGTCAAAATCGTCATGCATGTTCTAGTTAGATATAAAACAGTAATACACTTATTCATTGTACAATACAAAATACGATATAAAAAATTGTTGGTCTAATTTTGCTTTTTTAAAGACTTACAAAATAATGGTAGCTGATAAATGTTTAAAAGTGCTTCAAAATAAATTACCGATGAAAAATTTCGAAACATTTGAACTTTAATTTATAACTTATATTATCGATAATTAATTCGTTTAGAACTAAAAAATATGTAAAAGGGTCCTCTTGATTTGTTTTAAATTGTAAAAAAAGAATCTGAATCTCTGGTCGATCTATCTTGAGGCCTGCCTGAAATGCAAGAGGAAGTTTTATGTAATCCTGTTCAGTTTTTCTACCTGTAAAACTTTTTAAAAAATTCAAATGTACAGAAGAAGAACTGGAAGCATCTTGCATGATATCGTAGTTTCAAGGGCCGGTCTATGAACGAATGAATGACTGGGGCAGTAATCTTTAGAATCGGAATCGATAGGAGTTTGTTTCATAGTGTAGGCAAAGATATGAGAGGCTGTTAGCTATCGGATTGAAACTATAAATCCCGGTTAGTTTAAACCTTGAAGTTGCCAAAGAGGACCATGGCGTACCAAACCATCAAACGGAATATGTAGGACGGCTGATTAAAAAAATTGGTTCTTTAAAAAGCTTTTAAATATGATTTTTGAAGTTTTTTTTATATTTAGGAAAACATAACTTTTTAAGCACTGATTTTACCTCAAAAGAGATTGATTATACCGATGAATTGAAGAATATAGTATATGGATGCATGTGACTAGATCTGTAGGTATTGCTGACTATTAAACCTGACCTGGTGCAGCAGTCTAGCTCGTATCATTTGAGAGGCGGGATTACACGTCCCCTCATACTGTAAATAATAATAATAATTTATAAGAAACGTAAATATTAGTTATTATTGAAAATAATGCACTTTCTTTCATCATTCAAAATTAATTTCCATCGTCAACAGTTTCAATTCTTATGGACTAAAAGAGTTATAATTAGAAACCTTACGACGTGAGGCGTGTGGTGGCCTTGAAGTACAGTGCGCTGGCTTTCGGTGTTGATGGTGCCCGGATCGAATCCCGGCGTCACGCCACTAAACTGACTCCGTTTATGTCGTCCTTTCATAGGGGTAAATGCTAGTCCGCCTATATGGGGCCCCCATAATAAAATGGCCAGAAAACTGCGGTGTATTATAGGCGAATGTCTTCACGACAAGTGCCTCCACATTTGTTTAAAAAAATCTTACGATAAATAAACAAAGAATTTACAAAAATGAAAAAATACATTTTTTAAACACTTATTAATATTAATCAAAAAAGCTCTGATAATGGAAATAATATTAACACTGAGTAATCAGACTCACTATTAATTAGTATCATAAATACATTTCCTAGTGACAATAAGATTGTTTATACAAAACATTATTATTAAAATGTATTGTGTTCACATAATATTCTTTGTAAGATTTGCAAGAGATCTTTTGTTTTTGCAGACTTTAGATCTTAAATACTCACAACAACAACTACAAGGCACTCGAGGCTATTTCGATCTTTTAAAGACTGAGTTTCCCTTTTAAAATTTATTGCCTGAAAGGGATTTGGTATTCTTTCCTTTACAACATATCATAGTCTCTAGAGAAACTTCTTCCAAAATTTTGACTTTATTATTTACCTCCACTACATTTTGATGTATGGACTACACGCACATATATTACTTGGGGAGAATATCAAAATATATCTGCTGCGCTAGTGTTTGGATGCATTATGCTGGAAGCAAATCTAGTTGTCGAAAGTATCAGAATGCGCTGCCTTACATTAAACTGCAGTGGAAAGTTATTGTTTTGGATTCTTAAGGTGAAGAAGAGCTTCTCTCTCCCAATCACGATGTATATATCTAAGAAATATTAAATTTTTTCTATGATGTAACAGTTATATTATGTAAACCTCAAAATCCGTTAAAACCAAATCAAATAATATTTACTAGGGTCAGAATTATTAAACACTTCTTTAAAAAACTACGAAATTATATCTGGCCTTTTAACATTCCTCCATAACGGTCCTCCGGAAAGCAAAATTTCTAAAACCTTGCGAGAAACCGTCTGTACTTCGTGAGTTATAATTTTGGCAGCGCGCCAAATCCAGTCTTTATCGCTTGGACAAGCAATAAACTGTCGAGCAGAAAAGCACCAAATGCCTCAAAATTTTTACATACATATATGTGCATATATATATACATACGTATACTGTAGCGAACTGAGGTTCGTAGTGTCAACCAGAAAATGATTTAAACACACCAGGTATACATCACTCATTACATAAACAAAACAAAAGCAATTTATTAATAAAGTTGATGATGATGAGATATGTACACTGCACAGATGTAAGATGAACTTCGTAACATAAGTGATCACACTCGATTTAATCGGCGTGGGGGCGGAGTAAGAACACAGAAGTCCGCTAAGCTAGCAGAACTGGCTCTGCTTCAATGATGAAAAACGGCACTTCTCCTGACGGGAAAGGGCTCCCCAATAATATCAACGGCGGTGACCACTGCACACACCCGGTAGCGATGAAAATATTAAATTAAGGAGAAAGGACTCCTCACTGGAAAATAAGGTAGCAAAGGCTCCTTCCACGAAGACTGGTCTCCGACAAATTAGCGGAGTATGTTTACTCCTGCAGGAACTAAATCGTCGCTGCAAACAGTCACAAGGGACTCAACCTCTAAGGGCGGCAAACCCGGCTGCTCCTAAAACTCGATCCGCTACGTGTCTGGAACGAAAAGACGCAAGCCACGACTGAGGGGTCCATTCTCTTTTTATAGAAGACCTCCACCGGATATTGCATCACTCTCCAGAAAGTCGAACGATCTAGAACAAGTGAGCAACGGAAATGGGTTTCCTGGGGCGATAATGAAATATTTTCCCCGGGTCTAAAGCGGCCGCCTTTTTAGTTTGTCCTCCAAGCCACTTCAAAGAGTCTCAAAAGGGCCGCTTCGGTAAAATGCGAAAGGCACGAGTCCTTTTGTTTAGGTACGCGACGCCTCCAGGATGCTGCTTAACAATTGATAGTTCATGAATGAAAGCACCTGGGGGGTCTCCTGTCATTTATAATAAATATCAGCGGCGTCACCCGGTGGCGATGACTAAATCAAGAAAAATGACCACGTCCCCTAAGGTCCTGTGGAACAAGTCTATCGGATGAACAAAAGGAAAATTGCTGTCAGCATATTGCCACCCAAGTCGGAAATCTTTTGATGAGTCTCAGGCCGAGATAGAAGAATTTCTTTTGTTAACGGAGGGGTTGAAATGCAATACTCTACATAACCCCCCTGCCGTTAAAGTTTTCAATGTGGTTGCATATTGAAAACCAACGTTTCGTGTGGGTGGTTCCCAATTCTGCTATCTAATGTACCAGTTCCAACAGTTTTTTTTTCTACTACACAAAAAAAATACACAATTCTAACAAGTACGTACACATGCACTAACTGGATTACTAAATACAAACACAAATAAATTCATGGTACTAACAATTAATTCTCTAGGTTACTACATTTACAAATCTAGGTAATTCGCGGACGTTTAAGGAATGTATCTGCTTAAAGCGTCAGCGTTTGTATTCTGTCTTCCCGGCTTGTGTTCTACCCGAAAACAAAATTGCTGCAACATAAGTTGCCACCGAAAAAGACGGCCATTTGAACTGGCATTCTTCTTGAGCCATACCAATGGGTTATGGTCGGTCACGATTTGAATTCGCTTCCGTCCAGATAGTAGTGAAGTTTTTTTAACGCGAATATGATCGCCAAGCACTCTTTTTCTGTGGTGCTGTATTTCCTTTCGGGCTCAGAGAACTTCCTACTCAGGTACAGGATAGGATGTTCCTTATCACCTATTTGTTGGGCCAACACTACCCCGGCTCCCAGATCGGATGCGTCCGTTTGGACAATAAATGGAACAGAAAAATCAGGAGCTCGTAGCACAGGTGTTTTTATAAGAGCGTCTTTCAAAGTGGTGAACGCTGCCTCGCAAGCTTCGTCCCACACAACCGCCGCGCGTTTCTCCCGTCCTTTTAACGCATCGGTTAAGGGGGCCGCTATCATAGAATAATTTGGAATATAATGCGCGTAATACCCAGTGAGACCCAGAAATGCCCGTATACTCGTCTTTGTCTCTGGCCGGGGAAATTCCCTAATGCATTTTACCTTTAATTCGGCGGGATTTCGATAACCTCCGCCGACCATGTGCCCCAAGTATTTTACATGGTTTTGGGCGAACCGACATTTCGATGATTTGATTGTGAGCTGCGCTTGCGCTACACGACTTAACACGATATCTAAATGCTTCAGATGCTCGTCCCAGGTCTTAGAAAATATCGCGATGTCGTCGATATATGGAACGGCATACTCCTCACACCCATTTAGAACGTCAGCCATGAGCTTACTGACAAAGAAAGGTGCGTTTTTAAGCCCGAAAGGCATCCGCAAAGGCCTGAATGTCCCGAATGAGGTGACAAAAGCCGCAATGCGTTGGGCCCTTTCTGTCAAGGGGATTTGCCAATACCCCTTTGCAAGATCGAGTATTGTTATGAAATCAGATCCTGCAACCTGCTCAACCCTTTCCTCTATGTTGGGGAGGGGGTAATATTCGGTGCGAATTATTTCGTTCAACCTACGATAATCAATACAGGGTCTCGGCTCACGACCATCGGTTTCTACCAAAATGATAGGCGAGGTATAATCAGACTCACCTACTTCTATCACTCCTAATTTTAACATTTTGTCAATCTCCAACTTCAAGATTTCGTTCTGTCGGTGTGACGTTTTGTATGGTCTAGACCTAACGACCTTATCCGAGATCAGCTCTATGTCATGCGTAACTTTCTCGGTTTTTCCTGGGTTATTAGAAAAAATATTTGCATGGCTACACAATAATTTCTTTAATTCCCTTTTTTGAGTGAGATTTAGACGAGCGTCAAGTTCGCTCTCGCGCACAATCTCCTCGTAATCGAAATCGGTAGCACCGGTTTCAAAAACGTGGATTGCGAAATCATCCTCAGTACCAATTTCGACTTTACCTTCATAAACCCAATTTATAGTTTCGGGACGCCTGATATAGGGCTTCAGCATATTAATATGGTAAATGCTGGATTTCTGTCTAGGTCCGGGAGTTTGCACTCGATAATTCGTCTCGGATATGCGAGCTTCAATTTTCGCTGGGCCTATCCACTTCGGCGCCATCTTGCTAGGTCGAGATAAAGAGAAAATCAGAACTAAATCTCCAACCTCGAAATGCCTTTTAACTGCGCTCTTATCATACGCTTCCTTACGCTTAGATTGTTCTTCACCCATTTTCTGAGCAGCTAATTCTCGCGCTCTTTTTAATCTATTCACTAGGGTAAGGACGTGCTCTGTCACGGGTCTCTCTTCCTCACAACCTCCCATCCAACCTTCGTACAATAAAACTTCGGGTGTTCGTAGGTTTTTTCCATACAACAGTTTCTCCCTGAATACCTGTGGGACAACTAAAGGACTTCGTGTATCCCCAAAGTGGTCCCTCTGTTGTTTACACAATAACCCGTTTATCACTACATAACCCTTCTCGCCGGTTTGACTTGGACTTTCGACTTTTTTTAACAATGCGGCCAATTCTACACATTCCCGCTGTGCGTCTGCGAATTTCTCTGGGGAAACCTTTAATAGACTCAACGCTGGGTCTTCGCGGTCGAGGGGGGGTAAAACTAACAATTTCGCCTGTTCCTCCCTTTCCAGTTGTGTCAAAACGATTGACTCCCCATCTGAGGGACTATTGTCCGAACGCTCTCGAAGAGAATCGTTTGACTGAAGCGTCTGTGTACAGCTCTCTTGACATTTGGAACGCGAGCGCGTTATTGCATTGATTTGCATGCTCTTAGAGTTTTGTTGGCCCTGTCTTAGAAGAGCTGCCGTTTGATTTCCCAGTATGTATCTTTGTTGATTTGACCTGTCGCTAATGACACAGGCCTTTGTTGTTATATTTCCATACTGGGAGTTCAGAATTACGCGCGCTAGGGGCACGTTAATGGCACGAGTGTCTAACGGCTGAGTGAGCCAGACTGTTTCGCCGAGGTAGTCGTCGGGCGAAATAAATCTTTTACAAACCAGATCAATCGTACTACCCGTATCTCTAAGTATCTCACATACCTGGCCGTTCACAGTCCCTATACTCACATATGGTTTTAAGGGATCTGTGATTTCCAAATCGGCACCTATGGAGTTAACCTCTTCTTTTTTTGTTAATAACGGACACTGGGGCCTAACATGACCGACCTCGTGGCAAAAATAGCACTTAATGTCTGTCACACGCCTTTTGTCGAACTCTTTATGGTTCCATTCTTTACGGCGGTTTTCTTTTGGGCGAGGGGAGCTCACCTTATCTAAATTTCGTTCGGGTTCGTGTTGTTCGGGGGATTTTTCAACTTTCTCTCCCGTTTTTACAGCCCCAAACATTTTCCGTTGGTCGGGCGCGCGTCCCTCGAATTTCTTCGGCTGGTTGGGGGGCTTACCTGTTTTTCTGATAAGCTCAAACTGATCCGCGTCTTTGACCAAGGTTTCAGGGGACGTGTAATTCTCCCAATCCCTTATATTTTGCTCCCGAATTTCACTTCCCATTTTCCGTTTTAATTGGTCGACCAGAAAGAGATCTTTTAACGATTCAAAAGTTGTAACACCGAGACCCTCTATCCAACCTTCGAAATACGTCTTTATTTCGAAAAGATAATCTTTCCATAGGGTTCCTGGCTTACGCTGGTGTCTAACAAACTTCTGACGGAAAGCTTCAGGACTGAGCCTGAATCGCTCGAGAAGCACGCTCTTAACGTGGGAATATTTTTGTGTGTCCTCGACTTTTTCCCGTAACACAATGGCCGCTACTGATAATGGTAACAGGCTAATTAAACTGCCTGACCATTCAGCTTCCGGTATTTTTAAATGCTGTGCCTGCCGTTCAAAAAGGCAAAGGTATAGACTTATATCAGTTTCATCCGGGTCGAATTTTTGCATTATGTGCCTTAATGAGTGTCCCGCAGGTCTCGGAGGACTAACAGACGGGCTTTCTTGGGGGGCTTCCCTACTCAGTCTTAATTTGGCTAGCTCAAACTCTCGCTCTTGTTGAGCTAACCTATCCTCCCGTTCTTGTTGAGCTAATTCATCTTCCCGTTTTTGCCGGGCTAACCGTTCTTCCCGCTCTCGTTGCTCGTTTTCTATACGGGTCTCCATAATTTCAGCTAACAACCCTTCAGCCAATTTTACATTGTAATCTGCTGAACTTTCAATTTTTTTGATTATCTCAAGCTTCAGCATTCCCAAATCTACCTCACAACTCATTTCTATAGCGAGGTTAACTAAGTCCTCTTTCTTTGCACGAACAAGAGAACCCATGTTTGACAGAATACAAAGCTATTACAATACTACACAGAATAATACACACTATTATAAAACCTGAGGTAGTAATTACTTTAAAACCTGAACACAAAATGCAACTACACAACACAATCAATTAACGTACACATGCAATGTATTAACAAATATGAACTAAATTACTTTTAACATTCCGCTTGCGATGTTACTATTTAAAGGTTCATAAAAGATAAATCACTTTGCTTTTAACATATCACAACAATACACAATGCAAAATAGTTAAACACAATGTAGTTACACTATTTCTTTTTGAGCACAGTTACATTCCTTAATTTCTGAGAACTAATTTAACACACTACTATTTCAATAACAATTCTACTTTACACAATAACACTAGTTCTTATTTTACCTCAACTTAAAAAAAATTTTAACACCTTTTAAGTTCAGATCAAGCTATTAATTACGGTTATTAAATTCAACAATTTAATTCTCCTACTTCTGAGAAAACAACCAAAATTATTTACTAAACTACTGTTGGATACCAGCACAAAAGAGAAACAGAATGGTACTCACAATTTGATGTGAAGACTGGCATCTAGTTGGCACTGCAGCAAGTTTATCAGAAGGCACAAGAACGTCAAACGTTCTATTCTAATTCACAGGATACACACACCCGCGATAGCACTTTCACACAGTCTCAGTTCTGAAACACGCGCGAATGTCACTAAGGAAATTAACACTGCAGCAGTTTAGCAGATTTCACAAGAACGTCAGCCGCTCTACACTACTTCACAGGATACACACCAGCAATAGCACTTTCGCACAGTCACAGTTCTGAACACACGCGACTGTCACTAAGGAAAACAAAATGTTCTTACTGTCGCTTTTTTTTTTTCGTCTAAACGCTGCCACCAAAATTATGAATGAATATATACCTTCTGTAGCGAACTGAGGTTCGTAGTGTCAACCAGAAAATGATTTAAACACACCAGGTATACATCACTCATTACATAAACAAAACAAAAGCAATTTATTAATAAAGTTGATGATGATGAGATATGTACACTGCACAGATGTAAGATGAACTTCGTAACATAAGTGATCACACTCGATTTAATCGGCGTGGGGGCGGAGTAAGAACACAGAAGTCCGCTAAGCTAGCAGAACTGGCTCTGCTTCAATGATGAAAAACGGCACTTCTCCTGACGGGAAAGGGCTCCCCAATAATATCAACGGCGGTGACCACTGCACACACCCGGTAGCGATGAAAATATTAAATTAAGGAGAAAGGACTCCTCACTGGAAAATAAGGTAGCAAAGGCTCCTTCCACGAAGACTGGTCTCCGACAAATTAGCGGAGTATGTTTACTCCTGCAGGAACTAAATCGTC
The DNA here is from genome assembly GCA_907164885.2 of Dolomedes plantarius. Taxonomy (NCBI): domain Eukaryota; kingdom Metazoa; phylum Arthropoda; class Arachnida; order Araneae; family Dolomedidae; genus Dolomedes; species Dolomedes plantarius. The sequence goes on along the minus strand of OU015498.1, from coordinate 48,718,019 downwards.
GCTGCAAACAGTCACAAGGGACTCAACCTCTAAGGGCGGCAAACCCGGCTGCTCCTAAAACTCGATCCGCTACGTGTCAGGAACGAAAAGACGCAAGCCACGACTGAGGGATCCATTCTCTTTTTATAGAAGACCTCCACCGGATATTGCATCACTCTCCAGAAAGTCGAACGATCTAGAACAAGTGAGCAACGGAAATGGGTTTCCTGGGGCGATAATGAAATATTTTCCCCGGGTCTAAAGCGGCCGCCTTTTTAGTTTGTCCTCCAAGCCACTTCAAAGAGTCTCAAAAGGGCCGCTTCGGTAAAATGCGAAAGGCACGAGTCCTTTTGTTTAGGCACGCGACGCCTCCAGGATGCTGCTTAACAATTGATAGTTCATGAATGAAAGCACCTGGGGGGTCTCCTGTCATTTATAATAAATATCAGCGGCGTCACCCGGTGGCGATGACTAAATCAAGAAAAATGACCACGTCCCCTAAGGTCCTGTGGAACAAGTCTATCGGATGAACAAAAGGAAAATTGCTGTCAGCATATTGCCACCCAAGTCGGAAATCTTTTGATGAGTCTCAGGCCGAGATAGAAGAATTTCTTTTGTTAACGGAGGGGTTGAAATGCAATACTCTACAATACATATATGCATACAAAAGAGGTAAGCAACGATAAGTAATCCTACGTTAATAACCCACAAAAGTTTCGTTAGAAGAGACTACCTGAAAAGTTTTTCATATTGCATTCAGCACGCAGCATTAAAAGTTAAACCAGAAATAAAAGTAATCCAACGACACCAAATGTCACTGAAGAGTTCCTTCTTAGGTTTCTGACTCCGTGGCTGCTATAAACGAATTCATATTTTGATGGCTTTGAATTTTCAAATGAGGAACTACCACTTTCATTTTTAAAAATCGTGTATGCACTTTTACGGCTTAATAGGAGATTTTTCAAAAGAAATTAGGAATGTTTGAATTTCAAAATAAAAAACTATAATACTTGTTCCCTGGAATAAGAATATGATCAGGAATCTCTTACTGTATTTTATTTCAAACTCATTTATAGAATTTCATAACATTCACGGATATTATTTAAAAGAAATTAGGCATGCTGTAATATTCAAGCTGAAAGATTACACTTCAGGTTCATCAAAATAAAGAGCACGTTTAAGAATCTCTCCGAACAGCTTATTTTAAAAAATCATTTCAATTTTACTTTGTATAGACGAACATTTTCAGAATAAATTAAGCCGTATTTAAATATTCGAACAAAAAAAAATAGAACTACATGTTCAGTCGAAGAAAGAATGAGATAAGAGATCGATTTTTATATTTTATATGAAAAATTTCTAATTTTTTCATAAATGAAGATTTTTTTAAAGAAATAGGTATTTTACTATTGAAAAGGAAAATTTACAAAATATATTCAGTAGAATATATTTTGTAAATTTTCTATTTTTTTAATATACTAAGACACTAAATCTGAACCTGATTTTTCTTTTGAACATTCATGAAATTTTACTGCTTAGATGGAGACTTTTGAAATGAAATCATATGTGTCTTAGTATTCAAAATGAAAAATTATGCTACAAATTCCCCAGGAGAAAGAATAAGATAAGGAATGTGTACGTAAAGAACACTTCTTCAGTACCACAATAAAATTAGAAGGTGTTGGCTAGATGTTTCGAACTAATCAATAGTTCATCATTAAGCTGATGAGCAAAGGTGAAACTGTAGCGATGAACAATGCCCAACAATTAATATATGTTTCTCTTTTATTTGAAAACCATGTATACTATACCATGTATTTGAAAACCATGTACACCATCTATGCAAATGCTTTGCATAGATGGTAATTTTAAAAATGAATTCACTTATGTTTTAGTATTAAAAAATTAAATATTACACTGCGAATTTGTCAGGAGAAAGGAAAAAATTAGGAATTTCTGTCTATATTTTTCAAAACCATGAATGAAAATTCTTAGTAAAGCTAAAGATTTTAAAAAAGAAATTAGGATTGTTTTTAATTATTATAAATAAAAAAACACCCCAACACATTCATTGAAGCTGACGGAGCTAAGTAACACCTCAACAAAATCCTCCTTACAGGAAACTCCATAGAGCAGAGAATGAAACTTTGTTACCAAGGGGGTATTCGAAAAAATGACATACATGTACCTCCCATATAGGTCATGTGCACGTACCTCTTGAAAACAGTGGTGCTAAATATTGAAATGGATATTTTTTTATCGAGTGGCTTTGCTAAAATACTTCTCCACATTAAGATACATTTAAAGTGTCTAAAAGTGTCAGGGTGAAATGAAAAATTTTAACCGTATGGAGAAGTAAATTATTTTTAAGTTTGTAGAACTAAAGTACCCTAAACTTTAAATGGGCATTAAAAGTCATACAATTATGAATCTGAAAAAAAGGGAGAACTCTTCACATTGTGGATATTGTTTAGGTGATAAAGTATCGGTCTTAGATGAATTAGAAAGCCCGGGTCCGAAGCCGTTCATGACAAGCGGTCCTCACAGATGTGTCTGAAAATTACCGTGACAGTAAAAGACACACTATGAGCATCAAAGTCAAAAAATTGATAAAATGGGGAAAATGTAAAAAAAAGTATTTGAAAAGTGAGAATTCGTTACAATGTCAAGATCAGTTGGTAGAGAAATGACTCGGCTTCCAGGTTCAGAGATCCGGTTGGACTTCGTTTGTAGTAGCTTACAATATGTGACGTAGAGCTGAGGTTATAAATTCGATAATGGTTGACTCGAACGACATTTAACTCTGTCGAACACAGAAACATTTGTCACTAATAATTTTTTTCATAATCATATACCAGCGGATGACCAAATAGCAAGGACGGTGGCATTTGGTCCAGGAGCCCGTGTATTTGGGTCCCTATACAGGCATGGATGTTCGTAGCCATTCGGAATCAGCTTTTAACTGTAGGCCCTGGTCTAATCAGCCCTTGTGTAGGAAAAGTTGTCCGTAATGCTCTAAACCTACTCACCTCAACTCTAGCATATGTTGATATTGACTATGCATATGTTGATATTGTTGTTGTTTAATACGCCCCCTGGCCGGAAGTATTCCAGACCAGGTCCATAGGCTAGCAGGCTGAAGGGTGTAGGTCCGTTTTACAATGGCCTCCCAAAAGTTAGAGTCCAATTTAGCCACGTTCCACCTCAATTTTCATGGAGCATCCAAAGAGGCGACATCTGGGGGGATCGCACCCTCTCCCACCCTCTTCAACCTCCGAAAGGGACTTTCCGGCTTACGGATTCAACATGCCCATATCCGCCTTAGATACATAGGTATTTAATGGCGCGTGTCGGGCACCCTCAGCCCCGAAAGCCTATTAGCTACCACTAGGCTACCTCGGGCTCTCATAAACATGATACTTGTATAGAGAAAATAGCTCACTTCTACCCAGACTTGGGTGTATATAATTTGAAGTGGCACTCTAAATGAATTTGATACAAACACAGTTTATACATGACACAATGTTTATTGAATTCGTTGCACATATAGAATTTGCTTTTCCAGCAATAAGCATACGTACTACTTGTACGGAATATATATTAACATTCAATAGAAATACACATTGCCATACTCACAAACCAGCAGAGAGTCAAACCAGCAGTACTGCCACGTAAACTTTGGGCCCCCTAAGCACTAGCGCAGGATAGCACCTGGAGCTGCTTTCCTAGTAGCTCCCTTAACTCGCTTATCTATCAACCTTAACAAAACCTTCTTCAACCTCTTCTTTGCTTTAATCAAGCTGCATGGTATTTATACCAAGCGCGTATGCCGAAATTAGCATATCTGAAGCAGCTACTTTAATTCATTCACTCAAATGTTCTATTCTTGTTAATCGAATCTTGTGTATACCTTAGACTTGGCTCTTTTTTTCTGCTCAGAGCAGTAACTGGTTACAAATCCTTATCTAAAGAAGTTTACGCTCAGAAGACTAGTTAAGTTGTTCTATCCGCGCACCCTCAGCCCCGAAATCCGATTAGTAACCACTAGGCTACCACGGGCTCTCATAAACATGATACTTGTATACAGAAAATAGCTCACTTCTACCCAGACTTGGGTGTATATTATTTGAAGTGGCACTCTAAATGAATTTGATACAAACACAGTTTATACATGACACAATGTTTATTGAATTCGTTGCACATATAGAATTTGCTTTTACAGCAATAAGCATACGTACAACTTGTACGGAATATATATTAACATTCAATAGAAATACACATTGCCATATTCACAAACCAGCAGAGAGTCAAACCAGCAGTACTGCCACGTAAACTTTGGGCCCCCTAAGCACTAGCGCAGGATAGCACCTGGAGCTGCTTTCCTAGTAGCTCCCTTAACTCGCTTATCTATCAACCTTAACAAAACCTTCTTCAACCTCTTCTTTGCTTTAATCAAGCTGCATGGTATTTATACCAAGCGCGTATGCCGAAATTAGCATATCTGAAGCAGCTACTTTAATTCATTCACTCAAATGTTCTATTCTTGTTAATCGAATCTTGTGTATACCTTAGACTTGGCTCTTTTTTTCTGCTCAGAGCAGTAACTGGTTACAAATCCTTATCTAAAGAAGTTTACGCTCAGAAGACTAGTTAAGTTGTTCTATCCGCGCACCCTCAGCCCCGAAATCCGATTAGCTACCACTAGGCTACCTCGGGCTCTCATAAACATGATACTTGTATAGAGAAAATAGCTCACTTCTACCCAGACTTGGGTGTATATAATTTGAAGTGGCACTCTAAATGAATTTGATACAAACATAGTTTATACATGACACAATGTTTATTGAATTCGTTGCACATATAGAATTTGCTTTTACAGCAATAAGCATACGTACTACTTGTACGGAATATATATTAACATTCAATAGAAATACACATTCCCATACTCACAAACCAGCAGAGAGTCAAACCAGCAGTACTGCCACGTAAACTTTGGGCCCCCTAAGCACTAGCGCAGGATAGCACCTGGAGCTGCTTTCCTAGTAGCTCCCTTAACTCGCTTATCTATCAACCTTAACATAACCTTCTTCAACCTCTTCTTTGCTTTAATCAAGCTGCATGGTATTTATACCAAGCGCGTATGCCGAAATTAGCATATCTGAAGCAGCTACTTTAATTCATTCACTCAAATGTTCTATTCTTGTTAATCGAATCTTGTGTATACCTTAGACTTGGCTCTTTTTTTCTGCTCAGAGCAGTAACTGGTTACAAATCCTTATCTAAAGAAGTTTACGCTCAGAAGACTAGTTAAGTTGTTCTATCCGCGCACCCTCAGCCCCGAAATCCGATTAGCTACCACTAGGCTACCTCGGGCTCTCATAAACATGATACTTGTATAGAGAAAATAGCTCACTTCTACCCAGACTTGGGTGTATATAATTTGAAGTGGCACTCTAAATGAATTTGATACAAACATAGTTTATACATGACACAATGTTTATTGAATTCGTTGCACATATAGAATTTGCTTTTACAGCAATAAGCATACGTACTACTTGTACGGAATATATATTAACATTCAATAGAAATACACATTCCCATACTCACAAACCAGCAGAGAGTCAAACCAGCAGTACTGCCACGTAAACTTTGGGCCCCCTAAGCACTAGCGCAGGATAGCACCTGGAGCTGCTTTCCTAGTAGCTCCCTTAACTCGCTTATCTATCAACCTTAACATAACCTTCTTCAACCTCTTCTTTGCTTTAATCAAGCTGCATGGTATTTATACCAAGCGCGTATGCCGAAATTAGCATATCTGAAGCAGCTACTTTAATTCATTCACTCAAATGTTCTATTCTTGTTAATCGAATCTTGTGTATACCTTAGACTTGGCTCTTTTTTTCTGCTCAGAGCAGTAACTGGTTACAAATCCTTATCTAAAGAAGTTTACGCTCAGGAGACTAGTTGAGTTGTTCTATCCGCGCACCCTCAGCCCCGAAATCCGATTAGCTACCACTAGGCTACCTCGGACTCTCATACACATATGATACTTGGCTTCATTTTTTTCTGCTCAATGCGGTAACTGGTTACAAATCCTTATTTAAAGAAGTGTACACTCAAAAGACTAAATAACTACCTCACTTTTGTCCTCTAAAAATCACAACAACGTCACTGAAAAGTCGTCACTTTTCAGGTATACAGAATTTCAAGTAACATCGTCCACCAAATTTGACTCAATTAGTGCTGAAGTGCACGGCAACTAGATAAATATTTGAAATACATATGCGGCCAAATAATTAAACTATGACATGCATCATCAGTGTCAGGCATTAATACTTGGCGAAATTCAATGATGCGGAAGCGGTCGATTGAAATCTCGGGGGGAAGTGATACAAAATGAGTGTGACACAATAAATAATAGTTCAACAAGATTACAAAATTCAAACCAAGCAAATAATTCCTCTTATTTGGCTTTGGATTTTTAGCTGAGAACCCACACTTTACTTAGGGCCCGTTCACATAGAATCCGTCAGCGTCAGCGTTTCTCGTATTGGAATGTATTTAACCTATTACAAATCGCCAAACGATTAGCCACAAAATTTTTAAGGCCTGTGATTGGTTTAAAATATGTCAATACGAGTAACGCTGAAGGTGACGGATTCTATGTGAACAGCTCTTTATTCAGTGTTATCCTACGTCTAGCATAAATTCTATAATTTAATCAGTCTAATATTGCTAGTACAATTTACGCTATAATTTATCGCAAACTGTTGGAGGGTTTATTTATTATGTTAGTGATAAATAATGCATTTTCAACACATTTATTGTGCAGGTGCTATTCCCAGATTATAAAGTTCCCACAATTTATGCGGTGTGCATTAGGTAAGTCTGAGAATACATTTATTTCCCATTCAACCTTAATAGCTGGGAAAAAACAAATCTGTCGACGGCTTGATTCGAACTGCATTTAAAAAAAAAAAACACTCGTTCCCGAAGAACAGCGTTCTAAGTTTCATTTCTTATGGCATTCTGATTCTTCACTGGATGAGAAAAAAAAAAGACTTTTATTCTACTAACACCATAATTCTTCGGATGGTAACCATAGCAACGTAACATGCTAGTCTGACATTTTTTTCCCTCTCTTCTTATAAAGCATACACAGAAAATTCTTTATTTAGGATGAGAAAATAAATCATTTAAAAATAATTTAAATATGAACTGGAAAGTTTTCGATTCAGAAAGTAGAGAAAAAATATTTTTGTTTTTATTTAAATCTTTCTAAAATATTTGAGTTCATTTTTGTGAAAATATTTTTCAAATCTTTCTTGCGTATAATCTAAAAGATAAAACAAATTTACATTTAAATCAGTTTGAAGCAAATATTTATTCTACCAGTTGCATAAATTGAAATATTTTTCTTAACTTACGTCAGCGCGTAATCAGTACTAGTTTAAAATTGAGATATTAGTGTAAAAAAATCCCTGTAGTTAAAACTGCAAGATTTTAATTTTTACCATAAGCTTTATGGTGTTTAGTCATTAATTTTATTTTAAATTAAGTGGAGAACTGTTCACATTACTTATCGTAATAAGGTAATAAATCAAAAAGAAACTGTAGGGTGTTTTCAATAGCTTTGGTTTGTTTTGTTAATTTATAATTAATTAAATAAGGAGCCGTTAACCTTCAGGTGTTTTAACTAAACTCGATGAGTTAATGGAATTTCATTCAACTTTCAGTGCCATTAATGAATGCTTTAATAAAAACAACTGAAATTGTGGAGAAAAGAATTCAGTTCCCATTTACTTCATATTAAAACAATGGCTTTAGAAATTGTAATGACACTTTCATTCTATTAGATTAATGTTGGAAAAAATCAGGCATATTTGAAAAAAAATATCTGTTGGGATACTTTTTTTAACCTTTATATGAATCGAAAGATCTTATCATCCAATAAAATCCATCAGTGATTAGATAAATAAACTTGACTTGAAGAACTACCATTAATATTACTTCAAAAAATAAAAACCGAGTTCTTGTCAAAGGTAAAAACCTTTGTTCTTCTAAAAGTTCTTGTCAAAGGTTTGAACCCAAGGAGGAGGAACAGGGAAGTTTCCGCTATTCCAGGGGTGGGCAAATAGCGGCACGCTACAGATTTTTTTGTGGCGAGCCAAGACACCATGAAGAATCCGAACAGCCAGAAAAATTGGCGATATTTTATTTAATTTATATATATTGATTTTTATGATACAATTTACGTCTTTTCTTAAATGCAAAGTTAACTAACAGATGAAATAAGTTTAAAATGTGCGGCTCTCCACTAACATCCATTTACACAAAGTGGCTCCCGGGCCAAAACAATTGTCCTCCCTTGCACTATACCATGGAAGTTCTTCATAGATTTTTACCACTATACAATGTGCTTGGCACTGCCAGTTATAAAAGACTATCAAATTAGTGACAATTTTGAGCACTTTTATATCATTTTTGAAAAGGATAATACTTAGACGTCCTGATAAGATATTTATTGTTTACTAGACTAATTTCCTTCAGACTTCCCAGGATTGTAGTAAAAAATTAAAATTTAAAGCAAAAAGTAACAATCAGAAGATTTACATTTCACTTTACTTACGATAACATTATACAATGAATAACTACAAGTGATTCTTCCTCAGCCATAGATCAAAAGAATTCTAGTTTAAACTAAGAAAATCTCACAACTTCCCTCTATTCTCGTTGGACTCTCAGTAGTATTCCAATTTACTCTGAAGTCAGACCGTCTTTGTTGTGTTGATTTGTCAGTTGAGCTCTAGTTTTAATTAAGGAATTATCCCCACAACTCACTACTTATTAGCAATCTATCAATTACAAATTTATGGTGGAGTGCCATTAATCTGTCCTAGTTAAACCTCTATCTCTCGCGGGACTCTTCTGGTTTCAACTTTGTGGTATTGGACATGTAACGTCATGGATTCCCCTTCTCCGAGAAGAGATCGCCTCGAACCAAACTCTCTTTTTCTTAGAAAAACCTATTCTTAGGAGCTGAGAGGGCCACACTTAATTACCAGGAAAAAGCAAGTCTCTGGGCTATTGCTGTGTAAATTAGCTTTCATGCATCTAGCTGAAACAAACTGACGCCACAGGAACAGAGTGTAGGAGGACCCTACACCTTATGACTTTTGGCTAGGGGCCTAATTGAAGTGACACGTGCACAGAGATTGGCCGACGTCATTGATGTTTAAAGAAGCTATTCGCCATCATGTGACTGGAATTACAGCTGAAACCCTCATCGATGCTGCGCAAAGTGTCCTTCCACGTCTGATGGCTATTCTCATGAAGACGGCCATCGTATTGAAAATTTCTAAACCTAGCTGCATTGCGAACTGTGCTGCGCAACTGTACGAACTACTGACACAACTGAAACGCCGCCTGTCGGTGGTTAGTATAACTTCTGACAATAAAATGTTTAGTTATTGAAAAAAAATCCCATGTCTTTTTGTGCATTTCTGTGAAAACATCAATGTCTATACTTTTCGAATTATTGAATTTTTACGTTTACTGTGACTTTTGGATCACCCTGTATATGATAGAAATAGATGCGATAGAAAACTAAAGATTGAAAATAGCAAAAAAAGCATTTTTTAGAAAAAAAGTTTCCTGTTTGCCTATTGATGACATTAACAGCACCTCAAAAACTTAGTGATATTCTCAAGAGAATACATACAGTAAATTTCGTACAAAGGAAGTTTTTAAATCGATTCCTCCAATTTAACTATAACCAATTTCTGGGGTATTATCAGAAGTATCTACTGCAGTTACTTTTGATTTCAAGTTCCTATTTATAAATATTAGGGAAATTAACGTTTCAAAAAAAATTTATGATAAATACTTTATAAATTGTTTTTGTATCCTACTTTTTCCAGACGTGCTAACTTAATTGGAAATTTTTCTATTGTTTTCCAGTATAGCATATCACAGATAAACTAACGAATCAACACCAAGATCAATGTTAGTAAGACTGTTAAAAAATATATACAACTTACAACGAGTTGTTTATTTCCTATCAAAAGTTTTATTATATTGTGTTTTTAAAAGGGATACCGTATATAGGCCTAAAAATACTTGTGAATGAGAAAATGATCCATAACTTTGAATTTAAAAGCTTATTTTGATGAAATAATTAAAAAATTTGAATTTAAGGATTTTAATTTTTTTAACAATGATGAAAATTTTTCCCATTATAAATCTTCGATGAATTTAGAATATATTTTTTGTTCCCAAAACAAGGGAACCTCCAATTACTTGCCTTTAGTATTTTTATAAAATTATAAAATGTAAAGGCAATATGTTGACAGTTACTTCTCTTTTGTATAAATTGTTGCTGTGTAACATTAAATAATACTCAGTCATCTCATACGAAAAATATAATTTGATTGAACATATACCAGTGTGCAAGTTTGTAAATGAACTCATAATTTGTTAATCAAAGTTTTAAAATAAGAATTTCCAAACAGTGAAACTCTCATAAGCTATCAAAATAATTTTGGAACTTCATAATTTCTATCAAGCACAAAATTTACATCTTATGCTTAATTTTAACTTCCGGAATACTTTTAGCAAAAAGCCTTTTAAACGTAATTAATAATGTAAATCACAACAACGTACAGCCTTTTACAAAGAGAGATTAAGGAGAATGAAATAAAGCTCTGAAAGATACGAGAGAAAGACAAGACATGACAAGTTAATGTATTTTCTCATTCATATCTCTTAAGATTTAAAATTGCCATTTGTGCATAATATGAAAGTTTGTTAAGCATGTATCTGTATTCAACTACTTGCAATGCACCTGATTTCAATGGAATGCAGCCAAGTCTTGTTGGTTTCTGCTGAACAAGCACGGAGTATTAGAAGACGTATCAGATTTATCATTGTTTCTAGAGTAAATAAACCCTTATATAAATTTACAAGTTTTGCTGAAAACTTTTGTATTTAAATGTAGGTAACAAAGACTTCAGTGCGTAACCTTTTACTACTTTCTAAGTCTGTCATTAACTGCTTTTGAACACGGAAAGGAAAAGGAATGGATTAGTATTTAAACAAATGGCTTTAAAAATAGGAAATTTTTATAACAATTTTGATACTTACGAAAATATTTGATATTTTTGTTTTGAGCAATTTAATTGGAGCGTCTTTATGTTAATCATATTTAACAAATTATTGATACAAAATGAAATACATTTTTAATAACATATGATAAAGATAAAAATGATTAATTATTATATAAAATTTAAATGGAATATTAATAAGAATTTATTTTTCTATGTCCTAAAGGGTTTCTATTTTAGATATCCTGTTAATTCCAATAGAAATTAAAGAAGACATGCAGGAGTACAGCGCGTTCAAGTAATTTTATTAGGCTTTTAAAGTACAAGAGTACCTTAAATAGGATTTCCTTTTGGAAGAAAAGCTATTAATGCTTTAATTTTAAAAATTAAGTTTATCTTTAACTTTTAAAAATTAAAGCTTTTTAATATAATTTAGCTAAAAATAAAATTTCATCTTTAATTTTATCTAAATTGTCCTACAATGTGTCCCTATTAATGAATGAGATGCAGTTAAAGTTTATTAATATATATTAAACACAAGTATCAGTATTTTAATAATTTAAACAAGTAAATATAGATATTAAAACAATATTCAAAGCCTTTGGAAAAATAAAAAATATGCTTCAGGTAGTCTGTTCTAACGAAACTACCGCGGGTTATTAACGTAGGATTACTTTTCGTTGCTTACCTCTTTCTTTTTGAAGCATTTTGGTACTTTTCTGTTTAACTATTTACTGCTACTAGGTTTGGCGCGATTCCAAAATTATAACTCACGATGGACTCTGAATTATTTTCTTTCCGGAGGACCGTTATTGGGGAACGTAATCCTACGTTAAAACACTTATTTAACAAAATGGCGGAACTGTTCACTTCTATTTTATGCCATAAGGGTGACACGATATTATGATACGACTTGATTTAAGTTGACCAGCATCTATTTAAAATCTATCCTCATTTTTCAGTGAGAAAACTTCAACAGATTTTACGATTACCTATAAATACATTATATATGCTTGGTAGTACGATAAACACGTGTTTAAAGAATAAAACGTTAAATTTTCTGAAGTATAATTCGATATTTCATGCCTCAGAGGAGATCATTATTAGCAAGACGTAATAGAATTTTCGGGAGACTCATAAAAATAGCATGGTAATAACTTCTTATCTCTATTTCAGTCACATTTAACTTTAGAGATTAAGTTAACAGATTTTTATAGAAGGAGGAAAAAAGTATCCTTTATTTTCGGCAAAATTTACTCTTTTACCTGTAAAACTCTTTTCTCCTTCATTACATTATTAATGTTAGGAAGCTATGAATATCACCAATTCCCTGTTCATCCATATGAATTGGAACTGTAATGGTTTTCCAGACGGTAAAGTTATGTTACATTTATCAGGTCACACTGCATCAGTGGAAGCTGCCAAGCTGTTGTTTGATATTAATAAGTTGTGAAACCTTGTTCATGCATGATGTCCTTCTTAAAGGTTCGTAATATAATTTCTAAGCTTAGAGATATAGGGAAAATTGTCCAGGAGCCTGTGGGATTTTGCTAAAAATAAAGAAAATAGAGTTCCATTTGTCAGGCTTGTTTATATTATTTTCTTGTTGTTAGTTGCTGTTGTCATAAATTTAACACGCATGGACTACTTTTGGCAATTTATAATGGTTGCTGTGTACTAACCCTATTGGATTCCCAAATCTCAATGTTAATCTATGGAGAATATTTGTCTATTATTTACAGCAACATAAATACTAATAAATCCAATAAAAATGGTATTTTCAGATAGCCTGAACTTTTCTGCACCTTGCAACAGGATTCATTTTACAAATTTCGTCCCCAAAAGGAATCGATGAGCATTTAAAACACACTATACCAGAATTTTCCCCGAATAATTTAAATTTTAAAATATTGTTACGAATTTTAGGAGTCTATGGTAATTTTGCCAAGTATGAGAGTTATCGCCAAATTGGCGATGGATTTGGTGACTTATTTTGGTCGCCAAATGGTCAAGGATCTTTCTAGAAGGTTCTGGGAATATTTAGCTGGTTTAACGATAGAGGGCGCTTTGGAAGTCTATAAGTATACCTGATTTTGGCATTGGAACTGAGTGTACAGACCTTGCAGCTCCGACAAGTTGAAATACCTGAACCTGAACCTGGAACTCAGCGTGTTCTTTTCTGCTGAGAATTGAATGTATTGAAAGTGCGTTAGGCGTGTATTGTATTGAAGACTCCGTTATCCTGACTTCTGTTTTTTGAGTTTTCTGTTGTATAGAAGACAGTTGTTAAGTGCAATGGTTCTGTTTGATTTTGTGTATGCGCTTGCAGAATTTACAGAATAATAAATTTATTTTGAGTGCACTTTCTGAATAGATTTTATTCAATTCTATCGAACCCAGAAAAACGTAACAATATTATTTGCATTTTTTTAAACCAAAAATATCGCAAGGTGTAAAATTTCTTTCTCTATTACGGAGTACAACTTTAAAAAAATCTTTAGATCCAAGTCGACAATCCTTGGACACTTTTTCTCCATAGGTTAACATTGAGATGAGCGAATCCAATAGGATTAGTACACAGCAGCTTTAAGAATATATTTCTTTCCTTCAAGCTACATTCCTTTACATACACATAAATGAAACTACCTCTATATTCAGTGAATGCTATTTTATTAGATAAACGGCTAAATATGCAAATAAAAACAAAAGGTTGACATATGCAAGCTAATACAAAACCCCGCGTAACAGGTTTCAAGAAAGTTTATCAGTTTTAAAACATTAAAATGACCATTCTGGGACGCAGGAAGTAAATCACACTTGTCTACTTGAAGAGGTAATTTGGATGTCTGCTCTGCGGCTGTCAAGGATACTAAAGGAGAGAGCGAAATGAGAAAGATGACCTTTTTGATGACTTTGAATACGCGAAGCTGTAAAGTGTAATGCTCAAAGTAGATTTTATTGGTCTACAATTCAGGAAATGCCTTCATAAATTTCCCTCTATCTGAGATCCAGTTTTTAAAAGTGATTTTAGTGATCAGAAGGGCGCGAAATGTCAAATAAAACTGTCTTATGTCTTTCACTTAGATACAAAGCTTAATAATTTTGTATTTGCTGAGTATCTATATAAAATGGTATCGAATTTTACAATGAAGGATAATTTGGAGGAATAAGTTACTGGATATGAATTGCGTGGAACTGGTTCATTAGTTTAAAATTCTTGTCACTATGAGAAATCTGTTCATTTAAATCTTACATAATTTACTTACTTTTCATTAATAGGAGTAAACATTTAACTTACATTGGAAGTTTTTAAAATCAAAGTTTAAATTCTCATTTCTCTATTATTCACACCTATAAATACGTATTAAAGGAAATATAAAAAGTAATATCCGACTAAACACTTTTCTATGCATTTTATACTAATTTCTTAATTATTGTGGCTTGTAAATAATTTTTCATGCGTATATTAGGCATATTGGTTTTAAGATATTATAGTTTTTAAGATATAAAATAATACATTCTTGGAAAGTTAGAATGGACATGCAAGTTCACGGGATAGAATTTTCTAAATACATAATTAAAAAAAAATTTAAATCAGTTTAGTCTAAAGAATAAAAGAGCAATATTATATAAATTATTTTTAAATATTTCTAACCTTTATAAATAATTATTAGAAGAAAGATTATTAATATAATTAATATTATTAGATAATTATTAGATGGAATTAAATAATTGTTAATTATCTAATAATTCTTTAAATACAGAAATTTTTAGACAAAAAATTAATAATACTATTAATATTATTAGATTTTTTCACCCTAATAAAATGTTCATTTTTATTATATCGGTACATTGTTTTACATAGTTGTTAGATTCTTTCAATGTCAGAACTACGGGGAATTAATTGATCACTTAGGTTATAAATCTTCGATTATACCTAAAATATTTTCTTTTGGTAGATAAAAAATAAGGAAAGTTCTTCTATTCAGTAGTCTGAGGGTATGAAGGTACTGCATTGAAATGTAGAAAATACTCTATACCATAGGTGGGGAACCTTTTTACCACTAGAGGCCATATGTAAATTAGGTAGTAATAAAGGATGCCTCATAAGTTGATGAACCTATAAATGCGACTTTTATGAAATTATTATAGTTAGATATGGTTTTAACAATTTGGGGCATTATATAGAAAAAAAAACAAAAAAAATTAAGTCCTTATTTATTTATTATTTGACATAAAAAGTTACAATATAAAATATTTTTGTATTCGCATAAGGATAAAAACTTGTTATAACATTAATCATTTATTATTATTTTTTTTTTTGCAAAAAAAAATAATAGGCTTTAACGTACATGGAGTCAGTCACAACAATAATAGTAAGAAAATAGTTTTTGTGTAGAGATCATATAATATGTCTGGTAGTATTGCTAAGAAACTCTGAGCATTAAATTACATATAAAGTGTAGTTAAAGTATCATACAATCAAGGTAAACGAAGCTCATTTGTATGAATATACAATTGTAGCGACTTTAAACAACAATTTCAAAATGTCAACTTTATTTTGGCCGACACTGTACATACATTCATGCCGTTCTTTAATTCTATTGATTTGGAAATTGTTGAAATCTATATAGTTAAATATTAATAAATACAAGTGCTAGCTTTTATGAAGGCCGCAAGAGAAGATCACGTAGGCCGCATGCTTAGTGTGAAAAGGCTTAGTGTTTTCGCTTAGTGTGAAAAGGAGGTGTGGAAGATCTGATAGTACTGACCATATTGGATCAATGAAATAATCATTACAGAAATTTCTTTAACTCTCCAAGTGATTGAGATATTTCTTTTTCAGCCTCTTTCTCTCAGTTGGAGAAAAAGTTTCTGACGAATTATTCCATCCTCTATTTTGGTACTCGAAAGAGTTAACATTGTACCATTTGGGACAATTTTGTACACCAAATTAAGGATGCAATAATCTGCTCCAAACACTTTTCAAGTTGAAAGTATTTGACGGAAAGTACATCTCGAACGCTTAGAATGTTAAAGAATCTCTGTAAACAGAAAAGACAACGACACAAATCCATCCTTTATGTATACTCTGATCAGTCCATCCTGTATGCATGCGAACCACTTTAGATCAGTGGTTCCCAACCTTCCCGTAATCGATAGCCCATCGAAGTTTTCATAGAGAATGGTGAGCAAAACCAATGGATTTCGTATAACAGATGATCATTATTTACAAAATAGAAGTATTTTTTATTAACAGTACGTTACCGACGCTGTAATATTGTTACAATGATTATGTTTTGAAAAATAATAAAAAAAAGAAGAAAGATAAATAACATTTTGATTAATTTATTTAATAAGTAGGTACATGGGGTTGAAAACAGTAGTATAAATGGATAGTAACTTATAAATACTTTATCTAAAATTTAATGAGATTTTTGACTCTGAACTGAATTAACTAATAAACGGGAATATCGTCTAAATTACGAAATAGAAATATTTTTTTATCAACAGTGCGTTACCGACCCTGTAATATTATTACAATGATTATATTTTGAAAAATAAAAAAAAGCAGAAACATAAATAAAATGTTGATGAATTTATTTAATAAGTAGGTACATAGGGTTGAAAAAAGTAGTATAAATGGGTTTATATCTTATAAATACTTTATCTAAAATTTAATGAGATTTTTGACTCTGAACTAAATTAACTAATAAACGGTAATATCATCTAAATTACGAAAAATTTTTCGTAATTTAGATGATATTCCTGTTCTTAAGCAATCGTTCAGATTTCCATCATTAAGTTGAGATCTGCGTTTGATTTTATAATATTCATTGCTGAAAACAAGTTCAGTTGGTGCTGTCACTGGCATATTGTCTGTATTTTACACATTTTTACTCAACGCAATAAATAATAAAATATGTAAACTAAATTTCAAAATAAAGTCGGGTGCATTCCAACACCTTCGCAGGCACACGTGCGTCCCAGAGTACAGTGCTGAGAACCACTGCTATAGATGTTGCACTCTCTTCTTCAACATTTGCCTGTTTTAGATTTTTTTTTCATATGGTGTAATATGTGAGCAGATGGAGGTGGGCCATTGTCAAACCAACAAAGCATTTCTTTCGGTTAAAAAGAGTTTATTACGTAATTTTTACCTCAAGAGTAGTTATGAAAAATAGCCCGTAACTCATCTTACTTAAACTTAAAGTGCAGTTGTCTTGAAATGCACAGTTTTTGCGCAACGATAGACAGCAATATTATACCGTTTCGTATTTGTAGTAAATATTGACCATATGACCATAGGAATTGTGGTCAAACTTCACTTCCTGGGCCACGCCCTCTAGAGTCGATTTTCAGTGGGTAAGCAGCGGTGAACCATCATTGGACAGAAAGTTAAGAAGAAGGAAAGTGATTGGTGCGTTCAGGATCCTATGAGTTCAAATGTCTTCAGCTGAAATCACCGAAGTGAATCAGCATGGGGCAAGGACAGTAGATTAGAAGGTGACATGACTATAGCAGTTTGTCACCGAAAAACTGAGATAGATTAAATACAGGGCTATAAAAGTAAAGATTGATTTAACATAGCAATTAGATATACCACTTTGCCAGCGCTTTATAATGTTAATTTTTGGAAGGTGTTAAAATTTAATGTGTCTCATGAGAGCCAAAATTCATATTATTTTAGAAGAAAATTTCACATAAAATCTCCCATCTATTCACATCTTTCATAAAATAAAGAATGATATCTGCACTTAGGTCAGTAAGAGGCTGCTTACATCAATAAGGGTTAATAGCTTAACCCACTGTAGCTAATATTTTCTCCCATTTATAAGGAAATGTTTCTACTTTTCTTACCCTCTTCCTTCTTACGGTGGAAAAAAATTACAAACAACACAGTGGGATGTATAACCACCTGCTATAGCTCTCTCTTTTGTATGGTTAAAAGAAAGAGCAAAAATGTTTACTCCCATTTCACTTTTTCCTCGTGATTCATAGATGGCATCAGTGCTTCAATTTTATACGAATCAAGCCTAAGTAGATATATTTACCACTTAACGATGTTCCTCCCCAAATATTTTGGTTTTTATTTTGAAGACCCAGCAACTCTTGAACAGATTTCCAAAATTTTTTTTATCGCTTTCTTTAAAAAAAAAAACTGCTCAAGGAACGGAAATTGAAAAAAAAAGTATTCGAAAATCGAAAACTGATGAAGAAGCTGATACGGACATAAAATGTATTAGAGAAACAAATTCTCTGGAATTTCTCTCCGGTGATGTTTCTAAGGAGGAGCAATGTGTATTGGATTTGTTTTCTGGCAAGGTGTCAATGAAGAAAATGATATTCAGTTTTCATTTCTTTTTCTTTTTTCTTTTCTTGTGGGAAGTAGAAAGTTAAGCTCATTGCTCCAGATAAGATTGCTTCCATCCTGATTTTCTTCCTTTGAATAATAAACTTTACAAAAATGATATTTTCCTAATCAAATGGCGAGAACGTATTTATATCCTCCTCAAAAATCGAAAAAGCGTTAAGTTTAAACAGAAATTTGAGAATTACATTCCCCGAGGTTTTTATTTGGTGACAGCAAGTTTGACATTTGTTTAAGATATGGTGGTAAGGGAAAATCCCTGGATTTCCTTTAAAAAGTGAAAATTTACGTCACGTTCTAGGTAGGAGAGAAAACATTACGCACAACGGAAATATTTATGAGAACATTCTTAGCAATCGACAAATTCAAAAGTTTCGTTTAAGGTGGCTGTGAATTAACCCTATTGGATTCTCTCCCCTCAAAGTTAACCCATGGAGAAAATTTTTCCAAGGATTGCCGACTTCAATTTAAAATATTTTTAAACGTAGGATTACGTTCCTCCATAACGTTCCTCCAGAAAGCAAAATTTTAGACGCTAAAACCGTTCGTCGTCTATAATTTTGGCTCGTCGTTATAATTTGGTCGTTCTAATTTTGGCAGCGTGCCAAACCCAGTCTGTATCGCTTGGGCAAGAACTAAACAGATAAACAGAAAAGTCCCAAAATGCGTCAAAATTTTGACATAGATATATTTACATATACATACGTACATATATATAGATACATATATACATAACACATACATACATATATACATACAAAAGAGGTAAGCAACGATAAGTAATCCTACGTTATTAACCCGCGGTAGTTTAGTTAGAAGAGACTACCTGAAATTTTTTTAAAAATTGTACTCCGTAATAGGGAAAGAAATTTTACACCTTGGGCATTTTTCGATTTTTTTTATGCAAATAATATTTTTAAATTAAATTTTTCGGGGAAAAATCTGGTGTTATATGTCTTAAATGCTCATCAATTCCTTTGATGGACGAAATTTATGAAATGAATCCTGTTGCAAGGTGCAGAAAAGTTCAGGCTTTCTGAAAATACTATTTTTATTTGATTATCAGCATTTATCAGCAGGCAGTGCCTTGAGTGGATGACGGATCTGTACCGATTGTCCGGCAGCCTCGGGCCCTTCATGACTGACATTGATCATCGAACATGGGAAATTAACCCTCGGCTGCGTATACAGGTTTTGCTACGTAGCGGCAGGTCTTCAGGATTCACGCGCATATGGCTAGACGCCGGGACGCATTACTTTTGTGATTTCTCCATAGTATAACATTAAGGTGAGCGACTCCAATAGGGTTAGTACCAGCAGCCTTAATAGGACACTATGTAATGTTTGTATTCGTTATATAAGTCACATTCTGTAAATATAAATTTTTAAAAGAAAAAATAAGTAAATCATATGTAGTGGGCTCTATTTTTTACAATAATATTGACATGCCTGACCTCTTTCGGATTTGACATTCAGACGGTAAGTGCCTAATCAAATGACGATTTTATTTCTCCTAGAAAATAATAGCATTCTTATAACTAAAGTGATTCCTTATAAACACTGAGTATATATTCTTATAAATCCTATACGTGATTAGATATTTGGGTGTTTTTCCTTGAGTAATCAGGAAGGATTGTTCATTACATACAGTCTGCTTAGCTTCCTAGCATTCGTATTATTTTTAAAAGCTAAGAATTTTGCTCAGTATATCATTTTAATGCACGTTATAAAGAACTTAGTCAAAAAAATGTTTATGTCTGTCTACACATCTTAAACATCGTCTGAATTATTTAAACTTTTCTATGGCATTTCATCAAATTATATCCTTAGGGGATATAATTTCATGAATTCTATAAACGATATTTAGCATGGAAAAAAATTCATTTACACTGAAAGAAAATAATTCAATACGAAAAGGGTATGAGTCAGACATTGAAGATTTTGTGATAAGTCTAGACAGTAATTAAATTCTAGTATAGAAAGAGATCGATAAAACTGTAAATACTGAAAGTGACTTCAAGTAAAAATGTAACTATTATCGCAATTTATTCACTTTTCTCCCATTCTATTGCATCAAACGAATCAAACAAGAGTTTCTTTATTACTATATTACACTCTTTTGTAATTTACAATGTCAAAATTTTGATAAAATAAGTACATTTACTCAGGAAGCAACAAATAAAAGATATATACATACATATATGCATATACACACACACATGTACATACTATATATATATATATATATATATATATATATATATATATATATATATATACTAGCTGAATACCCATGATTCGCTACGGAGTACATTTTAGGATAATTACAATGAAAAAATAATGAAATTGCTTTAAGATAAAGTATAAATAATCAGGCTCCATCTCCTACAGTAGGAATAGCAGTTTGAGGAACATTTGCCCCATCAATAGCTAAATTTTCCTCAACCATTTTTTGAAAACATTTTTTATCCAAAGTAACGGTAAATAAAACGGTCAATGTATCCAATTAATATATGCAATGTATGCAAACAATATATATATTTATAAAAAATCGTTTTATAAAAAAATGGTAACGGATATTTTCATAGACAAAATAATGTAGAAGAAAATATTGAAATTAAATACAACGGTCAATGTATGCAATTGATGTAAAAAAAAACCCAACAAACTATGTTTATAAATAATAATATTTTCAGGTAGTCTCTTCTAACAAAACTACCACAGGTTATTAACGTAGGATTACTTACAGTTGCTTACCTCTTTTTTTGACGGATATTGGTTATTTTCTTTTTAACTGTTTACTGCTTGCCCAAGCGATACAGACTGGGTTTGGCGCTCTGCCAAAATTAAATTCTAAAAATTAATATATAAAAATTCGCCAAAAATCTGAAAATGAAGGTAAAGATTCGAAAAAGTTTTTATTTTAAAGGAATTTTCATGATCTTTCTTGTGATATAAATTTTATAACCCTCAGATTCTAATTAAAATACAAACTTAAAAAAATTACAAAAGCAGCTTGAAAATTTAATTTTTAAAAACCTAAGAAGAATTTTTCAAAAATATTTCTTAGTGCGTCCCTACACTATAATAATTACAAGATAAAAAGAACTTTTTATATATCACGTTTTTAAATTTTCTGTTGAATCATATAAACTTGACAATTCTATGTATTAATAAATACTTTTTTAAAAATCTTTTGATGAATTATCCCATCAACTTGAAAGTAAATGATCAAATGCGTAATAAAGAGAGCAATTATAAGAAATTTTCAAACATCAATATTAACTGAAAATGAATTCAAATCTGCTTAAAAATGGCTAAAAGTATTAAAAGAATACATTGTCATCGTGTTTTGAGCTATTCCAAAAGTTTCAAATGTCTAGCTAGTCGGGAAGTTAGTTAAAAATCGATTGCAAGATTTATAACGGACAAACACACAAGCAAGAAAGCGAGTTAATAAAAACATGGTAATAAAAGGAATCGCTATGCAAAATTTCAGCCCCTTGAGTAATCAGGGGCTTTATGTCCAGTGGTTTGGTATGTGCATTATCTGCCAGTCAATTACGGAACTGTTTTATATATATATATATATATATATATATATATATATATATATATATATATATATATATATATATATATATATATATATATATATATATATATATATATATAAATATATATATATATATATATATATATATATATATAAATATATATATATATAAATATATAAATATATATATATATATATATATATATATATATATATATATATATATATATATAAATATATATATATATGTATATATATATATATATATATATATATATATATATATATATATATATATATATATATATATATATATATATATTTGTTTATTTATTTATAAATTACCTCTAGAAATCTATAAAAAGTATGTATAAAACAGGAAAACATGTTTAAGGGGTATTGGCATATTTAACGCTGAAACATTGGACGAGATACAATAAAGATGTCCTGACGTCAAAATTCATGAGACCGTGAGTGATGTCTGAAGATATGTTATCGAGTGCTCATTGAGAGATATGACAGATTAATCCATTAAATCCCTTTAGTGACGGCTTTTCAAGGTAGTTTCAACTATTCATGTCACATTAGATTATCCTGTTACATTATTCCTGATAGTCACACTTAGCTGGTCACGCTGATTACTCTAGAGAAGAGGTAAAATATAAATTTGTGAATATATAAATGTATGTGAAATATTTGTGAATCTATAAATGTAATATTTATATTCTGTATCCTAAAAATGAAATTATTACTAAACATTTCCAGATCATACTTTATTGGTTAAGTCCATTTAACAAAACTATTGCACAAAATTATCGCTTTAGAAAAAAACTAGGAATGTAATAATTGTCAAGTTTGAAAAATGTATTTAATTGTTTTCCTTAGACGCCAGCAAATATATAGAATTAAATTTCCTTTCATTTTTGGGATGCTTACATTTATCTGTTATTAGAAACAGAAAACAATAGTAAAAAAAACATAGTTCTGAGGAATGGTGTAAACAAACACTCATTGCTGAGGGCATAACTAAGAAAAAGTTTCCCTCTCGACTGTTGTATAAAACCACAAAAAAACCGTCTTGCTATATAAAACAAAGATACTAACGATTGCAATAACTTTTATGAGTTCATATGCTTTTTTTCTTATTAATTCTTAGAGTTGTCCTGTTTCCTGAGCGAAAATACCTGAAATTCATATTTGAAATATCGCTAGTACAATTAAACGAACAAATTAAATAGTATGAAAAAACAATTGAAGTTATGATAAAAATACAGAAAGCACTAGTATTTTAATGCGTTTTTTTCTGGCTGATAATATTTATTTATGGGAAAGAAGATAATATACTTGCAAAAAGAGACAAAAGGTAGGAAATAAAAGCATTTAAACAGAAGTAAAATAAAAAGTGAAAAATCCCCAAAACAAATAAAAATGGAATCGTGATTTGGAAATCTGTTTCACGGGCTTTCATATGAAATATTTTATACAGTTTTATGAGATGTATTAATGTATTAAGCACGGTTTCAAAGTATGGGAACTTGCAAATTAAGGTACTATAATGGGCTACTTTCTTATGCTGTGAATAGAAAGTGGAAGCAATGTTTTCGATTATTGAATGTCAGGGAAGGGTCTCAAAACACGACTTTTCCAATCTACAGATATTATTATCATATGATAGTATTTTGATAGTGTTAGAATGTACACAAAAGAAAAAAATGACAAAACTTCATGGTACACATGGCAAAAATCTGATTTTAATGTCTGTTTTTCACATCTTTTTCACCCTTTCACTTATGGCGTATAGATCCCGATTTTTTCCTGTGCATATTTATTATTTTCTTTTCTTCGTTAAACATATTTCTCCTATGTATTTTTGTTACATGCGTATCTTAAAGATCAAGATTATTATTTTCAATGATAAGATACAAATTTAACTAGACCGGAGCTCGAATCCTGGATTTCCCATCTGCATGTCGATTCCTCATACAATTATGAAAGCCTGTCAACTAGTCTCTAATAAATTGCAAGTTTTCATATATTCATCATCAAAATCCCTGGAATGTCAAATTTATGTCTCAATTAGGGAATACAAAAAAGTTCGTAAATTATAGAATTGTTCCAGAAGCTAATAACTTTCATTAATATGGTAATGTCATTTAAACTTCTCATGCATGAACCACAAAAAATTCTTTATGAAACACCTTCCTCATATTTCCCTAAAGAGTAGGAAAATACCGAAGTGATTTAAACAAGCACTAACAGAGGAACAAAAACACTTTATCTTGTTCTGCCTTGGGACATTCTAACTCGGCGAGATAAGAAGAATCTCCAACAGTGGAATTCTCCTTAAGGACAGACTCTTTTCTGATTACGGCCACCCACTGCCGCTATTATCACTCACGAGTTTCTCTCATTTGATGATTCTTATTTTCAGTATCCCGTAACCGCATTTTACTGTTGCTTTCTGATTGATAACGTTTCTTGTAGGATACTCTGCATTAGATCGAGTGTAATATGATTTATTAAAATTTCGCATAAAAGGGAAAAAATTGTGTTCATTGGTCTTCTCAGAAAAAAATATTACTAATACAGTTTTCTTAATTCACTATTTCACAGAATTTTATGGGCTCGAGATAGCCTTGTGGTAGCGCGCCGTCTGTCTGAGCCGTCTGTCTCAGCGCGCCGCGGTGCTGAGGATGTTCCGATTGAATCTCGACACATGCCATTAAATACTTCCGTGTCTAAGACGGAAATGGGTACGTTAAATTGGTAGACAGGAAAGTCCGTGTATGAGGTCAAAGAGGGTGGGAGAGATTTGTGGTACCCAAAGATGTCGCCTCTAGGGGTGTTCTGTCAAAATTGAGGTAGCAACTATCTAAGACGGACTCCGGCTCTTGTGGTGCTATTTAAACCGGAGCCGCACACTTCAGACCGAAGCCTATATGGACTTGGTCCGAAACTTCCAGCCAGGATACATTAGAAACAACAACAACAACAACAAAAATGCATTTTATAAAATAAACTTCCAGTCAACTCCTTTGTTACAGTCAGCTCCCATTCTCGGATGTTAAAGGGCACAAGGACTCCGCAAAAACCTGAAAATTATGACTACTTTATGATCTCCAAACCATAGCACTTAAAACATGTTGAACTCATAGACAAAGGGACAAACATTAAACTGTACCACGACCCAGCATGATTCAGGGTTATAAACGTTTATTTTGGGGAACTGCTATCAACTAAGCTATACAGAGGATAATTAAACCAGGAATACAGCTTAAAGTAGATTCCGAAAGGCTACGAAGACCTTCGACAACTCCGAGATTGAATTCACTCCCTCTACTACTGAATGCTAAGTCCTCAGATGTTTAGCCGTCAAACGGTAGCCTGTTCCGAAAATTTAAAACATATGTAGCAATAATTTAGGTTAACACACTCAGATACGCTGAGTGTGAAAGGCGGACACAATTCAGCACAGTATCTGATACAGTAATGGGTAACATTTCAGTGTAGGAAAGTAATTTAAAGATTACTAAACAAACAGTTATTCAACAGTTATTCAATGTAGAGCACAGCACACTGCATTACAATATTTTTTATAAAACTTATCATAATAAAGTAGTATATATGCTAAAAAATAAAAAAAAGTCTTTTTAATTACTGGTGGCTAACTTTCTAGTAATCATATTCTCGAAACTGAACACCACTAAATCGAGTATCAGGAGATCTCGAGTTAGCCTAGGGGTAGCGCGTCGGCTTTCGGTACTCAGGTTGCTGGGATCGAATCCCGACAAGCGCCATTAAATCCCTCCGTGACTAAGTTGGATATGGGCAGGTTAAATTCGTAGACCGGATAGCCCTCTATGAGGTCAGAGAGTGTGGAAAAGGGTACGATCCCCCTAAATGTCGCTCCTGTCAAAATTGTTGTGGAAACTGGCTAAATTGGACTCGGATCCTTGTGGTGCCATTATAAACTGAAACTATTCCCCTCGGTCCGATAGTTTATATGGGTTTGGTCTGAAAAAAATTCCAGCCATGAGTCATTAGAAACAACAACAACAACAAAGACGACGAGTATCGGGAATAGGCTACTAAAACACATTTTTCTTTCAAATTATATTACACTCTTGAAAAACAATTGTTCGGCAGAGGTTCTAATGCGAGTTTACCTGCGGTTTGGAAAGGCTGCGGTTTGCTTTATTTCACGGAGCTATTCCTGTAAAAGATTATAGTCTGCTCCACAACAGACAGACAGTGAAGCAATGTCCTTTCGTCTCCCCAGTCCAAAGGTTTAATCTTCCTCATGTGCAATTCGATTGACGAATACTACCTTTCTTAATATATTTTACCCCTTACTAGTAAATTCTACTAATATCTCGATAGTGCAAACAGAAATCTGCATTATGGATGGTCGCCGATTATACGAATGGAAAATGCTGCCGATCTGAGAGAAGAAACCGCTTACAGCAAAATAGATGTAGATGACTGAATATTCGTACTGGAATATAAATCATATATTTGCACACATGCATATTAATAACATGTGTATGAGAGAATCTTACAATCGATTGCAGTTGCAAATTATTCATTAAACCGAGAGAAGTTCTATTGTATTTCTCATATTTTGTACTCCCTTAAATTCATAGTTCCAGACTAAATTTCAGTAGTATTTATAACTAAAGAATTATATAAAGCTATAAAGCATACTAAAATCTACCATACCAAAACTTAAAGTATTAGAAATTGGAGAGTTTGTACAAATATATATAGTAGAACCTTGATCGATCGTCCCTCGAACAATTGTTTTCCCATATTTGTCGATTACTTTATCTAGTGTCGGCGATAACATCCCTTTGCTTTTTCTCGCATATATCGCTTAGTGCAATAGGTCCCTTTCAAAACGATACTATATATATATATATATATATATATATATATATATATATATATATATATATATATATATATATATATATATATATATATATATATATATATATATAAATATATATATATATATACATACATATATATATATATATATATATATATATATATATATATACATACATATATATATATATATATATATATATATATATATATATATATATATATATATATATATGTGTGTGTGTGTGTGTGTGTGTGTGTGTGTGTGTATACACGTGGTTATCAGAATAATGGAAACACTAAGAAACATCATGAAAATCTTTATTAATACGGGGCAGGATCATCTTTTTCATGTAATACCACCTGATTCACCTTGGAATTGGGTTATACAAGTTATAAATAGTAGTTAAGAATATATTATACCATTCTTCAGGGAAAGATTATGAAAGTTCCTGTAGAGATTCTGTGCTGGATATCGATACCTTTAACTATCCGCTTAAACAGATTACAGTGGTTGGATGATTTATAGTCGGGAGGATTGTAGAGGTCAAGATAAAATATTTGACTTCTTTTTCATGCTCTTCAAATCACTGCTTTATAGATTTAGATATATGTATAGGGGAATTATCACACCGGAGAATGCCATCTCCTGCAAGAAACAATTTTTACACCATAGAATGGATTAGTGAGCTAAAATTTGGACATAGTCCTTCTCATTCAATCTCCCTTTTACTTTTACAATAGGGCCTGACGAAAACGATGAGATGCCATCCCAAACCCTGATAGATTACCGCCATGGTTGACTGTTGAGATTAGACGGCCAGAATCTTACGTAAGTGTTCTCCAGACATACACACGTCCTGTTGCAAGGAACAATGTGAAGAATGATTCGTCGGACCAAATGCTGTTTTTCGACATATTTCTCGACCAGGATTTGCGCTCGTGGCACCATTGTGGACGATATTTTGTATTGGCATCTATATTACAAGTGGCTTAGGAATAATTACTCTTCCTGTAAATACCTTGTTTGTGAAGTTCCCTTCTGCCTCTAATGGGTGATACCAGAACATGAAGATGCCGATTGAGCTCTTAGGTAATTT
This sequence comes from Dolomedes plantarius, assembly GCA_907164885.2. Lineage (NCBI taxonomy): Eukaryota > Metazoa > Arthropoda > Arachnida > Araneae > Dolomedidae > Dolomedes > Dolomedes plantarius. The sequence goes on along the minus strand of OU015498.1, from coordinate 48,690,020 downwards.
TGGTCGCAGGCGTTTTTTTTCTTCGTGTCACAATCCGCTTCAATACCTCGTCCATCTCTTTCACCCAGTTCACCCTTTCGTTTACTATTCTGTTTGGCAAATGATGTTTTTCCGTTCACTCTCTATGCTATCATGACTTTCGATACCATAGCTCGAGAAACACCCATTAACCTGAGTGTTGCAGTAACAGATACTCCAATTTAAAGGTGATCCAACAATTTGTCCTTTTCACAAGGTTTGACATTTTACGCTGTTTCACCCAAAAGCACGATGGCCTTAGCATCATTACTGCTATCCGACAATAAAATAATCACTATATTATATAAAAAATACCGGTGGCCAGACTAGTTTTTCAAGGAATACGAAGCACATTCATAAACAACACTAATATTGATAGGTGTTTCCATTATTTTGATAACCACCTGTACACACACACACACACCCACACACCCCCACACACACACACACACACACACACACACATATATATATATATATATATATATATATATATATATATATATATATATATATATATATATAGATATAGATATATATATAGATATATATATAGATATATATATACACTGCTGGCCACTCAAACTGCAACACCAAGAAAGACAAGAGATATCACAACAAAATTTATTTTGTAGATAACATGTTGACCAAGTATCAAATGATTAAATTTATAGGCTTCTGTGAAGTGTGGTTCCTACCAAAATCAGTAGCCAGAGTAGCCGCCATTGTTGGAGATCACCGCTGCCACACGCCTCGGCATTGATTCAAAGAGACTTTTGATGAGTTCTTGGGGTACAGCAGACCACGCAGCTTCCACACGTTGCAAAAGTTGATCTGCTGTGGCATCTGGGGATGGAATCTGGGTCAATCGTAGGGCAACCATGGACCACATGTTTTCTATCGGTGAAAGATCCGGAGAGCGAGGCGGTCAGGGAAGCAATTCAATCTGGCGATTGACGAAGAACCATTGGACAATGCGTGCCACGTGTGGTCGCGCATTATCCTGTTGAAATATGGCTGTGGGCAAGCCCTGAAGGTAAGGAAGGACAACTGGCTCGAACACCTCGGAGATGTAGCGCTGGCTGTTTAAAGTACCGGCAATGCGTATTAGAGGTGTGCGTGAGTGATATCCAATACCGCTCCATACCATAATACTCGGTGCAGGACCAGTGTGGCGGTGCATAACGCAACTGTTCAGCGTCCTCTCTCCACGGTGTCTCCAGACTCGAATGCGACCATCGTGGTATTGCAGACAGAAGCGTAACTTGTCAGTAAAGACAATTTCATTCCATTCTGCCGTCCACATCCTTCTGTCATCGCACCATTGGCGGCGGAGACGTCTGTGGTTCTGCGTCAAGGGTAGACAAAGCAATGAACGTCTTGCGGACAGACCAGTCTGCTGTAAACGGCGTCGAATGGTGCGAGCAGATACTGGATGATGCGTTACAGACTGCATGTGCTGTGCTATTGTTCGTGATGTGACTGAGCTATCCGTCACTGCCATGCGCACAATTTGCCTGTCATCCCCGTGAAGAGGTGCGCTGAGGTGGATGCGATCGAATACGCCGGTCCGTCGTACCCTCCTGCATCCAACGATCACATATCTGCATTACAGTTGTTTGGTTTCGTCCAACACGACTACCGATTTCCCTGAAAGATAATCCACAATCTCGGTACGCCACTATCCTTCCTCTGTCGAACTCGGATACTTGATCAAAAGATGATCGCTGTTTTCGACGAGGCATAATTGATCGTTTTTTTTAAAAAAACCGCAAGAAAAACACAATTGCCGAACTTGAAATCGTCGAAATCTCCAAGCCTTAAATAGCGCTTTGAAGTGGCGCCACAGGCGCGCGTGATGTGCGTCTGCGCTGAAATTTTAATCATTTGCATATCTCACCTCCGCTAATACATGTTGTAAATTTCATGTTATTTGCATGTTTCCTTCAGGATGTTGCATTTACAGTGGCCAGCAGTGTATATATATATATATACACTCATGGACAAAAAAATTAGAACAACAAGAAGGAGTCGTCAAAATGAAACGAAATTTTACATACGTAATGACTACTTTCATATAAGTAAATGGTAAGAAAATCAAAGAAAAAGGATAATTTATTTCAGAGAAAAAGGCAAAAGAACGGAAGAGTTAATACTCCGTTGGACCCCCTCTAGCGCGAATGCACGATGCGATACGATCGGGCATTGAGTCATACAAGTTCTGTATGAAGTCTTGAGACATTTCGTTCCATATTTTCTGTAACCTTGCCTCTAGTTCGTTCAAACTCGTGGGATGCCCAACTCGTCGTCCCAAATGATCCCAGATATGCTCGATTGGAGACAAATCTGGGGATCGGGCAGGCCAAGGAAGGGTAGTAACAGTGCGGAGACAGTCTTGTGACACCCTTGCCGTATGAGGCCGAGCATTGTCTTGTTGAAAAATGGCTCCTGGGAGCCGTTGCATGAGTGGCAACACATGTGGTTGCCGGATTTCATGAACATAACGCTGGGCTGTCATGGTGCCACGGAACAATACTAGGGTGACCGTGTATTGTAGGCAATGGCACCCCATACCATCACACCAGCTGTGGGAGCGATGTGTCGCTGTACAGCAAAGGCAGGATTGAAGCGTTCACCACGGGCTCTCCACACACGAACAGGATTGTCATCACTGCCGAGATTGAATCTGGATTCGTCGCTAAAGACGACCTGGTTCCATTCCGCTGCAGTCCAGTTTCCTCGTGAGCGGCAAAACTCCAAACGGAGGCGTCGATGGGTGGGCGTCAAGGGCAGCACACGTAATGGCCGCCGCGATACCAACTGTCCTTCAGCCAGGCGCCTTCGTATGGTTCGAGAAGACACAGAGGCCCCTAGTGAAGGTGCTACCTGTGCCTGGATGGCTGCCGATGAAGCAGTTGGCTGTACGCGTGCATTTCTCACGATGTGTCGGTCTTCTCGACGACTGGTCTGTGAAGGGCGTCCTGAGTCTGGTCTTCGTGTACATGACATCTCTCGGGTCCACTGGTCCCAACACCTCCTTATAACACAATCATAGCGGCTTAATTGACGAGCTACTCGCCTAGCTGACCACCCAGCTTCCATCATCCCGACGATTCTCCCCCTCTCAATCTGCGTCAACTGCTTATATTGTCTTCGAACACGGCGTAATGGCATGTTTATCTCAGTTCTTCCTTTGTAAATGATTCAGCACATTCAAACAAGCTTTGGTTACCTGTTTTATACTCCACAGAGTACGATGTTCAACGCCCTCTACTGGCTTTACGGAATGCGCAATCACGCTGCATTTCTAATCATTTGCATATCTCCCCGACATGTACCTTCATTGCAAGTTTGTTACGATCCCGCAATTATTTCTTGGTGAGCTAATTTTTTTGTCCATGAGTGTGTATATATATATATATATATATAGAAAGTTTTTTTGTTTTGAAGAAATTTTTATTTATTTATAATGAAAAAAATTTTTTTCCCCTATTCGGAGGCACTTGTCGTCAAACATTCGCCTATACTATGCCTCAATCTTACTGCCCATTTTATCGTGGGGGCACCATATAGGCGGACAGCATTACCCCCTATGAAGGGACAATACGAACGGAGGCATTTTTCGTGGCGCGAAACCAGGATTCGATCCGAGCACCCTCAGCACCGAAAACCAGCGCGCTGTACCTCTGGGCCGACACAAGGCTCATAACGAAAAATTAAAAATTAATTAACTGCAAGTAATTTATTTACCATTACGATCACATAATTAAGTTAAAGATAAGTACAAAATTAAACAAAATAAATAAAAATTATTTCAAAACATAAAAAAACCGTTCTTCTATATATAAATACATAGAAGAACTTTTTTTTTGTTTTGAAGTAATTTTTATTTATTTTTTTAATCTTGTACTTATCTTTAAATTGATTATGTGATTGCAATGCTAAATTAATTAACTATAGTTAATTAACTTTAAATTTTTCATTTTAAAAGTAATTTGCAAATTGTTATATCCTAGATTTCTAACTTTGATTCTAATTAACTTAATTTTTGCATTTTTCCTCTTTACATTGTATAAATTAATGTCTTAATATGTTTTACTTTAATACCTAAAGTACGAATTATGTTACATAAATATGTTATGTAAAAAATGTACTTAAAATATCTACATTTGCATGTTATAACAATTTAGTTTAAAAGTAATAGACAATAAATTACTGGAAAGTATGTTATAAAAGAATTGTAACCTGGTATAAAACCGTTGAATAAAAGATGTTTAAATCTTAAGATTTTTTCTTTTTCTATTTTGTTGTCCTTTGGTTTTCTCTTTTGTTACTTTAAGACTGAAAAGGCACGAAACCTTCACTCTAAAACCATTTCAAGCCGACTTAGACACTTTGGACAACCTTGTGTTTCGAATCCAAAGTCTCTACTACTGAAGTTTAGTTTAAATTTCTAGTAATGGACTATTAACGGACATTAAATAACTAGTCATGACTAGTAATGACCTTTAATGGACTAGAAATGCACAAGACTGTTTTAAGATTGAACGATCTTATGACATAACTAGCTAAATACCCGTGCTTCGCAACGGGGTACATTAAAATTAAATACAACGGTCATTGTATGCAGTTAATGCCAAATATATATATATATATATATATATATATATATATATATATATATATATATATATTTATAATATATACAACGGTCAATGTATGCAATTAAGGCAATAAAACAAAAACAAAAACAAATATATTTATAAAAAAGTCGTAACGGATATTTTTATAGACAAAATAATGTAAAAGAAAATATTCAAATTAAACACAACGGTCAATGTATGTAATTAATTTGTATGTTAAATATAAGACATACTAATATGAATTAAATTCTTAAAAAACTTCCATCTCAATTAGTCTACTGGTAAAATTTTATCTTTACCGTATATAATTTTTTTTGTCAATTTATTTCGTTGTTATGCACGTGACCAAAAATTAATTTAAAGTATCACAAAAAGAAAAGAAATCTCGTGAACAGCATTTAATAAATTAAATTCTAAAAATTTATTTTAAAAATTCCCCAAAAATAAGAAAAGGGAGGTAAAGATTCGAAAAAGACATCATTTTAAAGAAATTTTTATGATCTTTCTCATGATATAAATTTTATAACCCTCAGAGTATTATTTTAAATACAGACTTAAAAAAGTTACAAAAATAGTTTAAAAATTGAATTTTGAAAAATCTAAGAAGAATTTTGCAACAATATTTCTTAGTGCAGCCCTACACTATAAAAAGAAGGGACATGCAAAATTTCAGCCCTTTAGGTCCAGCTGTTTGGTCTGTGCGTTGTATGTCAGTCAGTCAGTCAGTCCATCAGCCACGGAACTGTTTTATATATACAGATGATAAAGGTTTTTTTCCTTGGGTTTGTACTTTATGTTGTCACCTATGAAAAATTATTGTTCTAGTTTTTGTTAACACAGGTAAAACACGCTTAATAGAATCAAAAGTTTAAATTTGAATTAAAAATCATTACATGTCTTTATTATTGGCTAGTCAGTATACATGTTACATGCATGAGAATCCTTTCAGTAAGATTTTCCAATTTATTATTGGCTAATGTTCTATAATGTAGTTTTTGAAATAAGATTTTGACACTGGTTAATATCCGTTCGTGATTTATTAGAATGTCTGGAGTTTCATTCTCTAAAGAGGCAGGCAGAACTCAGGAGGCACTTTCCAGACTCAGATATAACCTTCGAACTACAGCATTTCAGTGTGATTGATTACTCCATATTACGCTTTGCCCTCTCTGCGAGGGGGGGGGGGGGTCTTTTGACTCGAACTTTGTAGACTAAACCGAAGCTGGGCATTGATTGTGTTATTAACGTTACTCCTGTAAGCGACTGCTCAGCACTGAAAAGCCTTGAGCGATCAGAGATTAGTTTTAGCGTCGACGTTTCACTTAGAGTAGTTTTAAAAGTCGGTGACTTTATTTGTCGTTGTAAACATGCGGCTTTTTCGCAGCACTCTCTTTGGCAGTCGGTGAATTCTCTCAGTCATTACGGCTGACCAACCAGTTGCAGTGACATACTCCGTACGTGTTTGTACTTTATGACGACGTCACTGTCAGTAGGTCTGAACTGATACAAAAGTCTAAAACAGATGTTTTGTAAAGGAGCCATACTAATTCGGTTGTTATCGAGGACACTTGCATATTAAGGGAGTCTCTTTTTCTCGTGGATTGATGTACGTACTTTCATATTTGTCGGAGCTAAAGGTGTGAAATTGATGAACGTATCCATCCAATACATCGCAGACATGTCTGAAAACATTTGGTCACATGGATTTTTAACATGAACAAGTTGAGACTAAAATCATATTTATTTAAAAGAATAAAAAAAGAAACTTAAATCGTTTCTTTCCCCATCTGCATGATGCATTTCTTGATTCAACAAAACTTTTTATGAAGTCTGCCATGGAATGTTGCATATAATAGCTACATATTTTTTTTTATGAATAATTAAAAACTTATCCATTTAGACTTTAAAATGCTGTTTTCCTACAGCCAATTTTCCAGGAGTTGATGTTTTGTGTTTTCGTGTAGCGTAAGTAAGCAATGAAATTACCCATTATCACCATTAATATATTTTGTAACAAAAAATTTAACTTTCTGATAGTTGAAACATTTAGGACTGATATATTAAATATCTCTATCATGATTCGTAATATATAGGCTAAAGTAGTTAGTCTTCGAAGTAACTTATATTAATGTTTACAAAGTTCCCGAGTTATTTGCTCATAGAGAATGATGGAAGTTTTAAAGGGTGTCTCGTGACGACTATTGACGTATAAATATGATAAATGTGAAAGTGTAGTTAAATGTAACATGTACTTAGAACGCCGAACTCTTTCCCCCTGAAATTGAGATAATTGGAAAGTAAGATAAAGCCCTATTGATTCCAATTCTAAGACGATGTAAGGATGCCTTATTATTTATTATCCTCATGATACAAGAGTCATTGAAGTGAGAGGTCACTAACTTCCAGCGTGTTATTTCAGGCTCTTGTTGCGACAATTTCATTCTTAGGTGATATATATATATATATATATATATATATATATATATATATATTTATTTATTACTAGCCGGGCGAAGACCGGCTATGCTCTGGCCATCCGTCCACCAGACAGACGGCTTTGAATGGATTGAATTGGGAGGGAGAATTTTCATAAGAGGCACTATTAATTTGCAGTTCCCCACCCCCATAAAATTGCAAAAAGAAAAATTTGTTATTTCTATTAACACCCACCACCACCTGGTATGATATGAGCATACCTGCATTACAAAAAGATAAATTTTCACGTGGAAAGAAATTGGCTGTCTACTTTAGCCTATATTCCTGCAATACAAAAATTCAAATTTCCTGAAATTTGTTTTATTGGTGACATAATAATGCTTTGTACATTGAAATCATATGTGTGCATGTATTAGGCAGAATTGCACGTCTATGTTGCGAACTATTGTGTAGTTGGTTTAGTCAAAAGATAAGCACAATTGAAATATTAAACAGGCTTCCGGAGCATATGGTATTGTGGAAAAACAAATAAACCTCTCAATATACACCAAAATTTCCTAAATATATATATATTATATATGTAATATTATATTATATAAAATATTTATATACAGAAAATGTGAATATGAACTTTTTAAATATTTTAGCGTATAATCAACAAACAAAGTAATGGTGAACTTCATACAAAAATATCTTAGTAGAATATTTATCTAAACCCAAAAACTAAACTAATCAGCAAAGAAAGAAATACATGAAACATGAACAGTTTTGGAAAAAAATCGGTAAAATTCAAATAAAAATTAAAGAATTATTTCTTGTTTGGACAGTTCAAACATGATTCTATATATCTAAAATCAAAACTGAAAACTTCATATAAACAAAACTGAAGATATATATAGAACTATGAAATGAGAACAAAAAGAATGTTATGTCACATGTTCACGTTTAATGATTCAACAACCTCTTAAGAAAGAATCTATGGGACTACGGGCCTAGTCTCAGGACTTTCGAAAAGAATTCGCTATCGAGAAACCTCAGAAATGACGTCACGATGAGGACGTTCTCGCAAGCTAGAAGAAAATCGGCAGTCTCAGGCCATTTCTCGGGAGCTAAACTCACTTCGTATTTCTCACTTAGTGTGTAAAACTTTCCACCAAACTTGAATCGGTGAGAATGTACTTCGCTTTCGAGTTTAAGATGGCCGACGATTTCCTGTTGATTGTGTTCAAATGAAAGTACGTTCATCACTTTAGGTCCAGCGGTTTGTTCTGTGCGTTATCTGCCAATTGGTCAGTTAGTCACGGAACTGTTTTATATCTCTATATATAAAATAGCTCTTTTGTTTGTCTATCCGCTATAGAATCCTAGACTGTTTCACCGACCGGGACCGAATTCGGCACAGTTAATGTTTAGGACCCGAGAAAGGCAACGCAGCAATAACGAAATTTGGGGCTCAATTAGTTTTTAATTAATTTTTTAATGATTTTTGTCAATTTATTGGCCAACAATGTGCGAAAGTAAATAAATTGCCGTAACAGTTGCCATTCTTCATTATACATAAATGTCAATTCCAGTTTCACGCACGTTAGCGTAATACTATACCAAGAGATAAATGAAAAATATACCCATGCGGTGACGTCAAACTTTATTTCTTTTGAATTATTTATTATTAATTGAATACCCAAATCGAATCACTTGACACTCGAATCACAGTTCACTTGAATTTAAATTTTTTTCACTTTTAATTACCAAAAAATCAGTACATCTTCAAATGATCTATTTGTGATATTTATGATTAAAATAGAAAAATAATTAAAAATTAGACACACGATGAAACATTTCTTTTCAGGGATTCATTTTTTAGTGAGAATCACGCTGTGTTTACGTTTTGTATTGGTGGAGTATGCATTTAGAATTCAAATATCTCTAAAACTATTAAAGTAACAGAATAAGTACGCAGAAAAAATTATCAGTTTTTAAGGGGACTTGGTACCCTTATATTGATGAAAATATCTATTTTTTAATTTTTTGTTAAAAATATACTTTGAAACCTCTAGTATATTGGTACAAAGTTTTGAGATGATCTGACGATTGTAAGTGTATACAAAATACCTTGCATTATCTCGGCAGCCCTTTATATGCCACGCCCACTTCAGTGTTTACATTCCTTTTACTCTAAAATTTCCTCCCTGAATTACAAATAACCCAGGTGATAACCCAGGTAGTCACAAATTAAGAGTAGGGACCTCAATAAAGGAAGTATTTCTTCCAAAAATTCTACCAGTATTCGGCTTGCATCTAGTGAACTTCTGGAAATATATGTGCGTTGTGGAACTCAAAATGCTAATGAGTTTGCACAGTGTGATTTGGGCAAAGTGCCTTAAAGTTAATAAACAACGTGTAAAACTCTTTGTAACAGCAGCAGTTTGTGAATGTAATACGGGTACAATGCATACAATAATAGAAGTACAAAAGCCACTAGGAATGAATGCAGGTCATTCCAAGAAAAAACTTGGTGTTGTATTGCATTCACGAAAATTTTTGTTTCGGTAAAGGCATAATAATGCAAATTACAAACTTGCCCGTAAATTATAAAAAAATGCTATTCGTAAATGAGAACAGCCCTCCAGAAAGAGAGAAGGCGTTACATAATCAGTAGGATGTTTTTAAAATCGTCAAGTGTTATGAGCGAGGTTTGTGTACACTGTTGCTGGTGAAACACTGCAACTTGAATTTTCAAAATCTGAACGAAACTATTAATTAATGCTATAAATCTTTATTATAAATGTCTTGTAATCATGTTTATAAATATTTGCAAGCATTCTAAGAAAGATATTTAAATTGTTATTCACATTTTTCACTATTTCTCTCATTATTTCTGTTTGGAGAAGTTTTTAATAAAAGCATCTAATTATAACTAAATGTTCACCTATTCAAGGAAAATAGCAAATTGTTGCATTATTTTGACTTCATAGATTCTTGTTACTAATATTTTCAATTTTGTGGTACAGGTCATGTAATTTGCATATATGTAGATTTTAAGATGCTTCCATTTTGTACCTTAAATGGCTTATTCTGGTGTAAGATATATATATTCTGAATTGTGCTGGTTATTAATTGAAAAAAAAATTAGAATTTCACGTAATATGAGATAAACTACAGTGTAAATAATCTCGATCTTCAATTAACATTTTTAGATCTGAAGAAATTGATATTATAACCGTTAATTCTTCTGTAGCTAGAACAGATGTCATTATTTTATACCGTATCAAAAAGTGAGGCACATCAAAAAAGAATGTCAAAAAAATTTCAATTATTCTACAATTAAGAAGAAAAAATGTTAGAACCAATTAACAACGAAAAACGTTGCGTGCTTAATTTCAGTCATATAAAGACTAGTAATAATTATGCATTTTACGTAAAAAATGAATCATTAAAAAAAATTCTATTCTAAGAAAAAAAAACTAAAAAATTGGAAATGACTTATTTCAAGAAACTTCAATCATAAGAATTAATCTCGTAATCTTAAAAAAAGATAAGTTGAAATTAAATAAATTCGAAAACTAATGATTGTTTCTGAGAAATTTTGCAAGTTCCCTTTTGCCTTAATGAGAAATTAAGGCATCGTAGATATTAATGCAATTTAGTCACAAAGTTTTATGAAATTAATGCTTAATTAACTGTTTAAGGGGGGTATTAGTGAAGTCAACGTCTTCTGATATTAGACGACATTGATTGAAAATTTAAACATAGACTAACTGCAGAATAATAAAAATTTCCTTTTGAAAAGTATTTAAGATAGATTGGAAATATTTAGAAGACATTGGCTGAAATAGGTAATGCCATTAATGAAGAAAAACTTATTTTTTTCGTATTTCTATAAAATAAGTATTTTAAAATATTTTAATTACAATAGTTTGTTGTATGATTATAAAATATTAATATACGATGTAAAAATAGTTTTTTTTTACTATGCAATTGTAAGAGACATTTAAGCATACATATGTTTTCACTCCCCCCTGTGTGGATCGAACTTTCTATTATGCTGTATAAATGTGACATATTGTTCGTATAAACAGTATAAACTTTTTTTTTCTCGTATTTCCATAAAAAATCTAGCTTAAAGTAATTTTAATTATGATAGTTCCTAATATGATTATAAAATATTAATAATAATTTAAGATGCAAAAATAGTTTTTTTTAATTGTTTAAAGTAAAAATATATATAATCATATATATGTTTTCACTCCCTCTGTGTGGATCGGATTTTCTATTATGTTGCATAAATATATCATATTCTGCGTATAAACAACAAAAACTTATTTTTCTCATAATTCGATAAAATTCGTATTTTAAAATATTTTTATTATAATAGTTTACAGTATGATTATAAAATATTAATATTTTACGATGCAAAAATAGTTTTTTTTTGCTACGCAGTTGAAAAAGACATATAATGATACATATGTTTTGACTCCCCCCATGTCAATTGGATTTTCTATTATGTTGTATAAAGGTAACATATTGTGCGTATAAACAGCCAAAACTTATTTTTCTAATATTACATAAAATGTCTAGCTTAAAATATTTTATTTAGAATAGTTTATAATATGATTATAATATATTAATAATATTAAATTTTACTATTAAATTATTTTACTATTATTAAATGACTATTTAAAAAATATTAATAATATTTTACTATGCAAATATAGTTTATTTTTGATTGTGTAGTTGATAAAAATATACAATCATATGTCCCATTCCACCCTATGTGGAGTGGATTTACTATTATGCTGCATAAATGTAACATATTGTGCGTATAAAACGCATCCATGCGAATTGTCTGTTTCAAAGCTAGAGCATAATCTACCGTAATTCGTATAAACCAGATGTCTCTGGAATATAATGCTAATTATATTAATAACCAGACTAAAAATTACCTAAAGGATAGCGGAAGATAAACTACATATAATAACATCCTACAAAACATCACTGAAATCAATCAATAGCGTGTTTGAACCTCTCGTATATTTAATTAAAATTTAATGAAAACTTTATTGGAAACTGTTCTCCCTTACATTCGAATTACATATGTCAAGAGGCCATAATTGTTATCTGTGAAATGAAAACCGGGTTCTTTCACGGGAGGTGTAAACTAATTTCCAAGCTAAAACTATTTTATCGTTGCCATTTAATCTGAAATTTGCCTGGCCACTTGCGCGTATCTTTGTTTCTCTCGTCAGCGAACAAGTCCATCTCATTAGCATAAAAGTGTTGGACTGTCATATATGCTGGTGGAATTTAATTTAAACATACTGCGGCAAGCGGCATTTAGATGTTATCTTTGCTGATATCCGGGTTCTCGAGCGCTCACCGATGCGACTAATATGGGAGAAATGCGCGTTATCGATTATTTGTTATCAAACAAGATAGACTGATCCCACAAAATCCTAACGTGACAGCTTTTCAGGTGGTGTGTTAGGGCCTTGCTATCCTGCACATAATCAAGTGCCACGATGTTTGCCATCTGCTGCGCTGAAGATATTCAAATGATTAATGAACCGCATGGGAACGGTGGAGCGAATTGTACTGTTGGAGCTTTAGCACTTCAGGAAAAATGTGACAGGGATCCTTATTAAATATATGGAATAATTCACGTGTAGAGTACGAAACGGTATTAACATTGAAAAGGAATCACAATGTCACTGTAAGCAAATTTTTAACGTAGGATTAGATTCCTCCATAACGGTCCTCCGGAAAGGAAAGTTTCAGACTGTAAATCCGTCCGTCCGTACCTCAGGAGTTATACTTTTGACAGCGCGCCAAACCCAGTCTGTATCGCTTAGACAAGCAGTAAACAGTTAAACAGAAAAGTACTAAAATGCATCAAAATTTTGGCATACATATATGTATACATATATACATAACATATACATACATATATACATACAAAAGAGTTAAGCCACAATAAGTAATCCTACGTTAATAACCCGCGGTAGCTTCGTTAGAAGAGACTACCTGAAATTTTTTTAACGTAGGATTACGTTCCTCCATAACGGTCCTCCGGAAAGCAAAATTTTAGATGTCCTACATCACGAGTTATAATTTTGGCAGTGCGACAAACCCAGTTTGTATCGCTTGGGCAAGCAGTAAACAGTTAAACAGAAAAGTACCAAAATGGGTCAAAATTTTGACTTACTTACGCACACACACACACACACACACACACACATATATATATATATATATATATATATATATATATATATATGTATATATATATATATATATATATATATATATATATATATATATACATACATATATACATACGAAAGAGGTAGGCAACGAAAAGTAATCTTACATTAACAACCCTACGGCAGTTTCGTTAGAAGAGACTACCTGAATTTTTTTTATTATTATTGTGGTAGGAAATTTATATGCTTTAATATAAGAGCATCCATACATTTCCCCTAAAGTCGTTTTACTTTTATTTTAAATTTTACATTCATTAATTTTTTTTCTCATATCTCCGAAAAAAACTAAAATTGTTGTGTTTAGAACTAAATGTTTTGGGCTCGAGGTAGCCTAGTGGTAGCGCGTCGGATTTTGATCCTGAGGGTGCTTCGATAAAATCCCGACCTGCGCCGTTGAATTCCTCCACGTCTAGGCGCCGGATAACCGCACGTTAAAACCGTAGACCGAAAAGTCCCTCTATGAGGTCAGAGTGGGAGGATGAGGGTACGATCCCCCCCAGCTGTTGCCCCTGGAATTGCTCGGTAAAAATTGATGTGGCACCTGGCTAAGTCGGACTCCGACACTTGCGGTGCCATTATAAACCGCAAGCCCTTTATGCCCCCCTCAACCTGCTAGCCTATGTGGACCTGGTCTCGAGTGTTTCCGCCTAGGGGGCATTAGAAACAACAACAACAACACTAAATGTAGTAATATGTACAGTGAAAAAAAACATACAGGATAAAATTTTCATGTATAGTAGTAGATATATCGCTTACTCCTTTCAACAACGTCATATCTCAGAAATCGGTGATTTTTAGTTTACCTGTTTTCAGAATGCCCTGAAAGAGTAGTATATCCCTGCAAGATCGTCATATCTCCCCGCTCAATATTTAGCCACTCGAGAGCAGAACATTTATTTTTAATACATTTTATTCTGCTTTTAAACTTTAAAATCACTCTCCTGTAAAATCACGTATTTTGAGATACGACGCTGTTGATAGGAGTGAGCGATATATGAATTATATATATAATAGCCGTTGTCTCTGTATAACACTTCCGGGCTGTACTCATCTTTCAATTGAAGCCCTCAGTAAACAAACAGCCGGGTAGGCTTAATTTCAATTTCAGATGTGGATCAGAATTTTTTCTTACCTAAAAACTAATATCTTCTCCATCAAATCACGTTTTTTCAACCTATTTTTCTATAAAACATTCAGAACTAAAAAAATGGATGTTTTTAGCTGTATATTTAACAGTTTTTAAAAATCTGTTTACGTTTGCGATGAATTCTGAAAGTACACAAACTTGAATGTGAATGAATCAAGTAGCTCAAGTATTCATATCGCGTAGTGAGCTGTAAAAAACTGGATGGCAGTCTACTACTCCAATCGCATGAAAAACTAAATAAATAAAAAATAATGAAAGGGTTTACTTTTTCAAGTTGTCGATTAAATGCAATATTGTTAGATAATTCGGGATATTCTTTAACTTTCATATACTTTTTCCATTATGACGTCATTATTAGTATTATGACTTCAAACTGACGGGTTGGATGGCAGTCTACTACTCCAATCGCATGAAAAACTAAATAAATAAAAAAATAATGAAAAGGTTTGCTTTTACAAGGTGTGGATTAAATGCAATATTGTTAGATAATTCGGGATATTCTTTAACTTTCATATACTTTTTCCATTATGACGTCATTATTAGTATTATGACTTCAAACTGACGGGTTGGATGGCAGTCTACTACTCCAATCGCATGAAAAACTAAATAAATAAAAAATAATGATAAGGTTTGCTTTTACAAGGTGTGGATTAAATGCAATATTGTTAGATAATTCGGGATATTCTTTAACTTTCATATACTTTTTCCATTATGACGTCATTATTAGTATTATGACTTCAAACTGACGGGTTGGATGGCAGTCTACTACTCCAATCGCATGAAAAACTAAATAAATAAAAAATAATGATAAGGTTTGCTTTTACAAGGTGTGGATTAAATGCAATATTGTTAGATAATTCGGGATATTCTTTAACTTTCATATACTTTTTCCATTATGACGTCATTATTAGTATTATGACTTCAAACTGACGGGTTGGATGGCAGTCTACTACTCCAATCGCATGAAAAACTAAATAAATAAAAAAATAATGAAAAGGTTTGCTTTTACAAGGTGTGGATTAAATGCAATATTGTTAGATAATTCGGGATATTCTTTAACTTTCATATACTTTTTCCATTATGACGTCATTATTAGTATTATGACTTCAAACTGACGGGTTGGATGGCAGTCTACTACTCCAATCGCATGAAAAACTAAATAAATAAAAAAATAATGAAAAGGTTTGCTTTTACAAGGTGTGGATTAAATGCAATATTGTTAGATAATTCGGGATATTCTTTAACTTTCATATACTTTTTCCATTATGACGTCATTATTAGTATTATGACTTCAAACTGACGGGTTGGATGGCAGTCTACTACTCCAATCGCATGAAAAACTAAATAAATAAAAAAATAATGAAAAGGTTTGCTTTTACAAGGTGTGGATTAAATGCAATATTGTTAGATAATTCGGGATATTCTTTAACTTTCATATACTTTTTCCATTATGACGTCATTATTAGTATTATGACTTCAAACTGACGGGTTGGATGGCAGTCTACTACTCCAATCGCATGAAAAACTAAATAAATAAAAAAATAATGAAAAGGTTTGCTTTTACAAGGTGTGGATTAAATGCAATATTGTTAGATAATTCGGGATATTCTTTAACTTTCATATACTTTTTCCATTATGACGTCATTATTAGTATTATGACTTCAAACTGACGGGTTGGATGGCAGTCTACTACTCCAATCGCATGAAAAACTAAATAAATAAAAAAATAATGAAAAGGTTTGCTTTTACAAGGTGTGGATTAAATGCAATATTGTTAGATAATTCGGGATATTCTTTAACTTTCATATACTTTTTCCATTATGACGTCATTATTAGTATTATGACTTCAAACTGACGGGTTGGATGGCAGTCTACTACTCCAATCGCATGAAAAACTAAATAAATAAAAAAATAATGAAAAGGTTTGCTTTTACAAGGTGTGGATTAAATGCAATATTGTTAGATAATTCGGGATATTCTTTAACTTTCATATACTTTTTCCATTATGACGTCATTATTAGTATTATGACTTCAAACTGACGGGTTGGATGGCAGTCTACTACTCCAATCGCATGAAAAACTAAATAAATAAAAAAATAATGAAAAGGTTTGCTTTTACAAGGTGTGGATTAAATGCAATATTGTTAGATAATTCGGGATATTCTTTAACTTTCATATACTTTTTCCATTATGACGTCATTATTAGTATTATGACTTCAAACTGACGGGTTGGATGGCAGTCTACTACTCCAATCGCATGAAAAACTAAATAAATAAAAAAATAATGAAAAGGTTTGCTTTTACAAGGTGTGGATTAAATGCAATATTGTTAGATAATTCGGGATATTCTTTAACTTTCATATACTTTTTCCATTATGACGTCATTATTAGTATTATGACTTCAAACTGACGGGTTGGATGGCAGTCTACTACTCCAATCGCATGAAAAACTAAATAAATAAAAAAATAATGAAAAGGTTTGCTTTTACAAGGTGTGGATTAAATGCAATATTGTTAGATAATTCGGGATATTCTTTAACTTTCATATACTTTTTCCATTATGACGTCATTATTAGTATTATGACTTCAAACTGACGGGTTGGATGGCAGTCTACTACTCCAATCGCATGAAAAACTAAATAAATAAAAAAATAATGAAAAGGTTTGCTTTTACAAGGTGTGGATTAAATGCAATATTGTTAGATAATTCGGGATATTCTTTAACTTTCATATACTTTTTCCATTATGACGTCATTATTAGTATTATGACTTCAAACTGACGGGTTGGATGGCAGTCTACTACTCCAATCGCATGAAAAACTAAATAAATAAAAAAATAATGAAAAGGTTTGCTTTTACAAGGTGTGGATTAAATGCAATATTGTTAGATAATTCGGGATATTCTTTAACTTTCATATACTTTTTCCATTATGACGTCATTATTAGTATTATGACTTCAAACTGACGGGTTGGATGGCAGTCTACTACTCCAATCGCATGAAAAACTAAATAAATAAAAAAATAATGAAAAGGTTTGCTTTTACAAGGTGTGGATTAAATGCAATATTGTTAGATAATTCGGGATATTCTTTAACTTTCATATACTTTTTCCATTATGACGTCATTATTAGTATTATGACTTCAAACTGACGGGTTGGATGGCAGTCTACTACTCCAATCGCATGAAAAACTAAATAAATAAAAAAATAATGAAAAGGTTTGCTTTTACAAGGTGTGGATTAAATGCAATATTGTTAGATAATTCGGGATATTCTTTAACTTTCATATACTTTTTCCATTATGACGTCATTATTAGTATTATGACTTCAAACTGACGGGTTGGATGGCAGTCTACTACTCCAATCGCATGAAAAACTAAATAAATAAAAAATAATGAAAAGGTTTGCTTTTACAAGGTGTGGATTAAATGCAATATTGTTAGATAATTCGGGATATTCTTTAACTTTCATATACTTTTTCCATTATGACGTCATTATTAGTATTATGACTTCAAACTGACGGGTTACCTTCTAGTTAGATATAAACGAAGATTATGTAGGAGAATTCAGAGCTATTATTTTTTATCATTTTCATGCAATCTTCATCTGTTGAAATTTCGGGAATTTCGTATCAATAAGCGTTGAGCAAAGGAGCTGAAGAACTAAACCTATAATTTTTCTTCCGTTTTTAATTTCTGAAAACTGTATTTATAAAAATAATCACATACAAAATTAAGGATATCCATTTCTTTCTATCACTGTTAAATTATACAAAATTTTTTGAATAGGTTTTTTTATGAAGAAAGAATATCGAAATTTAAATGACTGTTATGCAATTGATTGACAATAAATTACGGTTAAAAATTAAATAGAAAATTAAGGATATCCATTTCTTTCTTTCACTGTTAAATTATACAAAATTTTTTGAATAGGTTTTTTTATGAAGAAAGAATATCGAAATTTAAATGACTGTTATGCAATTGATTGAAAATAAATTACGGTTAAAAATTAAATACAAAATTAAGGATATCCATTTCTTTCTATCACTGTTAAATTATACAAAATTTTTTTAATAGGTTTTTTTATGAAGAAAGAATATCGAAATTTAAATGACTGTTATGCAATTGATTGAAATTAAATTATGGTTAAAAATTAAATAGACTCTAGAGAGTTTATTAGGAAATGACAATTTTTTTTTATCTAAAAGGCGCTTAAAATATACAATCACGATAAATGGGTCTTATAACCACCTGAACTGTTAAAATAGCCGGAAGAGAAATACGATAGTAAGTAATTTCACAAGAGAGGTTATAAACATCTATCAGTTTATTTTAGAATATACATTAGGATAGAGTGGGAAAAGAAATTAATGTAAAACTATATCCCTGATTGAATATATATATATAAATATTTTAACGCCATAATAATGTTTCTTAAAATTGAAGCGTTGTTTTGTCAATATACATATACTCAATAGATCTTAAGACTTAGTATAAATCATGTTAGAAGGTCCCTATTCTTTTACTAAATATAACTATAAAATTTGCAATTTAAAAAAAAGGTCTGCATTGAAAAACCTAACAAACTATAATAGTAAAATTATGTTAATTTAAATTAAAAGAAAATAACGAAATAAATACAAAATATTCGCGTTCATATAATGTGAGAATAAAGAAAGTGTTCTCTAAATTTTTATTTTATTTTCATTTTGATGATAAGTATATAACTACATGTATTATTGTTATATTTCGGGAGGATTTAAATAGATTAAATTATAAACTACACAAAAAACTTTATTCCTTTCGTTTGACTACAGTTATTTTAAACAGATGTAATTATGCCATTTCGTAGTAAGAGCCATTATTCTGTTTTGTACAGACCAAACATTCATAAAAATACATAGTTAAAGAAAGTTCTTAATAAATAAATTTCCAGAATTACGGACATCTAGGGCGTTGATATTTCGTAACAGACTTTGAGGATTCCTATTATTCTGTTGAAAATAGGTTTTTATAGCCGTTAGGAATCGGCCCTAAACTGTTGGCTTGTTCTGTTTAGCTCGAGAATCAAAAGGGTGGTAGCAGCGCTGCATAAACCCATCAACCAAATCAGGATTGAACGAGATTTTATAGCCTCAAAAGCTACAAAAACGTAGAATTGGAATACAAAAGAATGAAATTAAAAGCCCATCCATAGTACTCAGGGGTGTATATTTTCTCTTCACTGTAGCGGAATCCCGCTTGCTCAGGAATGAGACTTATATGTGAAGGCCTTATTTGAAAAGTGGTTCAAGTCCATTCTTCTTCATTTTGAGATACAGAGCCTTAAAGTCTAATGAGTGCTAAGAAATGACTGCTGAAGTCCGATTTGTAATGCCCTCTGTTGGCAGCAGAAATAAGCTGGTGGTGGACCAGTTTAAAAATAAGATAAAAATGACTTGTATGAGCATGAAAGTGAGGCTAACTCCATTTTTTTTTAAAAGTGGTGTTGGACTACTATTCAAATGAGTCCTTCATGTGTAAAAAGGCTATTTATATAATATTTTGTTGAAGATATAGCAAAAGGCTTCTATTCTGAGTTAATGAGAAACAGCGCAAATAAATAATGGGATTGAAATCGAATCCGGACACGTGTCATTGAATACCTTCGTGTCTAGGCCAGATATGGGCACGTTAAATGCGTAGATCGAAATGTCCGTCTATTAGCGCATATAGATTGGTACAGAGTTCTTTGCCTGCAGACCCCGGACTCCTGTCATCACATTAGTCACGGTAACATTAGACACGGTATTTACAACCACCCCCATGGTTTCCTTGATCTGGTGTCTCCCCCGACCCCGCTCGACACCATTTGACCCGCTGACCCCCCGCCCTTTCTTTGATGGACCGCCAAAGGAGGCGATCCACGCATAGTACAGAGTACAGAGTGAACATAAATCACTGGATTCCCCAAGGCACAGGCAGAGAACTCTGCACCAATGTATATGCACCATATGAGGTCAAAGAGGGTGGGAGAGGCTGTGATCCCCCCAGATTTCACCCCTGGTGCTCGGTCAAAATTGAGGAGGTAACTAGCTAAGACGGACTTCGACCTTGTGGTGCTATATAAACCGGATCCACACTCATCAGCCCGAAGCCTTTATGGATCTGGTCTGGAACTTCCAGTCAAGGATCATTAGAAACAACAACAACAACAATGGGATTGACGTCCGTTGAGGGTTCCTAGTAGTTGATGCATCGATATACCTAAAATAGTCACATATAACTTAAAAATGAACTATCTAAACCTTATAAATAAGAAACCTACGCTACTTTAAAAACTTGATTCAATTAAAACTATCATAAAATTTACATGGAATGTTTGCTTACCTTCCACAAAATTTCTGTTATGTTCGTTTATTTTGCGAAGGATTTTTACATTCTAAAAGTATGTGTTTCATTTTTAACGCTTATGTCTTTGCAGTACTCGAATAATCCTTTCATGGATAATAGGAAACTCGGTAAACGAAAGAACAATAGAGTGTCTATGCACTAAACATCATTAAATTGTATTACTTTGTCTTCAGATTAAAATAGAATGTACAAAAAGTTAATTAAACTTAAACTTAAATGTGGAGTGGATTTTAGCAAAAAGTTATCTAGTAAATAAAAAAAAAGAAATGGAATTTAATCTTGCTTTATATGTTTATCTATGTTTAATATATTAGAAAAGCAATTATTCTAAATTTTAAATTTCTTCGTTTACAATCAATGATTCTTAGCTCTATTAAAGCGAGATTCGCGTTATTTAATAAGTGAAATCACGAAAGCAAATCCGCAATTTCTATATGTAATGATCTTGTCTAACTTGCAAGGAGTAAGTCGCGCTAGTTTAGGTAAGGGGCTTGTGCCTAAAAGACTACAATACATGGCTCGACAAACTGTTTGTTATCCACTTTTGTCTTTCACAGGTTTTCTTACAAATACTTTGTCGCAAATCACATAATCTCACTGATATGTATACCTTTACAAAAAGAACTTTAGTTTTACTGATTTATGTCATTTCTGTTAAAAACGTGTCGTTATGCAGATACTTCAAGATACCTAACTCAAACCTTTAAAAAACAAGAAAACTACGAAATTTGAGAGGTTTTAGTCAAATATTTAGTTGCTAACAGTTACCTATTATTAATTTTTTTAACGTTTTCTGAAATTCTGAGTTTCTTCTCGAAACATTCCTCGAAAGAAGAAAATAATTCTCTCGGTTAAAATGAAAAATACATGTTTCTGTGAGTGCACTGCACAGAAGTTTCTTAAAGAAAGGAAGAAGCATATCGGATTGTTTGAGACGCAATTTCAAATTATACTGTGTAGGCTTTTTTAAGCCTTGACACGTTATCGATTTAGCCATCGTAGCTCTAATTCATCTTAAAAATTGTTGTTGGTCAACTAATTTCACCTTTCATTGCTTCCAGAGAGAACTTTGCGTAATTTTTTTTAATATAGGACTGGGCCCATTTAAATATTTTCAAAATACTTTTATTTTTATTGCAGAAAGTTCTAGTCATTTAAAAACAAGTAAATATCTGTGAAAAAAAAAGTTATTCATAATTTTATCATTAATTGACAGTATTGACATTTCCTCGACAAATTCAAACCAGATAAAGGATTATCTCTAAAACCATAGGTATTGATATATTTTTGTCCCCATACTTAAGTTTTTTCATGATAGTGTAAGGTCCATTTTTTTATCACATCGCATTGCTAAAAAAAAAAGTTGTTTGTTATCTTTATTGTAACATTACTACAAGATGTGTGGCAACAGTAGTAGTTGGTTATTATAAGAACGCTTCGCTTGTATTATGATCGCCGTTGTGTGTTTATCTTATTAAATGCCATTTTATAATATTCTTCACCTCAGCGTTAACTTTTAAAATAACATATTCCTTGTTTACTAACCATACCTTATAATAGTGTGTACCGAAAATTCATCTTGTCTAGTTAGAAAAAAATACATTATAACAGACCTAAAGAGGCACCCTTTGAAGATTTTCAGAGCTGTAATTCCTTGTCTGGATTAACTAGTATCATAGCTAAGAGGATAAGGTTAAGAGATTATTAATATTGTCAACAAAAATATTTTTTCTATTGCTGTAGTTCAAGTAATTATTACTTGTTCGGAAAGAATATATATATATATATATATATATATATATATATATATATATATATATATATATATATATATATATATATATATATATATATATATATATATATATATATATATATATATATATAAGAATCAATATCGCAGAAACAAATACAAATGTATTATTTCCATGTTAAAATTTTCGCTTTAAAGAATCAATCCACCGGTTTTAAGAATCAGCTTGCACTCTTCGCTTTCCTTTCAATTTCCCCAAAAAAAGCCACTTAAACACTCAAAACGCACGAAGTTCTTTCTTTATTTTTTTTTTTAAGAAAGAGTGATAAGATGGGATGGAATACAGTCGTAAAATGCATCTCTTTTTTTGTTAGACATAACATAATAGTTTCTCCTTAAACGCTTTAGCACAACACTGTCCTATTAGTTTGACCCAGGGGCATCTCTACCCTTCCAGGTCCGATTTCACTTTTCTCCACTGACAAACAAAGACAGCGACTCTTTTTTTCCCCTCCTCCCACATCCTGGTAGGCCTCCTGAACCCTGAAACACATAAATCTTCGGCGAAGTGTCCACTATTACTTAGGCAAACGTCACATTAGTACGTACTCGTAGATTCAGCACGTTATCAAACCGTGAAACGTAAGCTAGTAGGTGAATCTTCGTCTGAGACGATTGGTATTGAAAGAGGTATAAACAGACTCCTGAAAACTTCATTACGTCAAACTACCATAGAAAACTTTTTCTTGCACCCTTCCTGTAGTTGAAATGTTAAACTGTTAAGCAGGTATGTTGTAACAAATATTGGATTTTTTCTTCTTTTATTATAATCATGTGTATCTACTTATAGGTCAAGAAATTAAATTGTATTTTTAAAATTATAAACAATAATTTTAATAAAAGATAATTAACGTAAATTAAAGCGTATTTTATGGTAAAATATCTATTATATGTATATATAAATGTGTGTGTGCCTGACCAAAAACACAAATTTCGGCTATAAGAATCAACCGCTTATAAGAATCAAAAACAGTAATAAGAAACGTGATTCTTATAAGCGGAAATCACTGTATATGTATGTATGTATGTATGTATGTATATATATATATATATATATATATATGTATATATATATATATATATATATATATATATGTCATATACGAGTAATTAGAGGAATGAGATAAAACCTATTCGCGTTGTTTCTGAAGGTTGTTTATACTTACGTAAATGCATTTCATTAAAGTATACGATGAATGGTTTAAATTCTGTTTTTTTCTTATCAGCTAAAATTATGCCAAATAGCTGAAAACGTTTTTTTCGCTGCTGCGCAGCGCAAGCGTTAAATGTTCAGTTTTTAATGAATTCTAATTAAAATTATTTTGTTGCTTGATGTGTTCTAATGTATTGTTTCCAATTAAAATGATTTAATTGTTATTTTTAAAGAAGCATTCGTTCATTTGAGATTCTTCCTACACTTTTTAAGTCTACCCTTTTGTGATTAGAGAACGTGAAGAATAAAATAAATGTGTGAGAGTTTGTATTTTTGCTTTCAATACTTTTGTATTTTCGTTTAAATGGAGTGAAGGTTTTTACTTATAGCATAATCTTAAGAAGTTAATCTATATACAACAGGAAATGATACATTTATATATTATTTCTCGTGGTAGATTTATAGAATGTAAATGCTCACCGAAGCGCAGAAAATACGATACATTGGTGTGCTATGAAAAATCTGTTTTCAACCAACGTGAATTATTACTGACTAACTAACCAATAGCTCAACAGTCCATTGTTGACCAAGGCCGGTGGTGGTCTGGTTTCTTGACCGTGGGCTTGGGGTGTCATGCAGCATATGTCTCGGGTAGGTGTTCAAGCCTGCCGCTGGACCCCCAGAGTTAGCTCCCAAGCATACTTGGTCCTCATTTTATCGACCCACTCAAGGGATAAAAAGCTGAATTATTATTACTAAATGATATTGTGACCACACTCTAGCTGTACATAAGAAATCTGGAATTTATTAAACTAAAATGATATAGACAAAAACAAATAAAGCAATTTGTGGTAAATCTGCTATAAACAAGCTGTATGTATTCACGAAAAGTCGCTTAGAGTGGCGGAAGATAAAGTGAAACTACTGTTAATCTTCTTAAGGTATTACATTCTTCCTTGTGGTGTAATTTCCGTTGCATCACAGCAATTTTATACCTCACAGCAGATACATCCCAGCACGTTATAATAATGTATAGCAATATATAATAATGCAAGAACAATAAGTTAGAACTAAAGCACTCAATTAAGATTTATGACACATTATATTCAAGATTAATTGTACGCAGGATCGTGCCCATACTAGAGCTCTTTCAGGTGTATCTAATATTTCCTGATGTGATATTGAACTTTGGTACCTTAAAGTAAACCTTTTTGTATCTTTTTGCATCTTTAATTTTTTTATCAAGTGTTCATTTTCTGACCTCCCAAAGAAAAAGCATGAAATATATTTTGACTATAACTGGTAGAAACCTGTGTAGTTTCGCATGACCTTTTGTATTCATCTCGTTTAAATTCACTTCTCAACACATTTTCTTCCCAGATACTTATGCAGCCCCTAAACAAGCGCTATAAGAAACTCATCGGAATATGATAATTTGGGTTAATTGCACAAGCAATCGATGATGCAACTTTAACACGGCAATGTAGATTAGTTCGGCCTGACAGAATATTTTTTAACGGCATAAAGGTTCACAACTCGAAGAAGCAATCGGAATATGATAATTTGGGTTAATTGCACAAGCAATCGATGATGCAACTTTAACACGGCAATGTAGATTAGTTCGGCCTGACAGAATATTTTTTAACGGCATAAAGGGTTCACAACTCGAAGAAGCAATCGAAAAACTGTCAAATTTCGTCGAAAGAACTGAGAGAAATTCAGCAAGGAATCTAATTAACGTCTGGGGTCGAAAGATTAGTTTGAAATCAAGTAGATTTAATGATTTTTAACCGTATTTACTAGAATAAATGAGGTATTTTCCGATTCATTTTAATAAACATCGTAAAAAACTTAAATGTTTATAATTTCGGTCACATTCAATGAATTATATATATTTATACTTAGAATTAATAAAGATGCAAATTTAGGTAATAATCAGGAGCGGATTATTAATCAGTTGAATTACTGATCCGAATAAATAGAACATGAATTTACGTATCAAAAAGATTGATTATCTCATGTAAAATTTGACGTACAAATCCAGAGTTCGATAAAAGATCGGTAATTTGAAATCAAAAGGGTAATCAAAATAATCAGTATCTTAACAAATAGCATGATCAGATAAGGGAAATTAAAAGTAAATCATTAGAGAGAAAGTAAAAATTTGACCGGGCATATTTATTGATCAAAGTTAAGTTTTCAGTTTCATCTACCCCATTGAACATACATTCCACTTTTAATGTGACCATAAATTACCTCTTAATTCGAGCCTCGCAAGTAATAAATACCCTTTCTTACTCCTGACTGATTTTAACATTATGATTTATCTTACAAGTATCTGTTCAGCTTGTTACATTACTGCGGTTGAGACAAACTACGATTAATAATATTAAAAGCCTATTCATTGACATAAATTATACAGACCTTGCTTTGAGATAGATTTGTTTGCAAAAGCTATTAAGCTCATTTAAGACTGATATCTCTCGCTGTTCTTTGAGTCAAACCCTTAGGAAGAATCGAAATCTTCCACTGCAGTTTCGACGGTTTCAGGGAAACACCGTTTTCTAATGAGACAAACTGAGTTTGATCGATATTCTCTTCCCATTTCATTCCAACGAGATAAATGTCATTTCTCAATGAATGTGTATGGAAATTAGAACTACAGCGTTGCAGATTTTTCAAACTTGCCTCTCGGCGGTAATAGGAATTCAATCATACTTTCTCTGACTTTTACAAAGAGAATTTCAATAGCACAGTCTTATCTGGTGAGAGTGATGGAAAATTTATTGTGGGAAAAATGTGAAACTTTCAACCAACAATAGCTTATATAAAACTCTTACATGAAATTAAAAAAATTGTAAGATAAAACATTTTTCAAATGCTATCTTGAGAAATATATGTTTTTAAGAGAAATATAAGTTTTGGGAGGTATTACATTATTATTTTCATTTCTAACACGTTTTTATGAAATCCTCTTTTCAATGTCTTGTAAATTTTCTTCACAATATGTTACGTTTTTTTACCATAGTGCAATTTAAAAATACAGGTTATAGCAGTTAGGCAACATTTCGCAGGCAAGTTGTACTAGCACAAGAAAAGCAAATGAATCAAGAGCTATAAACAGATTCCTCCATGTTGAATAGCTGATATGGTTTTAGAGCAAATAGATATTAAGAAGAAGACATTGTCTTGTAGCAAGAAATTGGTACCCTCATGTTCAACTTGTTAGGAAAGTAAAGGAGTTTTAGAATTTTCAGTTTAGGTGCAGTTTAGTACCATGATTCTTTGCTAGATATCAACTATAGTTATGAGTTAACAAAACACAATGTTGCCACTCATAGTATAGCCTTTATTTAAGACATGACTTGGGTATTTTCTAAGTGTTTTCGTTTTCCTTGAAAAAGAAGATTTCTCTTGCTTTTAACAGTTTAATATGTCCGTATATTTTCATTTATTTTCAACTTCGTAAATTATTTCGGGTCAGTCCTATTTTTCTTATGTATTTATTTGGTGATTTTTTTACATTAATTTACAAACTTAGTTATCTAGTTTACAAATGTCCCAGTTTACGAAGAGTCCGAGTTTTCACAGCTGTTTCAGATGCGTTTCTTTCCATAGCTTTTCCGGATAGCCAGTCTCTTAGAGTCTTATCCGGGTGCTGACTGCAGCTCAAAGTCTTCCGGTATGCTTCATATCGTGCGGTGTTTACATTTTATCTGTTCGGAGTGAAACATTTAAAAAATATCGGCTTCCCTTCTCTTCTTCAGCAAGTTGGATGTAGATGTTGTAGATGCAGCTGCTGGTTGTTCTTGCTCTCAGTTTTCTGTCCCCTGTCAAATTGGAGCCAGTTTCGTTGATACTACAAAAAATGTGCCCGTATTAACAACACCGTGAGTTTGCTAAATCCGTGTTACATGAGCGGAATATTGAAAAAAAAGCGTTATGGAATAAATGAGATTAAAAGGTGCCTTCCCTGGAGTTTGGAGTTTACCATCTCCACCCAGGTGACTGGTTTTTTTCCCACTATATCTCTCCAAACTCTTTAGATGCTGTTGAATTAAAGAATGTCATTCGATTAAGAATTTGATTTTACTGGACTAACGAAAAGAATAATTGGTTTTTGTACTCAACTCTCCATTTTTTTCCACTACAGACTAATTAGGTACTCGGACACAAATAAATATCTCAAAGCCGAGGAATTCTGATTTAATAAATTATTTGATTCACATATACGCATCTTTCATGATGCACTTATATCCACCGAATATTTGAATAATTACCAAAAGAATAGATTTTATTATGGGCATTTTTGCCGACAGAATATGTTTTTCAAAACTACTGTCCGTTTTCCATCTACGAAAAACAAAATCCTACTCCAAAAGAATAAAAATTCAAAGTTCGTTTTGCTGATCACATGATCTCAGTTTTTACACGAAGAGATGGTCATGCCAGACGAATCGGCGCTCTCATTTCCGTCTGTTTTCGAGTCATCATATGCTATATAAAATATCCTTACCTTCAATATTCTGCATAGTACCTTTTTCATAGTTTATGATGAAACTTATGAAGATGTTCTGGCGTTATTTTCTGCTGCTATCCAATTTCGTAATTTTATATTATAGGACAGTAGGATATTTTAGTATATGATATCACAGATAACCAAGGATAAATAAATCTGCGGTGGATCGTAAGTATTGCCTTTTAGAAAAGAGGACCACAGCAAGATAAATAAACCTTTTTCTAGATTGATTCAAATTTGTCTTTGTGCCACTTGCACTTGGAACGTAACAAAATGATTATTTGATTAAATAGGGGCAAAAAATTATTCTCCAAGATATGTCATATACTATTAAATGTGGCAGAAATTTTTTTTATTCCTTCTCGAATATCAAATTTGTGAATGATAAACTAGACATGTGAGTTTTAACGTAGGATTACGTTCCTCAATAACGGTCCTCTGGAAAGAAAAAAATTGTCCGTCCTGCGTCGCGAGTTATAATTTTGGCAGCGCGCCAAACCCAGTAGCAGTAAACAGTTAAACAAAAAAGTACCAAAATGCGTCAAAAAAATAAAAGAGGTAGGCAATGATAAATAATCCTACCTTAACCCGTGGTAGTTTGGTTAGAAGAGACTACCGGGAATAGTTTTGTTAACATTTTTTTACCAGTCATACTTGCAAATTCCAGCCTATTGAATTATGAGTATTTACCTCAAAGGAGACAAAATTACTCTGATTTTGATTGCTATAAGTTTCCTACAAAATAGTATGTAAGAATGTTTAAGGTTTCTTGGAAATAATGTATAGTATGCTGCAAAACATATTAAGTACCATAAATTAACCTTAGATACAAACTTAAATGAGCAATATTGTTGCTGTAAAAACTGATTAATTTTCAATACCGTTAAAACAAACTTCAAAATATCTGAAATAAAATAGTAAGTTTTTTTTCTGCTTAAGTGTCAGAGTAAAATATTTTAACTGAATAAATTATGACTGTCACCTATCAGGGCCTTTCAATTTCAATTACGACGATATTACGAGCAGTTCTTCCGAAAAAAAATATGATTCTTAGTACTTTTTCCTAGTTATTTTATTGGATGGTAAGTGAGGTATAACCTGTATAATGGTGAATATTTCATGAATCAGTAATCGAAATGGGATCGAAATTTTGTGTACTTTTATAATAAAACAGTGCAAGTTCGATAATTTAAAAAAAGGCAATGACTTTAAAAAGAAAATATGCAATTTGTAAAAAAGGTGCCAAAATGTCACATAAACTTTAAAAAAAAAAACCCTTGCGAAACCCTGGTTCTAGGGTGATAATAAAGGGTGTGGTACTTCTTACAGACACGCAAGCCAAAAATCAATTATTCACACTTTCCATAGGTCTTCTTTCTTGAACCGTGTGCGAAACAAGTCCCAGTCCTGCAGTGCAGCTGATTTTAGAGCAGGAATATTCTTTGGTAGACGTTGATGTTATGGAATTCGCATCCTTCTTGCAAAACCATGCTTGCTCAATGGTATTCATAAGCGGAATTTTTGATGTCGATTGTCTTCGTAACCGGAATTTTTGATGTCGATTGTCTTCATAACCGGAATTTTTGATGTCGATTGTCTTGGGCCGGATATCTTCACTCTTAAGAAAATCGTGGATCATCGGAAATCATGGAAGGTTCATTTTATCATCTATAAATATGAATTATAGAACCCTGATTCTTCGATATAGCAGAGATATCGTGTTCAATATTTTGTGTTTGTACCTTTTGTCAGTACATACCAATATTGAAGAATGGGGAAGATATGGAACTCTGTTAAAGAATTCAAAACTGTGCTCGCCTTTCCTGAGAAAGCCACTGCTTTTAAGCTGGTCCCATTCAGTGATGGCTAAGTCCTGCAATGTCTGCAATGATAGCAATGTCTTTTCCATTCTGCTACAAAAAGATACAATATGAATTACACTGTAAATTATGTCTCGACTTTCAATGAAGGCATGTTTCCACACTGATTCAATGTCTAGTTTCCATACTCTCCTCTGTAAACTTGTGCACAAAGGCGAGATCTACACAAACCGCTCGACTTTAATATGTAAACCAATTTCCCTAACAAAACAGCTTGTCTGGATTCAGTAGTTTCTGGGGCGACTTTAAGTTCTATTTGAAAGGAAATTCATAAATTATTCACAGACGATATGCTGCTAATACCTGATACTTGTACTACTGTAGGGGTTTCAACTCTTGGACGACCTTGTACTATTGTCATCTACATTTTGTTAATATTTTTTCAGGGTGTGGTGATGGCACTTTGTGAGACACTCAGCGCTTTGGAAGTTTGCATCAGTGACTATCCTGACTCCATCATTCCTTTGATTCTACCATTTAAAAAAGATCAACTTGACGTCTTTCTGCGAAATTCTGCTTTTGTGAACGGTGACAACAACATTTACGAAAATTGAAAAGAAACAGACTAAGACATGAATACGTTGGTATAAGTATCATAATACACACTCGTATATAAAAGTAAAAAGATAATCAATAA
Source organism: Dolomedes plantarius (assembly GCA_907164885.2). Lineage (NCBI taxonomy): Eukaryota > Metazoa > Arthropoda > Arachnida > Araneae > Dolomedidae > Dolomedes > Dolomedes plantarius. Next base: position 48,659,123 of record OU015498.1, on the reverse strand, counting down.
TCCATAGTTCTTTTACTGATGATGTATATAATGAACTCGTCTAAATATAGAAGAGAGTAAATGATCGGAAGCAAATACCAAAGTTCTAATTTTCCCTTAATGTTTATAGTAATTCTACCATAAATGTAAAATAATACTTAACGGTATCTTAGTATGTGCAAACCTGACTTTAACTGATCTAATAATATTATGGTAATTAATGAATGGTTGGTACAGGGAATTTTCCATACTTGTACGTAATCCAAATTGCGATGGCTAAGTACATCAACCTAAACTTGTGTAGAACTTTAGGAGAAATAATTCAGTTAAAATCAAATTTCAATAAAGTCATCTTTTATAAGAATCAGATCGAGTACTCAGGACCAAAGATGACATTCAAGATCTATTAAAAATGTATTTTCTAACTTCTATCCTACCGGAAAGCCTTTCACTTTATTTAAGGAAAATTTGCTAAAAACCTTTTATTTACGTGAATTCAAATCATCTGAACCGAGATTTTGTTTACAGAACATATATTATATTTGAAGCTCTGATTAAATGCACTTCAGTTTCATTCAAGTGTAACACCTCCTGAATGAACCAGCATTTTAATCGACATCTTTGAAGGAATTTCCTTAGTTTTCTGAGAAAAGGATTTCTAATGAAATGAACTACGTCCTGGTCGATAATTTCTCCAGTTTCATATCGCTCGTGTGAAGACTTCAACCGAGAAAGTCGCTTTCATGCTAATTTCTTCAGATATGCAAATTTTCAGAGCTACGTTAAGAGGTACTTTTGTAAGCATGTATAAGTTTGAAATTTTGTTTGAAATTTAGTTAAAATATTATGGTTGAATACAGGAATATTAAGTATTTATAAAAAATTATTAGAATGTATCAGAATATACTTTATTTTTCTAGCTTAAACAATCTGTTAAAGATAACATTTTTCTTTCTTTTTTACAGTATGCCAAGTAATATAAACTTTTGAATTTAAACAGTAACAGGGATGCCGAAATTATGGCAATTATTTTTATTTTTAGAAATACATATTTTACAAAGTAAACGATACTTTTGGAAATAATAAAGTAAAATATTACGTAAATTCAAGAAAATATTGCTTTTCTTCTCAAAATACTTAAAATGATTGAAGCTTTTGTTTTAAAATTGGAAGAAGGATACTGAAATTGTGACAATTATTTTCCTTTCTAGAAATGAATATTTTACGCAGTAAAAGAGGCTTTTTGAAATATTAAAATGAAACAAAAGTGCATTCAAGAAAATATTATTGTTTTTCTTACCGTATTTAAAATGATTTAAACTTTTGAATTAAAGTAAGGATAAAGGTGCTGAGTTTATGAAGAAATAACTAATCCTCTTTTCATAATAAATATTTATCTTTTAATAATTGTTCCTGTTAGTATAATTTAAAGTATAAAAGACGTTTTTAGAAATATTAGACATAGTAGAAATATCCAAGTGGATCTCTCAGCTATCTGTATCCCCATGTCATAAGTAAAGTTATCTAACGTATGTAATTTATCATGCAGTACTTTTATGTGTCTCTAAAGATTGTAAATACATTTGTCCTTTATATATGTTTTCATTATACCAAAATATGTAATTTATTCATTATACCAACATTATTACCAATATGTAATTTATTTTTTTATTCTATCAACGTATGTAATTTATCATGCAATACTTTTATGTGTCTCTAAAGAATATAAATATATTTGCCTTTTATATATGTTTTCTTTATACCAAAATACTTTAAATAAAAAAGATAAAGCTTCAAGAAAGTGAACAAAAAGTTTTTAGTAAGTTCGCCATAATATTTTAAAAACATTTTGCATTATTCCAATTTGTATGAGTTTTGATATTTAAAGGAAAAAGTTTTATTGTTTTTTTTCGTTAACAATATTTTAACAGTGGTAAAGCATTCCAGTTATAGAACACGGGGAAAATAATTTAATTTTTAAAATAAGAAGTGGTTATTTATTGTTTATTTTTCTATAAAGTTGATCTTAGGTACTTCTCGAAACCCATTATTACTATCAATTTTTGATTTCGATCATCAATAGGGATATTAATAGGAAAATTAATCCCAAAGGATTTTCAAATTCAGTTTAATATAGTGTAATAACAGCACAAAACTATCACTTATTTGTACATTATAAGGTGAATTTTAATGAATTATATGATTTGAATAATAATATAATTTCAAATTATTAATTTTCAAATTATAATAATTCCAAATTATAATAATTTTAATAATTATTTTCAAATTATTTTCAAATTATTATTAATAATGTAATATAATTACTTCGAAGGAATCCAATGAATTATACTATACCCAATGTAGGTGACAATTTTTATATTAAAAGATTTGAAATTATATAAACTGTGCTATGAAAAAACTTATGGCACACGTGAAAAGCAGAATAAATTGCAAACTTTTCTTCAAAGAGACATTTCTGTCAGAAACATTAGAAAACCAAAATGAAATCGTAAAATAGCATATATTAACGAAAAAAAGCACTTAATTTTTAAACTGCATAATCAACTGCATTTTAATATATATATAATTATGTGGAAGTAAACTCTGACAAAAAATAATCTTGACGTATGAAATATTTCATCATTGTTCTTTTCGTATGCACATAACGGCAAAAATAGAAATAAGTCCTACTCGGTATTTTATTCTTTTAAACACTCCCAAAATGTTTCGAGCGCACAGAAGAACGCATTCTTTCTGAGTTAAGAGCATTCTATTTCTTTCGAACTCCCATGTGCAAACATTTTTCAAATTTTCTAACATCATTACCTTCTAAGCGAGTATACTATTTTCTTCGCTGAAAAACTATACTGAAAGAGAAAAATGTTATTTGAGTTTCGGATTCAAACTGCTTTAGTAATGTAAAAATGATTTGTGCTTTCTCTGGAAAGAGAATTGATGTTTGTCTGTGCAACCACAGAAACATTTCAAAGCTTCGTATTTTTCTTTTTTTTTTTCAAATCCCAGAACCCCCATTAAAAAATACTGCCAATAAATTATTGTGTGGCATACAACAAGAATATAAGGACAGTTTTAACACCTCGTATGGGACCAAAAGAGATGAATTTTGTGTTATCTGCATAACTAATTTGAAATTGTTTTTTTTCCCGTTCATAAATTATTGTATTCTTTCTTTAAACATTCCGCGATTTCATATTCAGGAGTATAAGAGTATGACGCCAATAAATGATTGATTGATTCTGTCTGGCGTTTGATATGAGGCTGGAATTCTTAGATCGATTTTTAGCTGAGAAATTTATTGCTGCTCTCTATTCCTTAGTGAAGATATCTAGCAGTAGAATTTTGTTCATAAGGGATTTAAAGTTCATTTTTTAAATGCGCATGGTGGTGTTTTCACGTTTAAGAAGATTCTTACAGTTGTTATGGGAGGTTTATGTTATTGCTTAGATAGAATTTCGCTCATGATGGATTTAAAGTTCATTTTTTTAAATGCGCATGGTGGTGTTTTCACGTTTACGGTAAGAAGATTCTTACAGTTTTTATGGGAGATTTATGTTATTGCTTAGATAGAATTTTGCTCATGATGGATTTAAAGTTCATTTTTTCAATGCGCATAGTGGTGTTTTCACGTTTACGGTAAGAAGATTCTTACAGTTGTTATGGGAGGTTTGTGTTATTGCTTAGATAGAATTTCGCTCATGATGGATTTAAAGTTCATTTTTTTAATGTGCATGGTGGTGTTTTCACGTTTACGGTAAGAAGATTCTTACAGTTGTTATGGGAGGTTTATGTTATTGCTTAGATAGAATTTTCCTCATGATGGATTTAAAGTTCATTTTTTCAATGCGCATAGTGGTGTTTTCACGTTTACGGTAAGTAAATTCTTACAGTTGTTATGGGAGGTTTGTGTTATTGCTTAGATAGAACTTTGCTCATGATGGATTTAAAGTTCATTTTTTTAATGTGCATGGTGGTGTTTTCACGTTTACGGTAAGAAGATTCTTACAGTTGTTATGGGAGGTTTATGTTATTGCTTAGATAGAATTTTGCTCATGATGGATTTAAAGTTCATTTTTAAAATACGCATGGGCACAAAAATCGACGATATTTCTACACTCCGAATGGCAACGGCTGCCAATACCAGATGTAAACATTAGCGGCCGTCCGCAATTTGCAAACGCGTGTCAACATGGATTTACGCACTGAAATCAGGAATGTTCGAAAGCGAGGTCCACGATCAAGTGAAAATTGGGAACATTCTCAAAAAGAAAGCGAAGAAATAATTCATTAAGAAAGAGGCGTGAAAGACAGAGCATAAATAATCACGAGGTTAGGCTTAACCATTGCCGGCATTGCAATAAACAACCAATAATAATAAATTTTCTACACTTTTTTCAGTAATTGCTGAATTTTTACTCCATTTTATAAGTGAAGAAATTTGCCCAATAATTTATTATTTAATATGATTAAGTGTAGATATCTGAATTGTAAACAGTAATACATACAGAGAGTGATGTAATCAACACTATATTTTAAAATTTTCCCCTACAATTTCTTATTTGTTGTAATGAAAAAGTATAGGTATCTTAATTTTGAAAAATAATCCATACGAAGAGGAATGTAATTTTAAAAATCATTGATGTAGGGTTTCTCAGTCTTATCTTTAACTCTTTTCTGAGGTAATGGAAATTCACATTTTTTGATCACGATGTTCTAGAATCAGCCTTATAGAGAATACCCCTTAACAACATATATTTATGATGACAGGTAATGGTAACATTCCTTACATATGTTACTTTCAGTTGCGTTGTTTTGCAAAAGCAAGTCTAAAACTAAAAGCGACCATGCTGGTCGCGCAGCGGCTAGTTTTATGAAAAATGCAGCTTGTCAAAATTAATTTGCACAGTACTTTGTGTTTATATATATATATATATATATATATATATATATATATATATATATATATATACAGGGTGGTCATAAAAAAACTTTGCAGATATATGGACCTCTAGCGGCCGTTCCGTTCAACCTATCGAGATGGGATTTCAAATATAGTTATTCAGAGTGTGAGCTCGGGATTCTAAGAACGGCAACATAGTGAAGCTCACGGTTACGGTTATAGGTATAGAAAGTCGAAATTTTCAAATGGCAACGCCCACTTTTCCCATCGCAAAATGCTCGGCTCATGCGAAAACCCTAAAAATCGTTGGAACGGTATGTGTATCACAAAAAGTGCACGCGTTATGCACACACAAAAAACAGCTCTGCGAATGGCCAACAACGATACGATCGGGCCGCACGGAGGAAATTTGCATATGACAGAGGCTAGAAACCAAGAACAGAACTCTGTTCGCCAGATATTCAGTGTAGAACCGATAAAAAGCTCTCTGATCGTGTTTTTGTTAGTCATTCGCAGAGCTGTTTTTTATGCGTGCATAACGCGTCCGTTTTTTGTGATACATTTTTTGTTTAGCATTTTGCGATGGAAAAAAGTGAGCGTTGCAATTCGTAAATTGAGTTTCTATACCTATAACCGTAACCGTGAGCGTCACTGTGTTGCCGTTCTCAGAATCTCGAGCTTATATCTCTGAATAACTATATGTGAAATCCCATCTGGATAGGTTGAACGGAACGGCCGCTAGAGGTTCATATATCGGCAAAGTTTTTTTTATGACCACTCTGTATATATATATATATATATATATATATATATATATAAAGGTAAACGCACTATTTTATCTTTACTATGCAAAATAATTACTTTTTTTCTATTGCAGTAATTTAGACTAAAAAGTGATAAGATTAATGATCAGTCATTCAAAGAGCGATTAAAAAAAGTGAAAAGAGAGATTAGAGACATAAATGTGTTTTTAATACCTCAATCGAATCCATCTTTGATACCTTATATGCTTTTTCTTTATTTACGGTGAATTTTGCTGCGTAGATGACTATTTTTATGATAGGAAGGAATTTATACTAAATGTAAATTATGTTTAGAAACTTAGGTTTGTTACATACTTGAGTCTAGCCATCAAAGATAGATTTGGCTGACTGGGCCATGAAACATGTATAAACCTAAGTTGGTGTGTAGTAAATTAATCACAAATTTAAGTCTTTAAATTGATGTAAGTTGTAACCTAATTTTTGCATTATATTCCTTTGTTTCCTTAAAAATAATAATGCTTACGTATGAAATTATAAAAGCATTTACCATTAAAATTCAAAAAAGAAAGCGCATAATCTTTTTAATAAAGGAAGTTTAACTCTCTCATAAAAATGTTTCCATACTCAGAAGCAAAGCACAACAAATAACACATGATTTTACATTCACTGTACAAAATTAATTCATTTTCTTTCTGCTACAGTAATTTTGAATAAAACGCAGGATGGGAGTAGGGAATAGTGATTCAAAAATCGATTAAGAAGAAAATGGAAAGAGAGATCATTGATATAAATGTGTTTTAAAAAAAAACTCGAATAAATCTTTGTTATTTAATGGATATTTCACTTGCCATAGATTGAGTTCTGATGCGTAGATGGCGTTTTCTAATAGATGGAATGATATGTATTGAAATTTTTCGTCATCTAAAGCATCGTTAGGAATTTTATGTGTATTTAATATTTTAAGGCTAGCCATTTAAAATAGATATATAACTGCTTGGTACAAGAAAGTAGGAGAAACATATATAGAGAATCTGTGCTCACTTCTACCCAGACTTGGGTGTATATAATTTGAAGTGGCACTCTATTTGAATTTTATACACTATACAGTTTATACATGAAACAATGTTTATTGAATTCGTTGCACATATAATTGGCTTTTACAGCAATAAGCATGCGTACTACTTGTACGGAATATAAATACAGCTTTCAAGAACAATATATTTTCTATACTCACGAACAGTAAGTCAAACCAGCAGTACTGCCATGCAAACTTCTGGCCCGCTAAGCACTAGCGCAGGATAACACCTTTTCAACCTTAACAACCTCCCCTTTCTTCTTAATGACGCTGCGTGGTATTTATACTAAGAGCGTATGCCGAAATTAGCATATCTGAAGCAGCTTCTTTAATTCATTAATTCAAAAGTTCGATTCTTGTGAATCGAATCTTGTGTATACCTTACACATATGCATATGATTTGTAACCTAATCATAAAATTAAGGTGTTTAATTAAGTAAACATAGCACAAAATATTATTTAGTTATGATAAATTTATTATATTTTAATTTGAAATTACTTAAGGGGACATAGGATTGCAACCTCGTACTTTTTTAAATTTTAAATATTTTACTCAATACAAAAAATGAGAATAAATAATATTCTCTACTTGCTGAATTTTAAAACACTTGAAATTCACAAATAATATTTTGTTGAAGAATAAGTACTGTTTTTCAAGAAATTCTTGAAAATTGCTCATTTTTTTCAAAATGCTCCATGCGCATTCATTTTCTTCAGATTTCTTCTAAATTTCTCATTGTTCTTGGAAGTGTTTGTTCCTAAAATGTGCATAATTTTTTTTCAAAGTTATAGAGCATGAAATAAAGTGAAAACAGGCAAAAACATAAAAAGATAACAATCAAATTAAAAAAATATATTTATGGCTTTAGATTCATACAAAAAAATTCAATGCACAATTATTTTTATATCTATATGGTAGACTTATATTTAAAAATTTAAGGTTTTTAAACGATAGGGAATGCGCATGGAGTATTTTGGAAATGCTAGCATTTTTGAGTCTTTTATTTTTTTAAACAGGCATTATTCTGCCAAAGAATCCTTATTTTTAATTCTGAGGGTCTTCAAAGTAGTAAAAAGGACTATTAATTATTCTCCTTCTGTATGTAGAGTTAAAAATTTAAAATTAAAAAATTCGAGGTTGAATGTCTCTTGTGACCTTAAGGAACTAGTGGTCAAAATAAAGCATTGCAGTATACTACGATCTTTTAATAAAAACTATTTAAATCCCTTAGGCAAAATTGTTTTTATAAACAAAGGAGGAAATAACGCATAACGTAAAACGAATGATTTTGCATTTACAAGACAAAATTAATACGTTTACTTTCCACTACAGTAATTTTGAATAATAAAAAAAACAGGCTAAAAGTAAGGAACAGCGATTCAAAAATCGATTAAGAAGGAAATTGGAATAAAAAAAGAGATCGTTGATATAAATGTGTTTGAAATAACTCAATTGAATCCATCCTTGTTATTTAATGGATATTTCACTTTCCACAGATTGAGTTCTGATATGTAAATGGCATTTTCTAAGATATGAATGGATTTGTATTGAAATTTCATGAAATCGGGCGTATCGATCCAAACTTTATGTTTGTTAAATTCATGTGGGAGTTGTTTAAAATTGAGCATAACTGATTAAATCAATGCTCTAAGATCTATACTTTGCAAATATATGCAGGTAAGATACAACATTGCTATGACTTTCTCTGAAGCTCCGAGCGCAATAAAATATTGGTTTTTTTTAAAAGGAATTTTATTTTAAAGAGTGAATGATGGGACAAAAATATTGAGAAAATAGAGTATTTGTTATTCTTAGAAATGTTCCTTGTTTTAAGTTCTTTCTATTCCAGGAGATTATTGAAAGAAACCGAAATTTTATCTCTGTTTTCCTCAGATTTGAACATGTTGATTCTTAACTGAAAATCAATGATTCGTAAAGATTATCGTGGTTGAAAATTGATAGTGAAAATTTCTATAGAAATGAAAAGTTTAGTAGTTTTTATTAATTATATCACTGGTCGAGTTCGTGTCGGGAAAGATTTGATCATATCCTTCTAAATCCATAAAATTACTCTAATTCTGAAACTTTGTGTAGTTTAATAAATAAAATGTTCTAGTTTCAAGAAGCATTGACACGCATTAAAAATTTAACAAGCCAATTATTAGTTTATAATTAAAAAAATTACTCTTGAATTCCAACTGAAAGCGAAGAATTAGACTTTTCTTCATAAATTTCAATATCAGGAAAATATCAGTTTATTTAATTGTCATTCATACTTCATTATTCTGTAATTAGTTAATGAGATGTTGGAATGAATGATTCAATGTGTAGAGGAGAAATGATAGAAACGCCACGAAACTATTATAATCTCCCAGTTTTGATGACTTTTGAATTGATGCATTGCGGATTACACTGAAATGAGCAGAATTATGCAGTATATATATATATATATATATATATATATATATATATATATATATATATATATATATATATATATACATACTTTTAGGATAGTTCGCCTATCGTAGAGTAATTACGAAATAACAATACGTAAAGTATGATGTATGATACAACCATTTAATTAACCTGTATGCAAAAAATATATACAGATGGCTTTGTGCCTTGGAGTTACAACGGTCGAACAATTGGCTGGTTTAGTGTATGTAGGCAATACGAATATTATCTCGCAACTGAACAGAAAGCGTGCATTAGAGTTCGAATTTAAAATGTTCTGTGCGCTTCTTCGGCATTGGCCATAGGTGAGACATAACGCCACCTCATTCTGCTTTCTGGTATCCTTGCTGCTTGTGTCCATGATGTGTACCTCAATAACCCTACACATACATACATACATACATATATATATATATATATATATATATATATATATATATATATATATATATATATATATATATATATATATATATATATATATATATATATATATATATATATACATATACATTCATACGTTCAACAATAACTGATACATTTTACAAATAATCTAGCTGCATGTAATTATGTCATAAAATATTTTGTCTTCGTTTCATAATAGAAAGTCTAAGTTAATTCATTCATAATTCAACCTTGAGAAATAGCGGAAAATTATAAAAATTTTATTTAGACATCGTCTTATCATTTTCAATATGAAATTCGGAATTGCTTAACAACAGTTTCCGTAACTTAAAGGAATGAGTATTCACAGAAAGCATGCGATGAACAACACTATTATTAAGATCCTTTTCATTACTCGAAGTACTGCAAGAGGGACAACGTGTTGGGGTTCATCTCATAAAAGCCTTCGTCAGTCTTTGTCCGAAAGGCTTTCAGTGAGGCCAATCATCAATGCAAAAAAAAAATAAATAAATCAACTAACACAGGCATGGAGCAAGCTATTTATAGGAGGAAGCTATTAGTCAAATATAGAATTTCTGCATTCTTCAACACAGAATCCCGCAATGAAGAAGGAGTTAACAACTTTTAGCCTGTGGATTTGCGAATAAAGCATGATGTATGGAGACATTATTGTCACGTGTCAAATGATAGAGCGGGGGGTGGGGAATAGAATATTTCTGAGTTAATGGCATGTTATTTTGGACGATTGAGGTCCAGATAGGAAAATCTTGTAATTCAGACAGTATCTGATTATTTTGTTGTTTATACACTCCTTAGTTGCACGTAGGTAGAGTGGTAAAAATGTTTAGAGTAACAGTTTTGTTTTCTAACGGAGGACTTGTGATCGGCTCTAAGTCATTTAGTTAATGTAATAGTTTATCTTTTCTCTCTCTTAATCGACTTGTATAGATCCCTTTACAAATAAGTACTTTACCTGACGCAATTAATTCAGGTGCAACTTTTGGGTGGTAAGTAAAGTGGAGCCATTTGCTTTTGTAATTAATACTGTTTTTTTAAAATAAATTCAAAATTTGATGAATAGTTCTCCATTGTCGTCATAGCAATTACTCCTACAGGTGTCTCCGTATACAGTTGGAAGTTTTAATAGTTACCCTAAGCAGGATGCCATACATTCACGCGCACTCACCTTCCGACACACATTACATGGATCGACGTTTGTAGTTTGTTTCATATGGGATTTACGCGATTGCTAATACTAGAACAAAATATTAAAACAGGCGGGAGTCTCATCATTGATCCAATCAGAAAAAAAGACGAGATAGAAATTAGGAAGGCAGGTTAGGAAGGCTCGATAAAGCACCTAGGAGAGAAGAAATGGATCAATCAATACTTTAAACGAAGGAAGAAACCTGTTGACTGGTTGAGGAAAACATAGACGTTCTCAATTATTGTCATTGAATATCAAATTTTGCTACTCCATCTCTTGAAATATCAATCCGCTACGCTCGGGGAACTGAACAGTAAATGAATAAATCACCTTGTGTCGTGAAAAAAAGCATCAAGCCCTGTCTTCCGAGTGTGACATGGACTGCGTCCATTGCAAAAGAAAGAAGTAACCCATGTTAAATCCACTTCAGAGAAAGATGTGGTTTACGTGTTCCACAAATAACCTGTTATGGGCAGAGGCTTAAAGATGGGGCAAGATTAGGTCTGACGAATCACCTTTCCAATCCTAGGCGGAGATATCTGATGGAAAGTCATCCATCGGCCGAACCCAACATGCTGCAAACACAAAACAGTTCACCGTTAAGCTTTTAGGGTTTATGGAAGTGTGCTGGTGCCTGCGGTGTTCTAGAATTGGTCATTTAGTTTAGTTTATGGGACTGTCAGCACACAACACAACAAAGAAATTTTGTAACATCATCTCTTGTTTTTTGTGTCTTGTCTCCACACAAAGTCATAATCCCTAACCCCTGCATTGAGGAAAGATGATGGCCGAATTTTTTCGGCGCTAGACTTTGAAACCAGCATCTACAGATTTTAATACAGAGGTAGGAATGGATGCATGTTTGCGTTATTAATAAGCTCTAAGCAGTAGGTCCTGGTTGCTTTAGTCCTTGTTTTTCAAGAACTAAACCATACTCTTCCTATCCAACCAACTATCGAACCTATACTAGTTAGGAAACTCCTCCGATCTCAACTGAACCCTCTTTCTGGGGCATGTACTTAAAAAGTAGTTGAAAAAATGCATTTTGGAGAAAAATATGAATTGAAGACGTCTCATCGGTAAAAGTTATCAAGTGTTCTTTGGGATTTTTAAGCGTCTGCTTCGAACCATTCTTTAGATAGGTGTGCAATTAAAGGAAGACCCTTAAAGACGTGGTTGTATGCGAGACCTGAGAGAATTAATGAGCTATCAGATTAAGTCAGAAAAATCTTTAGGCATATATCCAGATGTCCGTTACACTGTTTACACAGATATTTCCAGTAAGCCGTAACTCAAGTAAAGCATGTTGTTAACACTAGAACAGCCAACAATGTATATATATATATATATATATATATATATATATAAAATTTATTTCTACAAATATTACAACCGGTCCTTTTGATCGGTTTGGTAGTCCTTATGTTTATAAATATGTTTCTTTACAAACGCTAATGAATCCGTTACTTTTTACTGCTCATTTCAATCACTCTTAGGCAATAAATAAATTTATTGTTTTCAGTAACTTAATATTGGGTATGACTACAAAATTAATTACTTACCATGAGCTCATTTACAGTGTATTACTAATGCTATTAACTGAGCAATGTTTTTAAACTATAAGTATCATCTATAATTCAATTTACATGTATGATAAAATAGTTTCTAATAAGTTCTAGTATTAAACGCACCTGTTAGTTCCATAAATTAATATTGCTTAAAAAGGCACATTACATATCCATACACAGAACTGTTAACTTCCCTTAACGTTATCAAACTTTACTTATCGCATACTCCCAGAAGTCTGTAAGAGTTGTCTCAGAGAAGGTTCTACATTCTCTGCGAAGGCAATAACCAAAAGAGGTTTCAAGAGCCGCACGTATCTCCCGAACACTTTGACACCAAACGTTGCTGATTCTGACACTAATCTCTACAGTCTCTCTTTTCTGAGACAGGGGCTTTCATGGTCGAATGAATCTTTCTGCGCCCTGGCGTGATATCCTTGGTTCACGCTTTAATGCGCCCCGCAATATCTAAAGTGTCTTTTGTCTGAAAGGAGTTAACTCTTTTATTTTTTCTATTCGCCTTTTCAAGTTTGTTTAGAGAGTTCTCTCGTTCTATTTTTTTTCCTTTTTTGTAGAACTATGTATATAATTCTGAATATTTATTCCAAAAATTGTTTGCCTCGTGTAAAATAATTAAATGACAGAAACTAATAAATATTTTTTCTTTAAAATTTTGTGACTGATATTATATTTTCTGTTAACTGAGTTTAAAGGAAAGGTTTTGAAGGTTTGCATAGTTTAATATCGCAATATTACAAAAAAGGAATTTTAATCAAAATTCAATATAAAATATGTCATTATAAGATATGTTCCTACATGCATCACATATTAATATAATATACCTGATAATTGTGCTATCTTACTGATAACATTGTATTATATTATAGTAGTTTACCTCAAATATCGAGATTTGGATGAAAAAAAACTTTAGTACATTTAGTATTAATTCAGTAAACCACCGAGGTTGAATTTTAAAGGCCAAAATAGTCTCCTCCAAAACAAAAGTAAATTTATATGTTATTCGGCTCTTGAACAAAAGGCGTTATCTAAAGCATACTAAAATATTTATTTTATATTATAAGACGGATATGCGCATATTTTTAACAGAAATCTATCGTTCTTCTCACTAAACATTCAAACATTTTGAAACTTCAATAAGAACATAAACTAATGTATAATTCGTCTAAAAATTTTATTAGGCATGTATTATGACGTAACTTTAGTATAATAAGTTTGAATATCATAAGGTTTTTTACTTATCATATGTCATCGACAGCATTAACTTTCTTTTTTTAAAATGTTTAAAATTAATCATACAGGGTGTCCGGGCTAAAGGTATCCAACAGTCATGACTTATTTTTACGGAACTACCCATTAGAATTTATAAAAAAAAATTAAATACAAAGAACATCTCACCAAGTTTTAATATCAATCACAGATTTCGATCATAGTATCATATAAGGAGCATTTCGTAGCATATAAGCAGTTATTACACGAATTGCTTGAATGATACGTCTCTTCAACTCATCCACAGTTTCCAATTTTTGCTTATACACAACGGATTTAATGAATTCCCAAGCAAAAAAGTCTAATAACGCCTGATATGCTACGAAATACTTGGAGAGAACTGGATTACCATTTAGACGTTAGTCGTGTTACAAATAGTGCACACATCGAAATCTATGATAGTGTGATAGAAATCTACGATTGATATTAAAACTTGGTGAGATGTGCTTTCTATTTAAATAAATTCTTTTAAATTATAATGGGTAGCTCCGTAAAAATAAATCATGAATTTTGGATACCTTTAACCCGGGCACCCTGTATTTTAAAATATCTAAAACTACATATTTTTCTTTTTTCATGAAATTCAGAAGTGAGCATAATATTTTTCAAAAAAAAAAAAGAAATAGCCTAATGATAGCTTCTTGTGAAGAAACTACCTTCTAAAAAAATGGAATTTCTTGTTAAATGTATTAAGACTAAATATATAATTTAATTCAGACATTTAATTATAAAACAAGGATTTGATAGAAAATTTCGATTTTATCGCATTCAAAAACTATTTCCCAATTTCATCATCATTTCAATCTTAAGACCTTTATACGAATGACCACTTAGGTTTCAAATTCGCCCAAAATACAAGAAGCCCTAACAGAAGAAAGTAATTTCTACATAAGAAAGTAATTTTATCATCAACAAATAATATTGGAAGGTAATCAGAGACGAAATTGGGAATAAAATGGATGCTACAAATGATCTCTTGACGTAGATACTTTAATTCAGTGTTACAAGAATATCCGCTTTACTACAGAAATAAATCGGAGATTGTAGAAAAACCTTTCCCTTGTAATGTGTAGAATTAATTTCTTTTCCTTCTGTCCCGAGAAATCACGCATGAGAGAAAAGGAAAGAGTCTGGGGTTCAGTAATAGAGACAAAAAATCGATTTAGAAAAAAAAAAAAAAGGAAAGGTAACATTAATGTCAATGCAATTTAAATAATTCAAGTAAAACCATTATTGTTATTTAAAGAAAACTCGTATTCAGCTTCGTTAGACAGGAATCGTACATTAATGCACTGAATTAGTGAGGAATGAAACATTCGTTAAAATAAATGATATTAGAGATTCTTGTCAAAGTTGTAGCTAGTAATTACATGCAAGTGCGTGCTTTCTCACGTAAGGAAACTACTGATTTATTGTTGATTTGTATGATATAAATATATTTTTATATCTCAGTTAAATTATTGAATGCATCTGTTTTTAGAGATTATTTAGACAGCTGTGTACTAACCTTATTGGATTCGCTCACTTCAATGTTAGCCTATGGAGAAAATGTGTCCAAGGTTTGACGGCTTGGATTTTAAGATTTTTTTTTGAAATGTACTTCGTGACAGAGAATGAAATTTTACACTTTAGGGAATGTTTCGTTTTAAAAAAAATGCGTTTTAAAAAAAATACAGATTCTTGTCAAAGTTGTAGCTAGTAATTACATGCAAGTGCGTGCTTTCTCACGTAAGGAAACTACTGATTTATTGTTGATTTGTATGATATACATATATTTTTATATCTCACTAAAAATATTGAATGCGTCTGTTTTTAGAGATTATTTAGGCAGCTGTTTACTAACCTTATTGGATTCGCTCACTTCAATGTTAGCCTATGGAGAAAATGTGTCCAAGGTTTGACGGCTTGGATTTTAAGATTTTTTTTAAATGTACTTCGTGACAGAGAATGAAATTTTACACTTTAGGGAATGTTTCGTTTTAAAAAAAATGCAAATTATATTTTTTAATTTAAATTATTCAGGGAAAAAATCTGGTATAGTGTGTTTTAAACGCTCAAGAACGTTTGGTGGACGGAATTTATAAAAGGAATCCTGTAACAAAGTGCAGAAAAGTTCTGTCTAACAGAAAATACTACTTTTATTGGATTATCTACCTTTATGTAGCTGTAAACAGTAGACAAATTTTCTCCATAGGTTAACATTGAGATGAGCGAATCCAATAGGGTTGAAACGAGGAATTCGTTCCAGAAATAATTAATTTGGTTTGGCTCATAACGCATGTTAAATTAATGATATCTCTAATTCTAAATAGTTGTCCCTTAAAATAAAATAGCGTAATTTCTATACCGTTCCCTCGACGTGTGTGTTCTTGAGAATTTTAGCCGTTGCCCCATTTCTCTTAAAACGTAAAACTCCAACTATAATGTGCTTAACCAGGTGTGAGTCCCAGGATTCCCTTGTTAAGTTTCACTAAAATGCACTTTTTATGGCTGATAATTGCAGGGTGTGTCACGTGGACATCCAACTAGCTTTTGTCCACGCACGTAATTTTTAGGTTCCAGTGTAAATCATCTTTTATAGGGACTTATCCACGTGAACTTGTCAGACAATGACCTTGTTTCATCGTTAAAGGTTATGGTGACCTGATTATACAATATAGAACTCTTCATTAGAGAAATAAGACATCTTCAATATAGAGAATTCTTCTCTATAAGGGTTAGTACACAGCAGCCTTAAACAGGAGAAGTATTTTGCTCACTGAGCCGTTATAATTTTTATTTTGTTAATAGGCAAGACGTTTAGAGCTCTTTCCTCTCAAGAGTGTTTTAAGGAATTCAAAGTTATAATACCTTACACTGAATGACCTATACTGCACATACGGATCTTTATAAAAATGTCCAAAGTTAACAAGAATAGATACCACAGAATAAAATAGTTTGCGGACATTGAAATTTGCTGGACAGAAAAATAATCTCTAGAGAGGACCATATTTTGATATTTCAGTCGTCTTTCTATTTTATATATATACAGAGAAGAACTAAAGAAAATCAGAATGCTACAAAGGAAAAGAAAAGAGTAAAATTTCATTATTCTAATCACGTGTTGTCAATAAATAAGAGGATAGAGCTCTTGGAAATAAACAGAAAAATGTTAGCAAATAAAGTGTCCATGTACATTTTCAATTTAGCTGATATCCTTTTTTTCAGTTCAATAAGTTATTTTTCTCTTACATTAGTCCTCCGTTTGTTCATCTTTGAAAAATTCAATTGAGGATCAAATAAGACTCTGAAGTTGTTCCGTTTGCAAGGCTGGTAAACCATTGTTCCTTATCTCGGTTCTACCATACTAGAATATCAATAAGTCAAAGGATACAGGGCTGAGGCTAGATCTAAACTAAAAATTTTACTTGTCCTGTAACTAGAGGCAAAGTCCCAAAAGTTATCACATGACTCTGCTTACAACCATATTTTTATATCTAAATATTCAACACCATTTCTTTAACACTTATGAATTTGTTCATTTAAATCTTATTTGCTACTTTATTTTGATCAGAAAAAATGGTATTCATCAAGTTACATTAGACAAAACAAACAGATACAGTAGACAAAAAATTAAAACTTTTCAAGTACTTTTAAACGTCTAAGAACAAAATTCAGGTTTTACATATTCTCTGCGAAATTAAAAACTAAAAAGATCCCCGGAATTGCTGTTATCTCCCAATAAATCTGACACCTTATGTTTCTGCTTGTGACACTAAGCTCTATATTCTGTCTTCTTCCCATATATTTGATATAAAGCTCGAATAAATCTCTTTTCCCCCAGAAAAGTTATTCTCAGTTCACGCTTTTATGAACTCCGCAATACACGAAAGTGTCTTTTATTGCTTTCGCATTTTTTTTCTTTCATTGTGTTGAAATATTCATGGAATAATCTCGTTTTTTAAGTCAAAAATAGTAAACCTAAATTAATTTTTTATGCCCAAACTTACTGCTGTGTGACAAAATATTATTTCTTTGGAGAAAGGAAAGGGTTTTATATGAATTACATTTTCTAATGACGCCCCGCGATAATATTTACACTGAATGAGTTCTGTAATAATAACATGCATTAAATAAAAACTTTAAATGCTGACTGGTAATAAAGTCTCTTCAGTTCTGTAACTACGCAACAGTTTTTTTTTCTCTAAATTTCAAAACTTCATTGAAGTGTAACAGTAAAGCTATATTGTAGAAGAAAATTACAAAATAAATTCCTCTGTATCTTATTAAGTTGTGACCACGAGGAAAGATACTCTAGTGGCTGAAATTTATTTTACCGTAGTAATATTTTTTTCTCATTCTGCGCTACAGAATACACAGTAATATTTGCGTATTTGGAAGGGTTTATCAAATGAAAACGAACCATGGATGACCCCTCCCCCCCCCCCAAAAAAAAAAGTAAGATTTAGTGCATATATATTATCGATCAGAAAATGATAACAATGTCCTCAGGTGGCATTCCTCAATAATCTTTTACTGTGATATGAAAGAGAAGGCCAGCTCACTAGTATCAACTTTACGACTATAGGCTCGTCATACTATAAAATGGATGTAAGCAAACGTGTGTAAAATCTGGGGACATTAAAATGTCGGTAATTCCTATACGCATAATAAAAACGTACGGGGATTGCAAACTGCATTGGATATTGTCCTTCCCTTGATTCGTGCTAATAATGGGACCAAGATATCTCGATAACGAACGTCTCTGTAAGGCGACCCGTGCTCGAGACCAGCTAACCGTGCAAAAGCCGATAACAAGTCCAAACTCGCAGTCATAGCAGGGGAAACAAGGCAAAACCATTGCATTCCATGTCGGCGGAAGCATTCCGACTACTATGTCGGAAGAAGCGACATAGTAGTGTGCAAAACTTTATCAGAAATCATTTGGCTTTGGGGAATCTCCGCCAAGCGAGTTCTTCCCTGATTGAAAGCACAAAATAATAAAGTATCACAAGGTGGTTTGACTCATGAACATTGGATCAGTTCAAGCATGAAAGAAACTATTTCCGAACAGAATTGTCACTGGGAATGAAATGACCCATGGCGTTTCTCACTTTCTTCTGAGTCGAAGAGCAAAGGTCAAAGCTGCTTTCCGAAGCATCCAGATTCGCAGTGGGTTGATAGATACTGATTGGGAATAGTTCCGGTCTGAAAGCAAAATAGTTCCCTGACTGAAAGCACAAATTAATAAAGGATCACAAGGTGGTTTGACTCATGAACATTGGATCGGTTCAAGCATGAAATAAACTATTTCTGAACAGAATTGTCACTGGGAATGAAATGAAACATGGCGTTTCTCACTTTCTTCTGAGTCGAAGAGCACAGGTCAAAGCTGCTTTCCAAAGCATCCAGATTCGCAGTGGGTTGAAAGATACTGATTGGGAATAGTTCCGGTTGCGTCCCAAGAATTTCTCCTAAATGAAACTCGCGATCTAGAGTTGAACTTGAAGAAATGTTTCTGTAGTTCTGAGGATTTCCTATAAGTAATTCTTACACACAAAATTTTGGTTCGTTTGCATTTCATCAACCTTGATATTTACAATCAAACACATTCATCAACATCCTGAGCTATATTCTTTGCCAAACTGGCATAATGGTTTAAATATTTCTAAATTGGTGTGAATTTTAAATAATTCAGTTTTTAGTTATGGCACATTTTGTTACATCTCTGAATACAATTATGGAAATTGATTCATAATCGAAATTTTGCCAGTATTTTTTATTTGTATTCGCCAAATTTGTAGTTAAACTAACTACAACCATTCAGATCTGGTAAATTTCCCACTGGAATTTTCTCACCTTATGTTGCGTAATATAACATTATTTACTCAGAAGCTCTTTATTTATTAAACCCCACATTACTCGACCTGACGCTATAAAGAAACTACAGTGGTGTTTAGTAATCATGGATAATAACAGAGTCGTTAACGGTTATGTGGAGTGTTGAATCACGCTTCAAACAATTCCAATCGGATGGATTTACATGGGTATGGTGTTAGCCAAGGGAACGTTTTCTTTTCGGCTATATTGTCCAGTGTGTTAAATTCGGAGGGGACTCTTTAATAGTTTGGGAAAGTTTCTGCTGTAAAGGCCTGAGGAGTCCTTTAATACTCTGGCCTTCAACTATGATCTCTGAGAAATGCATGAACATTTTAGATGATTCTGCTCTTCCTATAATGAGGCAGTACTTCGGAACACTCTTGTGTCTTTCAGCAGGACTCCATGCCTTCCGAGTTTTATCCATTCCTGGTTTGAAGAACGAAACTTAAAAGAAATAGACTGACGTATACGGAATCTCGATCTCAATACTATTGATCCCATATTGATCACTTATGGGACAATCTAGATCGCCGAATTCACTTCCGTTTGAGAACGCTCTCCATTAATAGCTCTATTTCAGAAGTTTTAATCGAGGATTGTAGAGAAATCCCTACGGATTTATGTCAAGAATAGTTTGAAAGCATGCTCAAAAGTATCGGCACAACAATAAAAATATGGCGTCAAAGTGTACTGCTGTTGAGTTACATAAGTTTTGTTTTAATTACATATGTTTAAAATTTCCATTCTTTAAATTAGTTTGAAAATTTCTGTTCAGTTGAATTATTTGTGTTGAATCTAAGTCTCCAAACCAAAAATAGATTTGCATTTTTAGGGATCTCAGATTATGTATTGAAACATAATGAACTTAAACTACGAATTTATCTTAATACCAGGGACGTAGTCAAAGGGAAGGCTTTAGCTACGGAGCTCCCGACAAGTCGAAGTCGACATTAGGGATCTTTTATACATTATCATAATTATATATAATCCGAATCGGGACTTTAATACCCCCCCCCTCTTCCTCCTTCCTGAAAGATTTTTTACGGTTAAGTCTCTACTTAACACGTTCATCACTAAATAACTATACTTTTTTTTACACTTACTTCTAGTGAGAAATCAAAGTTTTGTAAGAATTCTGTATTCTGGGAACTTGTTTTGTTACTCTTGGTATAAATTATGTGGAATTATATTAAGTGGAATCCTGGTCACGGCACCATATATTATGTGGAATTAAACCATGTAATAAAATAGATGATCGTATAGTGGCCCTTTTTAAAATTGTTAATTGGAGAAAACACATTCCTACACATGTCTGAGATAATTAGAAAGACAAACTCACTTTAAATAAATAATATTAGCATTTAATTTCTCTTCTTCTTATTTAAAATTAATTTTATCGTTAGTCACAATCTGCACAGAAACAACATAATAATTATCTACATACATTTAGAAAGTATTTGAGCACATAATAAAACCTAGCTGCATATATTAATTATTCTGTGCTCTCGCCTGATAAAATATATTACAAATTATTATTACTTACCACCACCCTTATTACAGACTGATGATTGTTACTCATTGTTGTATTAAACTTGGTCCAAATGCAGACCAGAAATCTCAGCATACAAAAATGGCGATTGGGGCTGAAGAGCGGACAACCTCGAGCAGTCTCACAGTCACAGGTTTTTTTAACTCACTCAAAAAATCGTCAAAACTTCCCAGCACCGAAAACACAGAGGTCAAAAAAGGTTCTAGAACAATTAAAACCTTTCAGCTATATGCTTGGTTAAAAGATGGTTGCTTGGACGTTGCTATTGAGGAACTATGTCCCCTTAATCACCGAGAGGGTGGCAAGTAATTCTCCCTTCTTGTGCTAATGACCTTGTGTACTATCCGTACTGTTACAGGTCACACTTAATTGCCTACGGGAGGCACATTACCTTCTTCCAGGAAAACCGGTACGAAAAACCCCAGGAATGATTTTCAGCACATAGACAATTTAAGATTTACAAAATAAAATAAATACACTTATAAATGTGCATGGAACCGAATTAATGTTGTTTCGAAATTGTGAAATAAGAAAATAGTATTTTTTCTTTTTTTAGAGTTAAAACCGTATAATAATCAAAATAATTTCAAAAGTCGAGTTCCATGTCACAGTATAATTTTGACATCTGAATGACTGTACAACAAACGGCAAAAAATAATACACAATTGGGTTTCAAATCTGGATATGAGGTTCATTTAATGGACATCTATGAAAGAGGTTTGAACTGTTTTGAAATGCAACCACATCCTAAAAAACTCTCATGATAATTGAAAGCTGAGATTTGATTTGCGACCGTAATTTTAATATTTATCACTGATGAATATTATCTGACTGATCACTGATATAAATTTGTGGTTACCTTTTATAGAAAAATTTAAATTAATTACTTAAAAGAAATGATCTAAGAAAATGTAAGCATATTTCACTCATGCAACGTGTAGTTGCTTTAAATTCCCCTAGAATTCCAAAAGAATTTAATTCATTTGAACACGAAGCAAAACATTTCTTGTATAACTTATTTTTTAACCTTTTATATATACCTGTTCACTCCGCATGAATAATTAAGATTTCCCTTGTTTATACTCTTCCACGTTTGAAGATGATCTCTGAAATAAACTTTCGACGTCCCCGAGGACATTAATAGCAAAGAGAGCCCAGGAGCTGCATATCTTCATGTCTCCTTGACACCTTATGCCACTGACGGAGACGCTTATCTCCGTGTGATTTTATTTCTCCAGTCTGTTGAGGATTTTGCGGAAGAATAAATCTTTTAGCTCCAGAACAAGATATTATTCCTTTTCACACTTTATAGCATCCAGAGACTCCGTCTTTGAGTTCATTCTTTTTATATTCTATATTTTCTAATTATAGATAAAATTGTTGAATGAAAATGGAAATTCTTTGGACATGGAAGAGTTTGCTTTTTCTCATATAGCTTGACATGAGCGGTTTATTTAAGGTGTAAAATCTTTAATGCATAAAATATAGGACTATGAAAACATTTTACTAGAATTTTAGTAATATACACTGGTGTAAGAAATTAAGAGAATTTGCAGACTTGGTCGATTATCTCTAGAACTACTGTACCGATTTTAATGAAATTTGATATGTACATACATTGATACAATACAAAAGAGATAACCATTCAATAATTGTAATACAATAATTGTAATAGCTGAGAAGCACTCCTATTACGCCTCGCTATAATCGACAAATGGCGATCTTCTCTGGCCGTCGTGGTTCTTGGAAGACCTTGCCCAGGCTTTCTCTCGATGCATCCGGTATCCTGGAACTGTTTCCATAAGTTACACACGACGATGGGCGTTAAATTGAACTCTCTAAAAATTTGGACTTGAGATTGGCCTCCTTCTAGCCTCCCCACAATTCGCCACCTCATTCCATCATCTAAACGTTGGTGGTTACTCATTTTTACTGTTACAATTTGAAATTAACCGATTGCTGGAAAATAACACCAAGAATTAACCCATTTTTGTGTTTATTCTGCAACCGCTGTTTCATACCTTCCGACTCCAACGAGTGTTACGCACGATCATGCGTGCGTATTACAATTATTGAATGATGATTTGTTTTGTATTGTATCAATGTATGTACATATCAAATTTCATTAAAATCGGTACAGTAGTTCTAGAGATAATCGACCAAGCCTGCAAATTCTCTTAATTTCTTACATCAGTGTATACAAAAGAATGTCTGGGTAATATTTTCGGTCTAACTATGAATGCAAACCTTTTTTTTGACAGTACATCATATTTTCTGAAAATATTTGAACCGTTTCCTTTAAAACTGTAAGTGCACTTAAAAATTAAAATCAGTGTGAATCGAGGTATGCATAAAATATTATCATCAGCTAATACTAAACTGAAGCAATATTTAGAAACTCTAAAATGGTGGCCGAGTTTTGACTAGCCATTGGCCATGACTGTATCCTGGAACATTTACACCACTTCTACATTGTTTCTAGTCCTTTTTGTGACTTAAGACGGGTCATGAAATGTGAACATTTGTTCTATATTGACTAAACGTTCTCTTGTGGACCGTTACTGGGAGGCCAGGGGAACTTCTGCATTCATAGACTATTTGCTGCAGCATTTTTCGGGTTTTTTTTGTGTGTTTCATGTGTTGTGCAATTTTCTGGCTGTAGTTGTCTTTTAATCTGTGCCATTAGAAATAAAAAAAATATTTAGAAACTCTCTAAAAGTTTATGAAGGGAATCAAAGATATGATGATACTTACAAATGATCTTTAGCAGAGATTCTCTTGAACGTTAATTTTTTTTTACTAATTTTTTTTTACTAATTATTTTTACTCAATGTGTTTTTTACTGACTTTCAACGCGACCAAATGCTGTTAGAGAATAAAGGAGCAAATGTATTATTATAGGAAATGTTAGTTGTTGCTTCTATTTTTTAATTGAATACACACTAGCGTATGAAAACAGTTCTTTAGACATAGAAAACTTTACTTTTTCTCTTATAGTTTGACATTAGCGTTTTATTTCAGGTGTACGCGCTTAGGTTATGAGAGAATTTCACACTTGTGTTTTAGTAACATATACAAAAGAATTTCTATGGAAAACATTTAGAAGAACATTCTAGGGAGAAACATGTTATTGCTTAACCCTGCACTGGTCGCGGGGCGTCTCACTGACGCCAAAAGCACTTTGTTTACATCTTACGTATTCATGGATTGCTCTGTATGCCCAGCAGATATCAGTACCTTCGACATGTTTATGTATGAGTCATAGGTAACAAACAAAACTCCGGCAGTTTCTATCTGCCTTTTATAGTAAACGGATATATATATACCAAAACGCTTGATTGGCGTTCCACCAAATTTGTAAACATTGCTAATAGAAATGCATTTTTCAAAAAATTTGCTTTAATTTCATTTATTCTATAGTAAAAATTGCTAATCAAATATTTTTTCCATTTGATTAGTTTTCATATGTAAAAATCGCTTGTAGAAATTCCTTTTTGTTATTTGGTTTGATTTCTTTTATTGTAAAAAGTGCATATAAAATTGCATTTCAAAAAATTGATTGGTCTTTATTTACATGCACAATGCCTTTATCCTACTGTTTTAATAAATATTTATTCTTACAAATAGAATAACTGAAACCTAAATAAGATAGTGTGGCGTCTATCAGGCACCACCCGACCACGCTGGCAATTTTTTAATACGTGACCGGTTCTGGGTTAACTTCATTACAGTTTCATAGCCACAAGATCAAGGTTATCTTACTGAGTCAAACTAGATATTTTATGGTTGCGAGAATAATACATTTTTAATGAGAACTTCTTGCACAGTCAGGATAAGTCCCTTAGATCACCGGCTTCGAGTTCAGACACCCAAGATCGATTTTTCTGTTTGGAAAGATGGGCGTTAAACTGTGAGAGAAAAATCTATGTGAAAGGCGAGTGGACGGGTAGCACGTCTTAATTTAATGGTAAATATACATTTCTAATTAAAAATTTTGGTTGTTTATGAATATTTCAAAAAAAATATATTCTTATTTTATTATCAAATTTTACTCAAAACGTGACATTAGGTAAACTTCTGTAAAAGTATATTTTACAAGATAACCAGTCGCCAGAATGTAAATGTATGTAGTAAATGAAAAAACAATCTAATTGTACTCACGGGAGCACAGAATCTTGGTCGTTTAATATACACATGATGAGTATCCTGCATACGAATATCCAATAATAGAAATATTCCAAATCCCGAAGCTTTTTGTGTGCTCGCATGGCATCGCAGGAATATTCCACACATATACATTTTATTAGGTACTCTATCATTTAGTTGGTGCCAGTTCGTTATCAAGCATCGACAGTCAAACCTAATGGGATTACATTCAGTAACTTTTGCTTGCTCTCTGCTTCATAGAACAAAAGTATTGAATGGGCGTGGTGGCCCAGTTGGCAAGAACAGCGGACCAGTGATCTGAACTCCCCTGGTTCGATGTTCGTTGGTGCAAATCTACCGCCCTGTTCACTAATGGTGGCAGGGGCAAGTAAAATAGGTCGTGGCTACAATGTTCTTCAAGTTCTCAAATTTACTTCTGGAGGTGTTGGGTCAAGTGTTCCGGTCTCGTCACTTGACTCGGTTCTAAATTACGGACCGGTTATTTAGCCAAGTCGGACTCTGACCCTTGTGGTGCTAATTCAAAACAGGAGCCGCCCCTTTTCAGCCCAATAGCCAATAGGCTATTGGGCTATTGACCTGATGAATTGGACCTCCAACCAGGGGGCAATACCAACAACAACAACAACAACAATTACAAAAGTATTGAAGTTATATCATAAAGGTCTGATGTTCCCTTGTGAAAGAAGTCTTCTTGATTATACACATAATACAAAAAAGTCAAGCGGTTAAAAAACGGTGTAAGGGGGAATATTTTACAGGTGATAAAGGCCTAGCTGTAGAACACAAAGCTGCAAAAGTGTGTTGTAATTAGAGAACATTTGATAGATGGGAAGCGTATATATTTATTTATATAGCTCTGCAAGTCAAGCTATTAAATGGGTGTAAGGGGAGACATTGTATAAGCGACAGTGGGGATGATAAACATCGAACAACTGTTCACAGCTTCTCCTTAGGTTATAGTATATTAGATTTCTGAGAGTTAAGATTGCGCAAACTCTGTTTCCAGTCAAAAAATATATAAAATATTGTGTAAATCCCCTTTAGGTATGGATGAGAGTACAGAGTTCATTTGAGGCAATAACAAAATGTATCT
Organism: Dolomedes plantarius; assembly: GCA_907164885.2. Lineage (NCBI taxonomy): Eukaryota > Metazoa > Arthropoda > Arachnida > Araneae > Dolomedidae > Dolomedes > Dolomedes plantarius. The sequence continues at coordinate 48,632,797 of OU015498.1, read as the reverse complement.
ACCAGTAAAAATTTAGGAATTTATACTTAAGATACTTAATCTACCATTGATGAGATGTATACGCGTAATCACTACTTTGTGAAGCCAAAAGTGTCGACATAATTTGCTTCAAATCAGCCATTGAGAAAATTGCTTGTTTCAAAACAATTGTAAAGAACACAGATTGTTTTAAAACAGCAGTAAACACAACGTGTGTTTTAATAATGTGATTTAATAAACACATTTTTTGTTTTAAAGCCTACAAGTGCTCATGCAGAGCAATTAATTTTCTTAAACTTATACCCCAAGAAACCCCATGACAAATTTCAGTAGCTAAGCTTACTTCAAATATCCGTAAACAAAACAGTCTGCTTCAAAATGCCCTAAACAAAATAGATTGTATTAAGTGTATCATCAGACGTTTATATTGATGAGAGTTGTTCATCGGCTCATAATAACACTTAAGAAACCAAACAAAGCTTGACTTTACTAAGTATACTTCAAAATGAAGTAGAATTAAAATAGATACTTTTAACTATTCAGTTCACTGTAAGGCTTCAGGCATTCTGCCTTTGTAAGAGAGATTCTATCCTCTTGAAATATTCTTAACATTTCTCGGCAACATTTGAAATGTAAGCATGTCTGTAGCTTTTGTCTGTCTCTATCTTCAGTGCTTGTCTTCCTAAGTGCCTTAGCAATTGAATAGAATAAAATCAAGTTGACAATAGCGTATTGTCAATGCCAGTTCTCTAGAGGTTTATTTCACGTCAAATGTCCAGAGTCATTGGATTTAGAAGGTTAAAAATGCACATGAATGCACGGTTTACCGAATATAAAGTTTGCAATGTTTTCCGGAAAATTTTCACTATACTGATTAAAGCAAATTTATCATATACGAAATTGCACGTAAATCGAATAAGATATGCTTAATAATGTAGCTTCTCGAATATATTTAATACTCCTAAAAATCACGAAAAGACTGTTCAAGATTGTTTTCGATATAAATTTCCAAATATTGAATTTGCACAAATGGGGACAGTTAGTTATTTTTCTTTTAAACTAAGAATGTAATATTTTTTTCAATAATACACTATAACTTTAATATTATATACTGGAGTTGTAACAATCATCTGCCAGGATCGGGGGATAGTTCGCCTAACCTAAGGCAAAGATTTATGTCAACAGAACAATTCGATGATGTGACTTGCGTTACTCGAAGTCCTCTCATACACTCTCTATCTTTTATGAAGTAAATGTCACAGGTTGTTGTGCTGTTTTTATTTCTTCGTTTATTAACATTAAGGTGCTATTGTTATCATTTTAATAGATTTGTGATCCTGCCTTTTCAAGCTCATCAGAATTTCAATAGCGCAAGTAGTATCGCCGAAGACTTGCCGAAGTTTAGTAGAAGAAAAATGAATAATGGAATTAATCAATACCACCTAGGGTCTGATTAAAAATCTGGAACCGAGTTTATTTAGAGATTGTTTTTTATTTGTTTATTCATTCATTGTTTTTTTCTAACGAGTCTGCATTTTATCTACGATAAATATTTGTCATAATGCCTCTAACTTCATAAAATCTTTTCCCAATAGTGATTAATGTACGTGAGCCCTCCCCCCCCCCAAAAAAAAAAATAGGGTGAATTAGAGAGTTAAACGTAACCAACTGTACAAGTGAACAACTTAAGCAGTGACTACAGTGAGTCTGTACTGTCGGGCTTGTGGCGGCCCAGTGGTACAGCGCGATGGTCTTCGGTGCTGAGGGTGCTCAGATCGAATCTCGGCGTTGCGCCACGAAAAATGCTTCCGTTCATGTCGCCCCTTCATAGGGGGTAATGCTGTCCGCCTATTTGGTGCCCCCATAATAAAATGGACGGTAAAACTGCGGCGAAGTAAGGGCGAATGTTTGATTACAAGTGCCTCCGCATTTAATTACACAAAAGTCTGTACTGTAGAGATTTTTTTCCACCAATGCCCGAAAGTAGACGGATTTGACTCGAAGAAGCTGACTGTGCCGAGAAATAGTTAAGCTTAGTGGTTAGAAATACTTTCGTGTGCTGTAGTTAGATTAGTGATCACATGTAGTTAAGATATTTTAGTGTCATGTGAAAGATAAATGATTTTGGTGAAAGATGGTGATTTAGGGTTATAATTTCAATGCTAGAATTAGGTTACATTTGGTGCTATATCTCCAGGAAAAATTTCAGATAATATTAGTAAGTGAGTTTAATATTTTTCCCCACCATCTTAATCTTTATTAATAATAAGAGGTCAAAATTTTTATTTCATATAAGAGGTTAGAGCAGTCGTCGGCAACCTATGGCACGCGTGCCAGGCTTGGCACGCGGGGGAGTTCTTAATGGCACTCTACACTACTCTATATTGGAAATAAATTCAGCATTTTCATTTACGTACACTAGCAGTAAAAGTATAGTCACACGGACTCCCCTCGTAAATTGAGTGGGTCCGTTCCAAGTGCGTTCTGTTCGGCTTTTCGGTATACAAATGTAATGACAGAATACTAAGTTGACGTTATGACAATTTGTAACATAGCTTATACTAATTCTCATATTGTTATATGGCATGAAACAAAGTTCAGTTGTTTTTGGAACTAAGTTCTTTTACGAGGCTTACAGTAGAGTGAACTGGCAGGAATCGTCACGTAACGAAATGCTCCCTTCATAAGAACTTTTTCTCAAAGACTCTGTGGCTGAATGGTTATCGCATCAGACTAAATGGGCAATATATAAAGGAAATCTTTATAAAAAGTGCTGAAAAGTTGTTCAGCGATTTACCTAACAAACAAACAAAATTATCCCGAAATCGAGAAATGCCGGATTCTGCGAGAACAATTGAAAGAAGAATAACTGCAATGGCAGAAAATGTAACAACAAAACAGAATTCTGGATAACAAGAAGCTGTTGCACTTAGCGTCGCTGTTGATGAAAGCACCGATATAAACGATGTTGCGCGGCTTGCAGTAATTCCACGGTATTGTGATAAAGATCAAGTTTATGAAGAACCTGGAGTTCATTGCTGTGTTCTCCACTTCCCATGAACCTTCCTCGATCGGTCTTTACTGCTAATTTTAGACTTTTAACTGGCCATGACTTTTTACAGTATCACCTGTGCCATATTGGCGTGGTAGATAGTCCTGACTGTATCCTGTGTTTTTCAGGCGCTCTTATGGATTTTACTCATTTGACAAGCTGTCCTGCGCTTTCTTTTCTGAACTGTCCTCCTGACAACTTTCATAACAAGGCTAGTTTTTATTGGGCTGCCAGAGGGCTTATTGCTGATGGGGTCACTGCCCCGACGTAGGAAAAAAAAAGTTTATGAAGGATTGTGCACCTTGATTCCTCTGTCTGGGACAACTAAGGGGCAGGATATTCTTTCTTCATTCATAAACTATTTTGACAGCAAAAACATTAATATAGGAAAAATATTTTGTGTAACTACTGATGGCGCACCTGCAATGGTTGGCAAGGATAGAGGATTTGTCAAACTTCTTGAAAATCATATTTCACATAAAATATTGAACTTCCATTGTATAATACGTCAGGAAAGTTTAGTTGCCAAAATTTCGTAACAGCGCTTAATTCCTGTAATGAACACTGTTGTTAAAATAGTTAATTTCATAGTGCCTCGTTCTTCATTGACACACAGGCAATTTAAATCTCTTTAAGAAGAAATGGAAAGTGAATATGTGGACCTCCCCTTATACAGCCATGCCCGTTGGCTTAGTCGAAGTAATGTCTTGAATAAGTTTGTGTCATGTCTGGAACACATTCAAGTGTTTCTTAATGAGAAGGAACAACATTTCCCCGAATTGAACGATAAAGAATGGTTATGAAAATTGATGTTTCTGACTGCTATAACTAAACATCTCAATGAGCTAAACTTATTGCAAGGAAAGCGTCAAACTGTGCTCGAATTTTTTGAATATTGGAAAGGATTTGATACAAAATTAAATATATTTTTATGTGATATTAATACTAGTACCTACAAATACTTCCCAAATGTTAAAGCGCTTGCAAATAAACCGACCATAGACAAAGAGGAACTTAAAACCTACGTCGAAGCACTTAAAGAGGAATTTTCCAATAGATGCAAAGACTTTGAAACTCATATGCCTATGTTTTCTTTCCTCATAAAAATCAGATTTAATAGATCCACTAATGATCTCGTTTGATATTTCAATTTTTGAGTGGATGGAAGTTTATAATTTTGAACTGGAACTTATTGAACTAACATCTTCAGAGTTATGGAAAGCAAAATTTATGGAATTATGAAAAAATCTGGTAGATGACTCTAAGGAAAAAATCGACTGCTATATTAAATTGTTGGGTGTCATTGCCGGAAAGATTTAATTGTTTAAAGAAAATTGCAAGTGCTCTGCTTTCCGCGTTTGCTTCTACATATCTCTGTGAACAAATTTTTTCTCACATGAAACATATTTTGAGTCTACAAAGAAGTTGTTTAACAACTGAACGTTCAGAATCTTGTGTGAAATTAAAAGTGACAAATTATACCCCTGATATTGAAATATTAAGTAAAGTGGTGCAGGGACAAGGTTAACACTAAAAAATTTTAATTTGTGTTGGAATTTTCTGTTGTTTATTCTTTTAATAAATATGTTTAAAAGATAAATTTGTTATCACATTCTTCTCCTCTAGAACTCCATTATATAATTTGATGGACATATATACACCTATACATATAAACCTACTATTACTTTCTGGTAACAAGAATTAAGGCAGCACCCTGAATCATATGGTAAAGTGGCTTGGCACACCACAGCTAAAAGGTTGCCGACCCCTGGGTTAGAGAGTTTACAATGTTTTGGAACCACAACATAGGGATGAATTATTACGTAAAAGGAAAATTATAAAAGTATTTCTTCAAAGAGTCCGCACGATTCCTAAAACATTCAACTCTTCGAACACAAAGAAAGACACAATGAAATCTATGCGAATTTGTCTAAAAGAAAAAAAAGAGTGGGTTTCCATAATTCTAGGCAACAGGGCTTCATTGTTCTATGCAACAGTCGCACGCCACCGTACAAATTAGGTTTGGTTTGGAACGCTACGGTCAACTTTTTGCTACACGAGGGCTAATTAGACCGGGACCTACAGTTTAAAGCCAATTCCGAACGGCTACAAACATCCATGCCAACAGTGGGACTCGAACCTACAGGCTCTGAAGCGAAAGCCAGCGCCCTAGCCATTCGGTCATCAACTGGCTGTACAGATTAGGAACCTTCCAGGATCGGGAATCTAGATCTCCAAACCCCAAGGCCGGTAATGTTTGTCTGCAGTATTCCAGTGTTATTTTAATGACTTTCCTCACAGATCATTATTAAATATCAGTGGTGCGTAGAACTTAACGTACAAAAAGTACCCGGGTTTAGACTGAAAATAACAAAAAATAATGTGCAAAAATGATAACTGTGACTAACTTTTTTTATTATTCCATTTTTAAAATTTTTTTTTTATATCTGAGCGCAAGACGGCATTTCTTTAATCAATTATATCCTCTTTATATATATATATATATATATATATATATATATATATATATATATATATATATATATATAGTCTTTTTAAAATAATTCACGGCACATTAAGAACAATTTTATGAAGTTTTATGAAATAAATAGGAGCGGCAAAGGGGTATTGTTTATCTTTTAGGAATATTGACAGACCATAGTGAAAACTGCTTATAAGAATTTATTGAATTCAACAATAATTTAGGTTCGTTCCTTGTGTGGACATCCGGACACTGTCTGTCAAAACTAAAGATAAATGGACGTGCAACACCGTATGTCATTTAGTTACGTTAGAATGCCCACGACTGCCGGAGCTTGTTATATATGAAATATACCTTGTCAGAACGGATTATGGAAACCCAATCTTTTTCCTTTTAGACAAATTGGCATAGATTTCATTGTGTGTTTCTTTGTGTTCGAAGAGTTGAATGTTATAGGAATCACGCCGCTTCTTTGAAGAAATACTTTATTAATTATAAGTTTAATTTTTCATGTTACTTAATAATTGATCCCTATGTAGTGGTTCCAAAACTTTGTAATCTCACTAACCTCTTATATGAAATAAAAATTTTAACCTCTTCTTATTAATAAAGATTAAGATTTAAAATATTAAACTCACAAACTTATATTATTTGAAATTTTTCCTGAAGATCAATGTCGTGGAGACACGACATGTGTTCAGAAAAGGGGCGATAGAAAACGGAATTCAAAAAATCAGACAAAAGAGATGCCTTGAACAGCGGGATAAGGTACTGCGTATGCGAATGGCAAGGAGAGATAACAAGTTGAGAGGGGGCAATTGAAATGAGAAAACGGTCAACAGCTGCGTTTAACGAAGGGCCCAGCTGGTGATAATGAGCTGAGGAAAATGTGAAAACGGAGTCACAGTTAGGAGAAGAAAAGGGGTAGGGCAATTTACGAGGTTGACCGGCGTTAGAAACACCACAGGAGGCCCAGGCGAGAGCGTGGGAAGTCAAAAATGTAAGAAACCCCAGACAGGTGCAAGGGCGAACGCCTCCGTCAATATGGATTGGAGAAGATAGGAATATAAAAATGGGTGATCGGCCAATGAAGGGGTCCCGGATCGACCCATAGGACAGAAGGTGGCCACCAATGAGGGCCTGAATATTTAATGATGGAAGTTGAGCTCGAGAGGAAAAGTTTTTAGAGAGAGCAGAACGAGTTGAGATCTTTCACTAAGAACACATAAGCCCCGGTAGACAGCGAAGGAAGAGAGAAGATGACGGGCTGCTAACTTAATACCGGAGAGACAAGCCAAGTCCTCGGTACCCGAAAAAGCAAACCGATATGAGATAGATGCAGACCCCAATACCGGAGAGGCCGACCGACTAACCTGTCATTTAGCGAGAGAGGAGCAGCCGTTTCCCCTGGACCATCGCGCCCCCGTAGCAAATGCCTAGATGCGGAGTAAAGCACCCTGAGTCCACCGCATGCCGATGATCGCAGCTGTTATCCTGGACCAGAGCCCGATGACCCCCCAGCCATGCTAGTGATGAGGTACGGACCTTCGAAGTGACGAACGCTCTCCCAACGCGAGTGTATTCCGGAGACGCCGCAGAACGCCGCAACAGATAGTGACCGCAGTTCCGCCGGAACCGACAGCCCGCTGCCCGAAAGAGCCCTAGGTTTCTCCCAGCAAGACTTGTGATGTCGATGTGTCGTCAGAAAAGGTAGGAGAGTATTTTGACTTATCCTAGCAATGCCCAATGCCTTCTAGAGAGCGCAGTTAATTAGATAGGGCAGATTAGGTGAAATCTTTACATTTATGCATAGAATATCTATCATAAAATAGTGCTTGTGTATATCCATATTAATTGAAGTAGTATCTTGCAATAGTTTTGTAATGTGTTTATGTATAGCAATTAAGAATGTAGGATAATATAACAATGTTAGGGAATAGATAAAAATGTCAGTAGTTTGATATTGATGAGAATGAAGGTTAGATAAATAATCAGAATTAATGTATTGATAAGATATAGTAAGGAAGATAATTTGAAATGTATATGTAGATATATGGTGTTAATGAAATAGAAATTCGGAAATCTTTAATGAATAATGTTGTTTGTATATGTTTATGATTGGTTTAATAAATTGATTTGGAACTATACATAAGAGCATCACTCTCTAATTACTTGTACTACCACTAATACTATAACTAATAATTATATTACGGTGACAATCATAACACCAAACGTAGCCTGATTTTAACATTGAAATTATAACCCTAAATTACCATCTTTCACTAAAATCATTTTTCTTCCACATGACACTAAAATATCTTAACTACATGTGATCACTAATCTAACTACAGCACACGAAAGTATTTCTAACCAGTAAGATTAACTATTTCTCGGCAAAGTGAGCTTCTTCGAGTCAAATCAATCTACTTTTGGGCATTGGTGGAAAAAAATCTCTACAGACTCACTGTATTCACTGCTTAAGTTGTACAGTTATACAGTTGGTTATGACACTAAAATATCTTAATTTCACAATTGGCACATTACACTAAAATATCTTAACTTCATGTGATCACTAATCTAACTACAGCACACGAAAGTATTTCTAACCACTAAGATTAACTATTTCTCGGCAATGTCAGTTTCTTCGAGTCAAATCAATCTACTTTTGGGCATTGGTGGAAAACAATCTCTACAGACTGTATTCACTGCTTAAGTTGTACAGTTGTACAGTTGGTTATGACACTAAAATATCTTAACTTCACAATTGGCACATTACACTAAAATATCTTAACTTCATGTGATCACTAATATAACTACAGCACACGAAAGTATTTCTAACCACTAAGATTAACTATTTCTCGGCAAAGTGAGCTTCTTCGAGTCAAATCAATCTACTTTTGGGCATTGGTGGAAAAAAAAACTCTACAGACTCACTGTATTCACTACTTAAGTTGTTCACTTGTACAGTTCGTTACGTTTAACTTCCTAATTCTCCATAATTTGACTTGTTTTTTGGCTCACGTACATTAATCACTATTGGGAAAATATTTTATGATGATATCGGGCCAAGAAATAGCGAGTGGAAAGAGGACTGAAAGAAACCTGGCTAGAAACATTATCATGCATGATCATGTTTCTCAGTTAACAGATTAAAACAGAAAACAAAAAATTCTTCATTCCCCAACTATTAACACACCCCAATATAAATTTCCTCAGATAATAACTGTTGTTTGGAATACTTGAAATTCAAGGGAAAAAAATCCTAAACGTGTTCGATAAACACATATGTCCATTTCGAAGTTATAAATTCGAGGCGTTTCGGAAACTTAATATATATCCCACAGTATTAAAGAATGTTTACCCGAAGAATTCCGGGAATTCTTAAAATACTTCATTGTAGTGCGTAGTATTTTGTTCGGGGAAGGGGATTTCTGTCCACTGACATTTCTCTCAGTCGTACATATGGCAGAATTTTATCTCGCTTTACTTCTTTTTCAAACTGTTTTTTTGTTTTGTTAGCATATTTGTTGGAAAGCATAGATATTGAATTCCGATTAAATTAGGTACAATTCAGATTTGTTTTTGATATTAATCTTTCACATATTTTACACTTAGAAATTTATGTGTTTGACATAGTGTGATTAAATAATTAGATTCCGAAGATATGTGTCGACCGAACAAAAATATTCACTAATTCAAAAGGAGGAAAAAAAAACCTTAAAAATTTTATATAATATCTTAAATAATCTTGCTTGTTACGAATTTTGAAGGAATACAGTGGCCTTCTATTTCGGAACCCTCTAACTTTTAAACGTAACGTAGCTAGACATCATAAAAAATATAGTCTAAGTGTGCACAGCATTGACTTTAATGGACAGGCTAGACAGACTTTTAAATCCCGTCTCTGAGGGCGTGAGATACATATTCGCAAAAAGAAATTTTCAAGTTTTCTGTTCCTAGAACAATATTGCTTGTTTTAAGTTTCCAGGGTTGCGTGCCTTCTACACCCAGTTTATTTTTTAGCAAGATTATTTTTAACGATTATTTATAACTCTTAACTACGGTAAATGACCATTCATCTACTCCTTATATACATTTTGCTTGGAAATGTAATTTTTTAAATATTTTAATTCGCAATTATTTTAACGTAGGATTACAGCGCCCTCTTTCGGTTACTTTTGGAAACATTTTCTTTTTTACATGGAAAAAAAAAACCCAAAGTCCTCCTGATCCTGTGCGCAAACAGAAAATTTTTCCGAGCATTACTTCTTTTATTAAGAATTTTTGAACTTTGCACGAATATTTATGACGCTCCCGGTATATATATATATATATATATATATATATTTATTTATTTATATATATATATATATATATTTATTTATTTATATATATATATATATTTATTTATTTATATATATATATATATATATATATATATATATATATATATATATATAAACCCCCTTAATGGCCTTTCTTACAAAGGGGGTATGAAATTTCCCGCTCTAAAGAGGGAATCGGAAAAATGAACCCCGTAAGGTAAAGGTTAATAGTACATTTATAACTAATGCTTAAGAAGATTACACGCACAAAGTTACTCTTCGATTATATTTTTATTCCAAAGAAATATATTTCTTGCGTAATGTTTGATAAATGAAACTGCTCAGAGGATTTGCACATTAGTTTAAGCATTAGTTTAACTTCTAGGGCTTCAAATAACAAGGAATCTGTCTCCAAGGGATAAACATAACATCAAACTTTGTATCAAGATGTACCAAAAGCGTATAATCCGCCTCGGAAACATGAGATATACTAACTTAAATTCTTAGAAGATCTATCATAATCCTCCAGAAGACACGACAAGTTCAAAATCTCTGCTGAAAAAAATTTGTTCAGAATTTTGTGGTTTTAGCTGCCGTCCATAATCACACTCTAACTTGACATGACAACAACAGCCGCTAAAACTTTGGCGAGCTCCCATATTTCTTCTTTCAACGACTGAAGACAGAGAAAAAAAATTTAGTCTCAGAATTATCTCTCTGGCATAAAATGTAAAGATTGTGTTTGACTTGCAACAGCATTATTTTTGTTAAATGACGGGAGAGGACAAGTTAACTTTTTTGTCATCTTACAAAAAAGTTTACATACACTGCAGTTGCAAAGAAGTTCATATTTTTTTTCTTTTATTTAACACTTCTTTGTCATACAACGCGGATGAGTATTTCTGTAGGATTAAAAGATCAGTTTTTTTGTCCAGTTTCAGTGTTTTGCATTTTAAGTAATAAAATCAAAGTAAAAGATAAAAAACAAGTAAAATAAAAATAAACCAATGGTTTGTTGGTTACTGAGACAATACTTTATAATTATTCTGTGGTAGGATACAAACCTATTAGAGGAGTGATATGAAATTATTGTATAAATTAGACAATTAAAATCATAATATTTTCAACTTCTAAATTAATGATATTGAATTTAAATAATGACTAAAAATTGAATGTAATCAAGGGAATATAAATAATATTGACATTTGTATGAAATTTCATACCTATTTATGTCCTGTACATCAAATTTCAGGTCTGGGTCAAATGGTACCATTAATTTTTTAAGCACTCTATCGAAGTAGAGTAAGATTTAAACATAACTTAGTATTCTTTAGGCTGTGAAACGTGGATAACTTTCAGTATTTTGGTAAACTGAAATAGGTTTACAAAAACTAGTGATATAAGAATTTTGGGTATCATGAACTTACATCTCACCAAGTTTTAATATCAATCATAGATTTCGATCATAGTATCATAGATTTCAATGTGTACATCTTTTGTAGCATGACTAATGTCTTAATGGCAATCCAGTTCTTTCTAAGTGTTTCGTAGCATATCAGGTGCTATTAGACTATTTTGTTTGGGGATTCATTAAATCCGTTGTGTATAAACAAAAAATTGATATATGGGTCGAGATATATTGATCAACATAGGATATTACAATTAACCTCACTAAATAAAACAAATTGCATCTAAGTTTCAGTTCAACTCGATAGGTATCATAAAATGTAAGATATCATGTATTGAATTTGCCTTACAAAGTGCAGGAAATTATGCATAAAATTGTCTTTCTGAAAAAAAAAATTAGAAAACTGTCTATGGTGATTTAACTGGCAGGCTACTTGGTTTCACATCTAATGTATATTTTTCTTAACACTAAAATATAATAGTGTTGTACAATTACACCGCTGTGTAATTTTACAGTCATTCCGATTCAGACTTGCATCATTGTTTACCTGAGAGAGACTGAGATACAATAGATTCTAAGACTTATTTTTATGCTACACGTCCCTATAATATTAATTCTAATGCATTTTCTCAGGCATTTGTAAAATTTTTCATGGCATTAAAATACGGAACTTGATCTTAGAGTAATGAAACGCCTTGCTTTCTGCTTTCCATACAGCTGTTTGTAAGAATGCAGATCAAGGAAATTCATGACCTTTTTCCTAATTTTTTTCACGATCTACACCTTTCTTTTATTTGGCAATTTGGGTACTTTGGGTACAGAAGTTCCGTTGTAGTTTTTTTAACCTAAATTTATAACGCCCTATATGACCCTTTGAGTCGCAATTTCTTTTCCACTTTACAAGACTTCCTGAAGTTGGGGGAGGTGAGATATCATATGAAATCAAATGTACTCTTAAGGCTGCTGTATACTAATCCTGTTAGATTCGTTCACCTCAATTTTAATCTTTGGAGAAAATTCTTCTACTATATAAAGCTACATAAATGCTGGTAATCCAATAAAAGTCGTATTGTCAGAGAGACGGAACTTTTTTGCACCCTGAAATAGGATTCATATTATAAATTTCCCCCGAATTTATAAAATTAATTTCCCAGATTTTTCACCCTAAAAATTTAAATTTAAAAATATTATTTGCCTTAAAAAAAAACGAAATATGCCCCCAGGTTTAAAATTTCTTTCTCTCTTACGGAGTACAATTTTTCTAAAAAATCTTTCAATCCAAGTCGGCAATCCTTGGACAAATTTTCTCCATAGGTTAACATTGAGGTGACCGAATCCAATAGGGTTAGTACACAGCAGCCTTAACGATCCTGATCAAATCTAGAGGTTCGTCAAGTTGATCTAATTTGACGAACATTTCCTTAAATAAAATTTTAACAACTTTGTCATACTAATGTCATTGTGAACTAGTAGACAGATGGGGGTAAAGAGTCCATAATAAACATCCGCTTGTTTCAGAGAGTTATGAGAATATATATATACTAGCTGAAAACCCGCACTTCGCTACGGAGTGCATTCAAATTAAATACAGCGGTCAATGTATGCAATTAATGCCAAAAAGAATAAATAAATAAATAAATAATATATATATATATATATAAATATCGTAAGGGATATTTTTATAGATAAAATAATGTAGAAGAAAATATTCAAATTAAATGTAATAGGACATACTAAAGAATATAGTACAGTTAATATATTGAAGTTTGAGGAACATAGTATCTTTTACTGTATTTTAATATTTTTTTGAATAATGTCCAATCGTCTGCCGCATTAGCTAGAAAAAATTTTTTTTTTGTCTATTTGGATGTTATGTACGTGACGATAAATTTATTTAAAGTACCAAAAAAAAAATCCCGTGATCAGCATTTAATAAATTAAATTATAAAAATTAATCTTAAAAAATTAACCAAAAATCAAAAAAGGAAGGTAAAGATTAAAAAAATATTTCATTTTAAACGAATATTTATGATCTTTCTCGTGATATAAATTTTATAACCCTCAAATTATTATTTTAAATGCAAACTTAAAAAAAATTACTAAAATAGCTTAAAAATTTAATTTTAAAAAATCTAAGAATAATTTTTCGAAAATCTTTCTTAGTGCACCTTTACACTATAAGAAGAATCGGCATGTAAAATTTCAGCCCTTTAGGTCTAGCGGTTTGGTCTGTGCGTTGCATGTCAGTCAGTGAGTCAGTCAGTTACGGAAATGTTTTATATATATAGGCTATGTTAATGTTGGGACTATTATTTGTGTATATCTCTGCTTAATTTTGTACTTCTTGCTTATGTCTAGACGTCTCTTCACCATTATAGGTAGTATCGAGTCACATGCAGCATGTGAATATAAAACGTAATCAGAGCGAAAAGCTGGCAACAGAGTCGTTAGATAAGCGGCATATCCCATGCATGCCCGTGACGTTAGGAAGTGTACGATTTGCAGTTTAACAAATTTGTCTCGGTTAAACGTGGAGGAAATGTAAAACAGTATTTGTAATGTGCAGCTTATTTCTCTGCAGTTTGGAATACCTCTTACTTGTATAAGTGACATGCTAAATATGTTCTAGAGCAGAGCTCCACAACCTGTTATCTTCCACGGCACAACAACGTTTTTCCGATAATTCTCCGGCATACCACAAGTAAAAGCTTACAAATACATACATTACAATAATGCGTATATTATTTTACTAGCTCAAAACCTGTACTTCTCTACGGAGTACATTCAATTTAAATACAACGGTTAATGTATGCAGTTAATGTCAAAAATATGTTTAAATATATTTAAAATAAATACAACGATCAATGTATGCAATTGATGTAAAAAAATCGAAAAAATATATTTATAAAAAAATCGGAAGGGATATTTTTATAGACAAAATAATGCAGAAGAAAATTTTCAAATTAAATCTAATAGGACATATTAAAGAATATAGTACAGTTAATATAGTACATATCTTTTACTGAATTTTTATATTTTTGGGGATAATTTCCAATCGTCTGCTGCATTAGAAAGATAAAAATATTTTTTTGTCTATTTAGTTGTTATGCAGGTGACGATAAATTTATTTAAGGGAACAAGGGACCTTTGACATCGTTTTTTAAAAATATTCAATATTTTATTGTACATAGAAATGAGAATATTTAATATTCTTTTCTAATACATTCAGGATACTTAGAATTCACAAATAAGTATTTTGTAAAAATAAGACCTGTTTTTCAAAAAGTTCTTCAAAAATCCTAGAATTTTTCAAAATGTTCCAGGCGTATTTATTTCTTCGTGATTTCTTTCAATTTTCTCAAGTTTGTTTATTGAAGTTTTTGCCACAAAACTGTGCATAATTCTTTAAAATCACAATCAGTTTTTATATTTAAAGACCATAAAATTAAGTGAAAACATGCAAAAATATAAAAAATAACGGGCAGACTAGAAAAAATAATATTCAAAACTTTAGGTTCATGCAAAAAATGCACAATTGTATTTATACATATATGGTAAACTTATAATAAACAATTTAAAGTTTTTAATTGATATGGAATGCGCACGGAGCGTTTTCAGAAATGTTAGATTTTTTAAATTTTTTTTTTGAAAAACAGGAATTATTCTTCCAAAAAAATCCTTATTTTGAATTCTAGGAATCTTCAATATAGTAAAAGAGAAAATTATTATTCTCATTTGGTATATACAGTTAAAAATTGAAAATTTAAAAAAATAGAAAAAGAAATCACGTGATCAGCATTTAATAAATTAAATTCTAAAAATTAATCTTTAAAAATTCACCAAAAATCAGAAAATATAGGTAAAGATTCCACAAATATTTCATTTTAAAGGAATTTTTATTATCTTTCTCGTGATATAATTTCTATAACCCTCAAATTATTATTTTAAATGCAAACTTAAAAAAAAGGTACAAAAACCGCTTAAAAATTTAATTTAAAAAATCTAAGAAGAATTTTTCAAAAATCTGTCTTAGTGCGCCCCTACACCATAAGAAGAATCGCCATGCAAAATTTCTGCTCTTTAGGTCCAGCGGTTTGGTCTGTGCGTTGTATGTCAGTGAGTCACTCTGTCAGTGAGTCAGTCAGTTACGGAACTGTTGTATATATATAGATTAGATAATAATAAGATAACACAATAGCTCTATGTATCTAGATAATTACTTTTCAATGGGACCGGTGTCAGCTCTCGATGCTTCTGCTGAATTTCTTTTCATTAAAGGTATCTCTGTGTAGGCTTTAGTTTTTTTAAAACTTGGCAAATATCCTGAATTTAAAGCTTCTTAATTTTTTACAAAAGATTTTCTCAAATCGTAGTTATATAGTTTTTTGAGTTCACAATATACAGGGTAAACTTCCCTTTCGCGAAAATTTCTGTAGATATTAAACTTTAGAATAGCGGTGGTCAAATATCGTATTAGTGTGTTAGTATAATATTTTAGACTGCTTAGTGCCATTATATCATTATTCTAATCTGTCTTGGTAATTTTATTATTCGAGCTATTTCTGCTTCTTCAATCGCTAAAGTAGAATTTATGGCTAGTAGCGTAAATCAGAGCTTCGAAACCTTTTGTCTGCCACGGCACAACAACGTTTTTTCGATAATTCCGCGGCACACCACAAGTAACAGCTTGCAAATACATAAAGTACTACAGTAAGTATATGTTTTTATTAGATAAGAAACACAATAAAATAGCTCTATGTATCTAGATAATTACAATTAGTTAAGTTTTTATAATCATTTTGAATTGTACACCATCAGAAGGACCAAAAATATAAAGTTATAGATTGATTACCAGTAAAAAAAAAATTATTTTTAAATTTTGATATTAAAATTTGTTTTTGGGCTTTAATTAAGCCTAATTAATCAAAGTTAATTTAAACATAATAACTAATTTATTAATGAGATATTTGAGCTTGTTTTGATGACCATATACGTTTTATATTTGGCTCTATATTAGAAAGTGCTATCCGAAGTTCAAGGTCAAGACCCTTTAAACACGATCGTTTGTCATTTTTAATTACAACGAGTGTTAAAAATCTTTTTTCGCATAAGTATGGGAGCAAAATTGCAACGGCCTTGTCATAAATTTGAGGATATTCTTTCTTAACTGAAATCCAGAAGTCAGCCAATGACATTTCTGAAGTTGAGTTTCAGCATCCCGTCGTTCCTCATTTCTATAAATTCCTCTCGAATTTGAAGGGAAAGTTCTTCTATTGAATTTTCGACATCAGCTAGAAAAGGATTTCTTATCCAATTGTATTGCTCCGTATTAATTGAGGGAAAATGATTAAATTTCTCTAGCAGTAAACTTAAATGTTGTTGAGTCGGATCCGGAATTAATTGCTTGTTTTTAATCATGACCTTGTAAGTCCTTTGGAACATTTCTAGAGATCCTTTTGTAACTCGTTCTGCCAAAGTAACACGTCAGATGAACTCCAGTAACACGTCAGATAATTTTCGCTTCGACCTTGCATTTTTGTATTCAGTTCATTCAGGTGCTCAAAGAAATCAGCCATATACGCAATTTTGGCCATCCAGATCTTCAAAAAGTTGGTGTAGTTGGGTCATACTTGTTTTAACAAAAACTCACGAACCTCGTTGCGAAGCTCAGACAATCTATCCAAAACATTGCCCCCAGGATACCCAACGTACATCAGGGTATAACAACAGGGATTTATAATCAGCTCCCATTTCTTCACAGATTAGTTTAAAAATTCACGAATTTAAGGCTCTTGATTTAATAATGTTTATTATAGTAATACATGGATTCATCGATTACAATAGCTCCGTAGGCAAGTTTTTTATCCCCAATGCTTCGCGATGTACGCAAAAGTGTGTAATTTCTATATTAGGATTTTGCCGTTTTAAGCACGAAATAAAACCTTTTTTACTGTCCATCATTGCCGCAGCACCATCCGTGCAAATACTGGTACAATTACTCCGTGAAATGTCATAGGTTTTGAAAAAATCATCGGTTACTCGGAAAATTTTCTCGCCGGTAGTTCCCTTTGGAAGCTCGTTACAAAATAAATAGTGTTCTTTTATGGTGCCCTCATCAATGAAGCGTACAATGGCTATCAGTTGGGTTTGGTCTTTAATGTCTGCTGACTCATCAATCTGAAGTGAAAACTTCTAAGCCGCTTTCAGTTTTCCTATTAGTATTCCTAAAATATCGTTCGACAAATCGTTGATGCGTTTTTTAACAGTATCAGATGACAACGTTACTTTTTTCACTTCATTAACTTCTCTAGGCCCAAGCATGGAACAATTTCTATGCATGCTGGTTTAACGAGAGTTTTACCAATAATATGTGGTTTTTTCGGACGTGTAATTAATCTTGCAACATGGTAACTAGCTTCTAAGGCTTTATCAGAAACTGTGAGTGATGATAACAACGATAGCCTTTGAAATCGCCTATGATCTAACAGCCTAAGAAAAAATGATTTATCCTTCTTAGAGTAGCTGCAATGGTTTGAATTTAGATGGCGAATCAGTTTACTAGGTACCGTTGATTCGTTATATAGCATTTCTCCGCAAATGATGCATTTTGATTTGGGTGCTGTTTCTTTATCACAACACGAAAATCCATATCGAATGTAATCTTTGTTAGACTTTCTTTCATAAATGTTCTGTTTTTTTTCCAGGACCTCTTGTGCTAGGTTCATTATCATTTGTCAGTGAATTCGAAAATTTTCCTCGTAAATACTCGTCCATATTTATAAGGGTATAACGTGCTAAGTCGAGGTCCGTTTTTCACCCAATTGCCCATCTTGGCTTTGTTCGTTGAAAATATCCATGTTGTTCTGTCGCTGGCTGCTACTTTCTGTGGATGACAAAATTCACAAAGGTGCCTTTGAACATCGTATTACCGTTATGTACCGATATTAAATATTGGCAAAAAGTTAGAGAAATATTTGACTTAGAGAAATTTCTAACTAATGTGGTGGTTAAACATTTTTTTATTATCGATAAAATCAC
Organism: Dolomedes plantarius; assembly: GCA_907164885.2. NCBI lineage: Eukaryota > Metazoa > Arthropoda > Arachnida > Araneae > Dolomedidae > Dolomedes > Dolomedes plantarius. Next base: position 48,614,513 of record OU015498.1, on the reverse strand, counting down.
CGCGGCACTGTCAAGATCATCTCGTGGCACACTAGTGTGCCACGGCACGGCGGTTGCGAAGCATTGTTCTAGAGGGTAGTTAAATTATTGTATTTGTGATCCTCCTATACAATAAATAATATTATTTCCTTTTCTTATGAATCAATCTAAAGCAATTTTAATTTTATTAGTACTGAGCTCGAGTGCTGTAAGTTTTAACCTTAAGTTTTGGACACGTTTAAGGTTGGAGTCACAATTTTGATGACATAATTAGAGATCATATAAAGTAAACCTGTCAAATATGTTATATTAAATTTACTAATTGAAAATATGCGATTTTTTTAAAAAACTGAATCCATCACTTTTTGATTATTAATATGAAAAAAAACATTTCCTTTAAATTTTATAATCATAGATAAGTTCAAATTACAAAGAAACCATGATTTTATCTGAAAAACTGCTAACGTAATAGAAAATATGTTATATTAACTTAATCCACGCTATAATAAAAATGATACAAATATAAAACTTGGTTGTATGGAACAAAATTCTTTATTTAATTGCTCTAGCTGAAGTAATTTCTTGTACGTATAAAGGGTAAGTGGTGAAAAAATCACCCTTGTAATCTTAAAAACTTATTTGTTGGCAAAACATCTTTCTAGCTTTTTTTTCCTGAATCATCCAAAGAAAACTAACGAATCACATCTGCGTTACTTTTGGCAAGAGATCAAGCGACCGGAAAAAAAAAATTCCACAACTTTTTTCCTCAGCATTTTAAGGAAGTTTTTTGAGGCATCAACCAGATTAGGTAGCAGAACTCGTCTAGTATTTTTAAAGTTTAGCAATACAGTATTCATATTTTTTAAAATTCATTAGAGTCGAGTAATTTTTTTTTGGTATTACTCTCAAGAAATAGGTTGCCTTTGAAACTTGTTACTGGCCAAGTAGTTGAACTTCCTAGATTAAGTTTAAGTATTTGTATTTCTAACGCTAGCAATCAGTTCTAGAGGTTTGTTTCTTCTAATCGATAAACTTCCAGACGTGTACATTCGAAAAAATACCAATCGCCGTGGAAACAATTTTTAAATTTTTTCCATCTTTCCCCTTAAGGAATAAAGCTCTAACCAGTGTTTTCCAACTTACTTTGGTTTTCTTTAAGTTTCTTTGAATCATACAAAATGAACTGCAATTTAACAGTTTGATGCCGCTTAGCTGTGAAAAGCATGTAGCCTGAATTGCCGCATATTGTTTTCAATTATTTTAATAAAGTGAAAGTATTCAAAACAGTTAGTGACATTTCACTAGAATTTGAATCGCACGGTAAAGGACGAGTGTGTCTTTTCTTTCGACAAGCATTAGAAAACAAATCATCACGGTCACTAGTATCACTTATTTTATTTCCACTTTCAACATCACTTTGTATAACTAACAGCTCTTCTGTAGAAACCTCAAAAGACTGATCTTTTTAACTGTCTTCTCATTACTAAATGAAAGGTTTGCAATAAAATTTTATAATGTTCTAAACTGAATATGCTGTGACAACGGTTACTTATTATTCAAGCATAAAATGCAAACACGCATTCATCACATGTGTTTATAACAAGAATTCTTCTACATGTAATGTTTTATTTACATGAAAATTGTAGTTTCTTACACGATATTGTATGAAATACCAAATGGCGTGAATTTACGCTTCCCGTCGCCAATAGGTGGAAAATGAAAGACCACAATTCACGCCTCCCGTAATCAAAATGTTAAAAATTAATAGTCGTTAATTTAGGTATTAAGACTCTTAGTTATGAAACCACATGATAAAATTATATTCTCTATATATACGTTACGCCCTGTGGCTTAGTGGTTAAAAGCGTCAAGCTACCACGACACACGTCCAGGGTTCGGCCCTTTGACTGGACAAGGTCGACTCAGCCTTGAGTGGGTCTATAAAATGAGGATCAGTCATGCTTGGGAACTAAACCCTGGGGTCCCACTCCCACTTCAGGTTGACCACCTGACTGAGACACCTGCTGTATGGCACCCGAAGTCCATGTTCTCTCAACCTTATTATGGATTCTTGAATTATTTTCTTTCAAATGATTTATGTATGGCTCAACTTAAAAAGGGAAGAGATAAATTTAAGCTTCTCACGAAAACTAATTTTACAAAATTGAACTTTGAGTTTATAAAGTTATTTCAAAATTTCGTGTGCCTAAATGAATATTTTTCGTCATATATTAAATGAAATGTTGCCTGATCATTATAAATAAAACCATTACCCTACGTTTATTTGTTGATTAATTGGTTAAAGGAAATGCTAATTTGATTAATTAGGAAATGCATATTTTCTTTCTTAATATTTTGTCTTCACTTTGAGTTGAAATAATATTTTTTATTTTGATATATCGATTTTATGTCGTATTTCCAGATCACCATTCAACCGTGATTAAAAATGACAGTTTAATACAAGAGGTTACTTTGCATCATTTTTGCTTCGAAAGACGTTTAAAATTGTTCACTTTAAATTCCCTTTTTATTCCCACTTTGCATTGAATGTTTTGAGCGTCAAACACAATTTTAGTTTACATCATATACTGAAAATAAAGCACAGAACAGAAAAAAACATCGTTGTTTAAAAAAATAGGACTTGTTTGAAAAGGTTCATAACCCAGGACTTCATTTCACTCTGTTCGTCTGAGAAACACGTAAAGTCAGTGAGTTTGGATCATTTATCAGGGAAATCTTTTGTTTTGACTTTCTTAACAAAAAAAGCTTTGGCTAAAGCGGAATGCGGAAAAATGGAAAAATCAAACGTTCTCTTGGTGGTACTTAATCTATATATTTAAGTTGCTAAGCCGATTCTTTGGGCGGTCCGTGAGAGAAAGCTACTGCATCAGTTTACTTCATTTTGGTCTTAAACTAAGATTTTAATCCATTGATGTGTCAAATTTGGTTTTTGTAACCGCAATATCTATGAATTAGTGATAATTTACCGTTAAAAAATTGCTTTTTGCGCAGGCTCAGTGACGTGTTTAAATCTGGCTTTAGATATTAAGCACGAGGCCGCATAAACACATTCATTTGTTTCTGCGCATGCTCAGTGACGTGTTTAAATCTGGCTTTAGATACTTACTAAGCACGAGGCCGCATAAACACGTTCATTTGTTAATTCCGAGGAATCTCTCTAGCTTTCTCTCTGTCGTTTTTATTTTTAATTATGGTTGTGAGATATAGAAGTAAACCTGACGGAAATCGTTTACTTCGTCCAGTTGAATCACACTATTTCTTTTTATTGGGTTCAACAGTAATTTTTTAAAAGTGTATTTCTTTCTTAATATTACGATTTTCAACATTTGGCAATCATGTGTTGAGTATAATTTCTGTATTGGTACATTTATTTACTATCCAGCCGTCATGTTTTGACGGGTACTGACTTGTATTTTATAAATGTGTTAAAGCATATGGCAGCCTAAAATTACAAAACCTTTAAAGTGGGAGTCTTCCGAAAAAATTATTTCACTTAGATAATCATTTTTGAAAATATTCACTTAGATTATCAATTTTGAAAACTGTTAATTAGATTATCATTTTTGAAAAATGTCACTCATTACTCACAAAAATAAAATGATAGTTATATGAATGTCTCTTTGAATATTTTCCTATTGGCGAAAGGTTAATATATTTTTGATAGAAGCAGTTTTATTTTCTTTCTCCAACTGAGTGTTTTAAATATATCCTTAAATCTAATAAATTTGTAGTTCTCTAGAAATAATGTAGGATACAAAAAAAATCGTTGTTTAAAACATAGGACATGTTTGAAAAGGTTCATAACACAGAACTTCATTTCACGGTGTTTGGCTCAGAAACACGTAATGTCAGCGAATTTGGATCATTTATCAGGGCAATCCTCTTTTGTCTTTTTAACAAAAAGATTCGTACTAAAACATATTATGCGGAATGGAAAGTCAAATTTTCTCTTGGGGAAACTTAAAATACTATGAAAGTGGAAAAGATTATGAATTTACAATAGTCTAAAATTTTAAAGCAAAGAAATAAAAAGATAATGTCGAAGAATATATTTAATACACTAAAATCAGATGCTGGTCTTCATAGAATATTCTATTATAAAATATTTCGCTACAAATAATTTTAATTGAATTAATAATGTTGCAAGGCAAAATTATTTGGTCCCTGTGAATATATGCACATATGATAAATAATTATAATTTTCCCCTTTTAATCCCCTTTAATACTGAAACACGTTACTTATAACCTCATAACCACCTTAACTACTAATAATGAGATCATAGTGCATCTTCTCTACTTGTCACGAGTTTTCGTGGCGTGTTATCAAGGCCTGACTCGCTTGAACAACACGGCACCAACAATCTGTCATATTTTCTTTTCAAAATTCTTCATGAACAACGTTTTAGATCCCGAAGACACCTTAGTTATAAAAAGTGTTGTAGAAATGCGTATGTTACAAAATTTTACGTAATGTTTTTGTGAAGTTTGAAGCAGTTTGCTCTCCTACTGTGGTTTTAAAAAAAAACCAGTGTACATATTTAATAAGCAAATTATATAGTTATACCTCAGTTTAAAATAAATCCCGTTATTTAGCTGGGAGACATTAAATATGTTTTTATTTTTAACTCCTGGATATAAAGATGTAGCCTCAAAATTATTTGCTTCATTCTTCATAAACATTAGATATAATCTTAGAAAAGTGTTCTCAATATGGCATTAATAATTTTTCAGCATGCTCTAATGCCTCTTTGTTTATTACGTCTTTTGCAAACAAACGTTCATGAAACTAAAGAAATATCAAATAGATTGTGTTCCTTCTTTTAGAATCTTGATAATCCATTCAAAAAGTGTAAATCTTTACGCTTTAAGTCGTTTAACGATATTTATTTTTCAGTAAACATAAAGGTAAATATTTGAAACGTTAGAAATTTTATTAGTTTTGCGAAAAGTATTTGATTGTTTAAAAATAAGCCTATAGCTTTGAAAGGAAATCAAATCAATGATAGACAAATGTCATACGGTACTAAGATTTATTTATGTTAAAATCAAGTTTTTTTAAATATTTGTATGTATTCTTTTAATACATTTTTGAAATATTAAAAAAAATTACACCACGCCAGGGAGCCCTCATCGCTTCGTTGCAAGAGTTGTAGTAACTTTGTAGGAATTTCCCACCAGGGCTAGATCCTTGAAAGAGGTCTCCTAATAGCGACACTTCTTATAGTTCCTCTGATAGGGGAACTCTTTCAAGGATTCAGCTAGAAGCAGGTCCATCTGTGCCAAATAATCAACCACATCCGAAAGGGGTGAGGTTCTAGTGGTAAGTGTATACTATCTTGGTTGCCTCGCCCCTCTATTCATTCGCCATAGCAATAATAAAAGAAAACCAAGTTGACGACTCTTCAATTAGGTCTTTATTTCAACCTTTAATTAATTGAAGTCTATAAATTAAACTTTCGGCTATCGCCGATCAGCTCATTTTATGTAATAAATCATGCAATCTTCGTAGTATAATAAATGATAGTAAATACAGTATGGGCCACTCTCTATTTCTCTCTGCGACGTACTAAAATGATGCACAGCAAGCAATAATGAGAGAGTTTTTATTAACCAACTGAAATGCCAAATCAACGTTGACTGGCAGACCAGCATTTTTGAAAATAGTCACTTAGATTATCAATTTTGAAAACTGTTAATTAGATTATCATTTTTTAAAACGTCACTCATTACTCACAAAAATAAAATGATAGTTCTATGAATGTCTCTTTGAATATTTTCCTAGAGGCGAAGGGTTAATATATTTTCGATAGAAGCAGTTTTATTTTCCTTCTCCAACTGAGTGTTTTAAATATATCCTTAAATCTAATGAATTTGTAGTGCTCTAGAAATAAAGTAGGATACTGTATTTACTATGATTCATTGTACTACGAAGATTGTATGATTTATTACATAAAAAGAGCTGATCATCGATAGCCTAATGTTTAATTTATAGACTTCAACGTTAAATAAGGGGGGAAATAAACACCTCATTGAAGATTCATCAACTTGATTTTCTCCACGAATTTAGACTAAATTGTTAAAATATTATGAAGGTCTTCGATGTAAAATATATGAAACATAAAAAAGATAAAAGGTGTAGCGTATAAAATGACATAAAAAGGAAATGCAGCTATGAGAAAATAACATCAGATGGGAGCATTCATGATGTCACAAGGGGAAATGTTTACTACTGTTCTTCAAGCTCAAATCCAGATCATAACGTTCAGTAACAAACCTGCCATTCAAGAGGCTCATCAATCCACATTTTCTCACAGCTCAGCCAGATTCGAGCTTTGCTCTGGCAAGAATAGTGACTTATCCGTATAATCCATTGTCGGTTATAATCTTCAGAATACACAGAGGTAGATCAAGAGCTTTACACCAAATCCTTGGTGCGCTATTTATCCTTACAGCCCACGTAAAGAAAGGTTACAAAAATCCAGATTTACCTCTAACATTTTTAAGTTTAGAAGTAGCACTTCTTACTTTCTATAAGTATTCCAGAACTCCATGCATGCAAGAGATCTTCTATATATATAAAACAGTTCCGTAACTGACTGACATACAACGCACAGACCAAACCGCTGGATCTAAAGGGCTGAAATTTTGCATGGCGATGCTTCTTATAGTGTAGGGATGCACTAAGAAAGATTTTTGAAAAATTCTTCTTAGATGTTTTAAAATTAAATTTTTAAGTTGTTTTAGAAAATTGTTTTAAATTTGCATTTAAAATAATAATTTGAGGGTTATAAAATTTATATCACGAGAAAGATCATAAAAATTCCTTTAAAATGAGATCTTTTTTTAACCTTTACCTCTATTTTCTGATTTTTAGTGAATTTTTAAAGATAAATTTTTAGAATCTAATTTATTAAATGCTGATCACGTGGTTTCTTTTTCTGGTACTTTAAATAAATTTATCGTTACGTGAATAACAACTAAATAGATAAAAAAAATTTTGATAATGCAGCAGACGATTGGACATATCCAAAAAAATATTAAAATACAGTAAAAGATATGTTCCTCAAACTGTACTATATTCTTTAGTATGTCCTATTACATTTAATTTGAATATTTTCTTCCACATTATTTTGTCTATAAAAATATCCCTTACGACTTTTTTTATAAATAAATAAATAAATAAATATATATATATATATATATTACATTAATTGTATACATTGATCGTCGTATTTATTATAAATATATATGTAATGGCACGGACGCGGGCCGAAGAATGATGGGCCGAGTGGCATAGTTTTGATTACGATTCATCTTGCTTCATCTAATTTAGGGTAAAATGGAAGATTTGTCACCCGGCCGTGCATCACAAACGTTTTTAAAACAGTTCCCACAATTCATCTCAACCCTCGGACACACAAATCATAACACAACTTTCTCGAACTACATGTTTATTAAATTGCCGACCGTTCCGCCGGGATGAATGCAGCAAGAGGAAATACAGGAGTGCGTCCTAATTTTGGACGTCAAAACTTATATATGCTTCAATCCATCACGTGACAAAAGGGTGTGTCTTAATAGTTGATTGGTTTAAAGTTGTAGTTGATGTGCAGAACTGATTTAAATTTGTATTGACGCCGCGCCGTGTCCCTTTTCGTAAAAAAGACAGCCATCTTTAATGATATTGCCTGGGGTGACCAAAGATTGTAATAATGGGATTTTTACATAAGTTTAACTGGGACGACCATATTGGAATTTGGAATTATTTTTCGGAATTTAACACGAATGCCCAAAGGGAAATAAATAACTTAAGAGATTAAAAAGGGGTATGTAATTTTGAATACTAAATTGAAGAATTAATAGTTTTTAAATGTTAAGGGTGTTGAATTAAGAAATTACTAGTTTTTTAATATTATATATATATATATATTTTTTTTTGGCATTAATTGGATACATTGACCGTTGAATTTAATTTGAAAGTACTCCATAGCGAAGTGCGGGTTTTCAGCTAGTTATTACATACAAGTGCTAGGGTACTAACACTCAGACAACGGATCCTTGTAAGTTGATGAAAACACTAAAATATTTCATTTGAACAAATTAAAAATTTTTTCATTATTAGTTTCAAATTTTTCTAAAATCAAATTATCAAAAGCCAATTCAATGTGAATAAAAAAAAAGTGAAATATATCTATATTAAAATACTCTTTTATCCTTAACTAATTTCGAGGAATAAAGGCATCGTAATAGAAAGGTTTATACTATTAATACCTAATTATCTATGTTCATTTATCTTTTCTCAGAAGATTCCAATCACTTTCAATCTGCCCAAGTCGTGTTACACAACGACGCTCGAGCGTAACCTATCTTCTCAAGCCACGTAGCGATTGCATGGTTTTTAACAAATATAGCTTCACGTATTAATAAAGTTCTTTAGCAAATATTTTGTGTGATAGCTTTTGTCATAATTTAATTATACTTCACCCTCACGCTTATTAATTTGCAACCATATAACGATGCTCCACTTTGATGACATATGGAATTAAGACCATGGAACATTAAACAATACCACCATGTTCCTGCATTACATTTTAATCTTTGGGGTAAAGCTACCGAAATTCATTAGAATGGATGACGTTGGAGCAATGTGGGACGCTAACTTTAGCTAATGGCAGCTTGACTTTTCAAACTCTCTGGATAGTGTATTGAACTGATGATGCAGAAGTTCATTATATGCAGGATATTGATGTGTAAGGGGAGTAAAATATGCTTGATAAGCCCGCGAATAAACCGGATTACATCAGGAAGTAATAAAGTTTAAAGATATCATGTGAAAAGTTCAGCACCAGACTACCAGTCACTTGTTGGGTTAAGAGACCACTTGTTCGTTATGAAGAGTTTAAGCTAATTTTGAATATGGCACAGAAATGAAGATTTATTTCGGGATAACTAAATAAAATTCTTCAATATATTCCCATTATTGATAACGAAAAAAATGGAATAATTAACGTCTTATTATTTTGAGGAATAACTTTTGTGACGTCAGTAAAGACTGTTTTTAATGACATTTTTGGTTGACTTGTCAATTTTCGTCTAAACCCTTATATAAAAACAAAGTAAGCTTGTTGGAAATGACATATTCTACTTCCAGCCGACATGACGGTAGTTCAAATTAAAATTAACTTGTCTATTGTAATCATCATAAATGATTAACAGATGGTTGTAGACTCTGTAAGCTACCAATCATGTTTTATCCCTTTGTGGGCAATTTCTAACCCAGTCTGGCAACCTTTGAATATTATTTTTTTATTTTGAAGGTGATCAGCAGGATAACCATCTTTCCATTAAGATTTCACCAAAAATTAAACTTGAAAAATTGTCAAACGTTATCCTATTTAGAACAACAGCCTAAAATATAATCTACCAATTACACGATTTAACTGAAACTTTAAGAATTCAGTTATGCATAATTATATGAGTCTTACTTTTGAAAATGTGATGCTATTCTACACCATATTTCTAGTAGTGAATTAAAAGAAAACATTTAGAATTTCAGTATTATGTATGTATGTATATATATATATATATATATATATATATATATATGTATGTAAGTGTGTGTGTGTGTGTTATGAAAAACAATATTCCTCAGTCCCTAACATTCTTAAACTCACTTCCTAACTTAATTTGACCTATTAACTTCTAATTTTACTAACCCTTGTTAAATTTTCAATATTTTTTTTATCTACTCTTATCGCGCTACGAGCTAAACAGCTAAAACTGACCGTGAGAAAAAGCCAGCTTTCAATAGTTAAATTTCTACATTGTAACCATAAGGAATCGCAAACGATGATATTGCTGAATTAATAAAAATCCTGACCACAAGGAAGGGTTCATTTTGAAAGTGCCGGGGTGTTACTTGACGTGTAGTTGCCTTTCAACATTTACACTCTTCAGATTGACTGGAAAATCCTCGCTTGAAAGACTTGAGATCTCTATCGCGGAATGTCTGAATGCATATAGATACTCCAGTCGCTTTCTCATAGAATGGAGTAATAAAGATGTGTTAAATATGGGAACTACGTATTTTATTGAAAATTTCGACCACTCGTGTCGCCTGCGGCTACAATATCAGGATGCGTCTCCGGGGTTAATATTTTGAACACACGCACGCATATATATATATATATATATATATATATATATATATATATATGACGAGCCTGACTAAATGTCGGCTCGATGCGTTCTCTTTATATCGTAAATCCCTCTTAAACTCCCTAATACTTATTAATAATATTGCAGTCAGTAAACGTAGGCCATGGTAAATTATTACAAATTAATTACATCCAACAAGTTTATTCCAGTTATTAATTTAGATACCCTCGAATTCAATCCGCACATAAATTAGTTTTCCAAGTAAACATCTGACCCTCCTGACGCGTGACCGCTCAATTCAAATGCTAATCCCATTCTGCCGATTTTGAGGTCAAAACAGCGCTTCCACTCTCCTGGCACATGCGCAGAGCCCAATTTAAAACTTTCTAGAAGTTTCTTCCCGCCAAGCCTGTACAGTATCTAAAAATAATCTCTCTGCATGGAGCTTCATTTCACCGCGAATCGAAGGTCAATTACTGAAAAAGGGTATTCTCCTGATTTCACTCGTAGCGCGTCTTGAAATATGAAAACTAGTGGCTTTTTCGCGCCACGAAAATGATTAATTCACGAAAATGATTAATGAAAATATTCAAATTAAATCGAATAGGACATACTAAAGAATATAGTACAGTTTGAGGAACATATCTTTTACTGTATTTTAATATTTCTTTTGGATAATTTCCAATCGTCTACCGCATTAGCAAGAAAAAAATATTTTTTTGTCTATTTCGTTGCTATGGACGTGACGATAAACTAATTTAAAGTACCAGAAAAAGAAATCACGTGATCAGCATTTAATAAATTAAATTCTAAAAATTAATTTTTAAAAATTCATCAAAAATCAGAAAAATGGAGGTAAAGATTCGAAAAAGATTTCATTTTAAAGGAATTTTTATGATCTTTCTCGTGATATAAATTTTACAACCCTCAAAATATTATTTTAAATGCAAACTTAAAAAAGATGAAAAAAAGCTTAAAAATTTAATTTAAAAAAATCTAAGAAGAATTTTTCAAAAATATTTCTTAGTGCATCCCTACACTATAAGAAGAATCGCCATGCAAAATTTCAGCCCTTTAGGTTCAACGGTTTGGTCTGTGCGTTGTATGTCAGTCAGTGAGTCAGTCAGTTACAGAACTTTTATGTGCGTGTGTGTAATAAATTATATATTATGCCCTCCATTCTAGTATTTAAATTCCCTTTCCTAAATCCAATCCACAGTAATCTTAATATACCGCATTAAAACCCTTAGCAACAGAATTTTCCATGAATCTCATGCCTTTGCATTTGTACACATGTATACGTCTGGAGAAAGAAGTATCTTCACCTCGCGAGCCCCAATATATGCTAACCCTACAAAATAACAACCACATGTTTTTTTTTTCGCCCTCTCGCGCATAAGGTTGAAAGGTGATATTAGCTACCGAGCCGTCTTCTGAAATGAACGGATGTACTTTTGTCGCTCTCATAAACGATTCTGCCAGACTGCATCAAAATTTTATTCCTTTCAAGCCAAGTCTAGCACCAGCCATATAAATATGAGCTAGCTTTTGCTTTTTAGGTTATAATATAAGGATGTTATGGATGTATTACACACACACACAGAGACACACACACACACTTATATATATATATATATATATATATATATATATATATATATATATATATATATTGTACCTAGCAGTTAAGGTCAGGAAAGATTAAAAGTAAACTTTTTTATGAAGGACACGTAATTTTTTTCTTATTAACAGTATCTATTTCTTCCTAATAACCGTTAAACAGTTATTTTCAGTTAAATTTAAAAGACAAATACAAATTTGGTTTTTTATTTTGTTTATTGGCTCCTTTAGAAAAAATTGGCATAAGAAATATATCGAACACTTGGAGTTTAAACACGGCCAACAGTATGGTTGTTTATTAAATTATAGTTTTTTAGTCTCGTTTCGTTTAGAATGACAGCAAAAAAAAAAAGAAAGAAAAAATTTCAAGTAGAATACAAAGATTTATATTTGAGTTATTTCTTCATTTAGTGGAGGACAGAGGTTATTTTTGGTCGAGCGTAAAAAATAGCAATCTAGGAAATATATAAATGTACTTTTAAAGGCACATAACTGTTGAAATGGTTCGAATACAATAACGTTTTTTCTCGTCCATCTTTCTAAATCAATCTATCTTTCTCTTCTATCTTTCCAAATTTCTGTCACTAAATGAGTTATGAAATCTTTTCTGATACAACTGTGATGAATGAATTGGAACCTTTTGTTTCCCACAATAACTCGCATCACTAAAATTTATAACCTTTTATGATTCACTGCGTTTCATTCATTTTAATTTAATAGGATTTGCCCATAATTTTTTGGGAAAAAAATCCTACATTAAATGTTATATACAACTACGACATTAAATTCTTCCGATACATTTACTCAAGGATTTTTTTTTCAAATAAATGTGTCTATAATGCAATAACGATGTCCCAAATTGAATTTATTTCTTTTAAAATGTTATAAAAAGCAAAAAAGAATCTGAAAATGTTAGTTAACTATGTAACTACAATAACAAAATCAAATACATCGATATAAAAAAGACGATAACATAACGTTATAAGTACTATGACATTACGTGATACTGTTTTATTTGATATAGTTCTAAATTCGATGATTTAAGCTCGCCAATATCAGCATGTGTTCCATGTTATAATACATATATACTGCCATATCATATACCTTGTAGGGTCGTTTTACGTTATCTGCATTCTTGGCATTCAATAAAAATTTCCCCAAGCGACTTCATTTCAAGCAAAAATACACCAGTTTTTTAGAGGGTACTTTCTGAGAAAGAATTTGAAGAAGTAAGAGTAACATTTTGGTTAAATTGCTGGATTACTGCCGAACACCTAATACAAAAGGCAATCCATTACATTTGCTGAAAATCTAAGCAATCAGTTATATTTATTTAGCCTTTCAGGTTTTTAACGATTTTATTATTTTCAATAAATTTCTTGTAAGCACAAGTCTGCGTAGTTTTTAACCGCAGCAGGCGAAATTTTAGTGTTCTAATATATACTATTTAACCACACTTCTCTATTAAAACTAAACAATAGGATAAACATTTAAGAAAAGAATAAGTTTCTACTGAAACAACAGTATCTAATAACCCAACGATTTCCTCTGACAGGAATGTTAGACCAGTATAGAAAGATAAGACCAATAGAAAGTTCCTGTCCTCTGACAGAAATTTTCTATATTGTATTGGTCGCTTTAAGAGTACAGACTATTTATTTTACCCTTAGGTCACTGGTCCATATATGTCGTGATATTTGTAGGTTACTTTTTTATGGTTGCAATCAATGGTTAAGAGGGCATTGTTCAGTGATGGGGTTTATCACAAAAATTGTGTGATTCATTTATGAAATGCCTTACTGAACTTCAGTGAGATAAAAGCTAACAGCACCTTCTCGGCTAAGATGAGTTTAACTATCAAGACAGACTGCTTTAGAAGAATGCGTATGAATACAGTAAAACCTCGTTTATTCGGAATAACTGGGACCATAGGCAATCCGAATAATCAAAAATCTGGATTATCTGGGTAATATAGGTAATAACCAAAACAAAATCATTAACTAAGCAGACTTACAGTTTATTACGATAAATAACTTATGTTTTGTAATACAATTACATAGTATTGTTTATAAGACATTAAAAACACTAAAAAAACTTTTCACATCATTTCTTAGCAAAGAATTGGCAAGTCTAGTAAAGCCTTCTTAAACTCAACAAAAAGCATTTTATTACCATATTTTATTGTACAATCTATTCAGGAACTGTACATTGAAACTAAAATGCGAATATTTGGAGTACCTGTAGTTACGTTCTTGCTATCATAGTAAAAAATTATTATCCAATGTGAACATTAAATAAAAATGTCTACAAATCTGTCCGGATTATCCGGAGATCTGGATAAACGAGCTTTTACTGTACATAATTGGGTATTACATTCTTCCTATGAGGTCTGTCCAAGAACATACTTGAACAGATAACCCAACACAAGGAAATTTTTTATACTGTACAAAACAATACAGCAAAACAAACACAAATCTGGATTATGAATATTTAACATAGAAAAAATATGTCAATCTAATTGCAAGGCAGCTTCTAGTTGGTTTTACCGGCTTACAGACACTCCAATCTAGAAAGTGACTTAACAACACAGCAAAAACAAACACAAATCTTAAGAACTTAACACACCAAAAAGACGTCAGTCAGGAACACTCTATTGATTGCAAGGTAGCTTCTAGTTGTTTTACCGGCTTACAGACACTCAAATCTAGAACGAGACATAACAACTCAGCAAAAATAAACACAAATCTGAAGAACTTAACACACCAAAAGGACGTCAATCAGGAAAATCCTATTAATTTCAAGGTAGCTTCTAACTGATTTTGCCAGCTTACAGACACTCTAATGTAGAAAGTGACATACAGCCATCTAATCATAGTAATGTCAATGCGTAAGGGCCTGTTCACATAGGAGTCCGTTGCGTAGCGTTAAGGAAAAGATGACGTTGAGACGAAAATAAACCAATCACAGGCGTTAAAAATTTTATTGCTAATCGTTTGGAGGCCTATGATTGGTTTATTTTCGTCTCAACGTCATCTTTTCCTTAACACAACGGACTCCTATGTGAACAGGCCCTTACTCTCTCGCACTTTTAGTCCTTAGTTTTCGACTTTCCAGAGCAACACATGTAATTTTACAAGACAAAAAATCTAACACTGGACTTGGAAGAATGCATAATACACAACAGTACACGAAGGAAGACATAATAAAGCATAATACAAGTCAATGGCAGAAAACGTTCAAGTCAATAATGCAAGACAATGATAGATTTTGCGCAATATTATTTATTAAGATGTTACACCGAAACTCATATATACGTCAGGAACAGTCCATGTGTTTATTGATAGTGTAAGTATGCATTTCTAAGTCCCCGTAAGTTTAGGAGATAAAATACAGAATGTGATAATGTTAAATATTGATAAAATTTTAAGAGTTTCAGAGATCGCATTCTTAAATAACATTCTTCTTCTCTCAAAATAAACAGTTTTGAGAAACTCTGATTGGAAGCTTAGAGGTTGAGAATTCAAAATAAATGCCTGATGTTGGAACTGATTAAAAACAGTTCTATATTTCTTATTTACAAAAATGACATATTTTTAATGGCGAAACCTGTCCGATTTATTTCCAGTTTTTGTCATTTAACTTTGCTATTTCCTTTGGAGAATGAAATATATATATATATATATATATATATATATATACATATATATATATATATACATATATATATATATATATATATATACATATATATATATATATATATATATATATATATATATATATTTATACATATATATATATATATACATATATATATATATATATATACATATATATATATATATATATATATATATATATATATATATATATATATATATATATATATATATATATATATGTATGTATGTATGTATATATATATATATATATAACAATATTAACTTTGAATAAACTCTGTGTAAATAAATAGGGGGATCTCATTCTCAGGGGTTGTTTGGAAGCGAAAATCTGAAAAGGATCAATTTTTCATAATAAGTTCAATTCTCTATGTTTTATGCCTCTTTCCATTTAAAATAAATTTTCCAAATATCATTTTAGCAGTTATAAAAGACACTTCTCAGGAACAGGCTTTATTCCTCTTTCAAGTGTACGCTATTAAAATGCTAATGGAGAGTCATTAATTACTGTCATATAGCTTAAGTAAGAGTTGAATGGTTCAACTATAAAATGCGATTATTTATTTCAAGTATATTAATTAAAAAATCTCTTTGAATAAGAGGTAATTCTTTAACTCACAATGTGTTTGCTAGTTTTGATTCAATCTGTATAACACAAGGAGGATTTTTATTTTCACAGGTTATTCCACAAATAGCGTAATGAGTCGTATTTTTAAGATTTCCTGAAAGCCTTTTCGATTAAAATTCACAAAGTTTATAGGAAACAACTGATTGAAATGTTTTGAATAGCGGAATGAATTATGAAAGAATACATAATGGAGGAATACATAATAGTGTTTATTCAAATAGCGTGTTTGAAAATATTCTTTTCTATTTGTCTATAATGAAAAATTGAAAATACCTTTGAAATAACCAAAATCTAATTGAATTCGCGATTTATGTGTACTAAATAATTTGCGCGTGGTTTGAATGTTGTAACGGTAAAAGTAATTATTATTATTAACGAGTTATGTAAAATAAAATGCGTGCTTTTATGTTTATTTCTTGAATGTTTTCAATAACGCTAAAAGGAATGTCTTGACAAAAATTCACACACTTTTATTCCTTGCGTATAATATTTTGCATGTTTTTTATTTATATAATCACTGTTTCTGCAAAACTAGTTTTCTAGGGCCGGTGAAGTCCACATATTTGCTGGACGGTCGGAAAGTAGCCGTTCTTTTTTTGCCAGGGCAGGCACAGAAGAAACTTACGTCCGGCATTATAAGATAGGTTGCCATCCCCTGGAGTTGAAATTGTGGTTTGGTTTCATAGTAATAGGATATTATTCCACAAAATTATCTGTTAGTTTTACCAAGAACAAGTAGAAAAAATCACTATCGCAAAAGCTGACAACATTTTCTAGGTCACGGTCAATCTATATTGAGCTTAAAACGTGTTTCAAAACTAATTTAATGAAGATTATTGCTACACATGCATTACACCATTATTTTTATTTGTTATGCTTTCGGATTGAATTTTTTACTGGACTTTAAAACTAGTGGGGGACTTCTAATACGATTTCTGGCATTGAAGTTGTTTAACAAGAAGAAAAAAAATTGTTGAACTCATCAAACCCAACAACACGGATCTTTATTGTGTGACTGATTTAAATTTAGATGTCGACAGGAAAAAATTCTGAACAATCCTAAAAACAGAATTTTGAAATTCTAATGAGTACGTGACAGTTTCTCCTCCATTTTGAAGACACTTTGGATTGTTCATAAAAACGGACAAGACAAAGAAGACTTTTTGGCTTTTTAATTGTCATTAGATAATTAGGATATCATAGCATCATAACGAGTTAAGGTTTGACCTTGAATGCGCAAATCTAACAAAATAGTACGTCTGAAAATTTCGTTGAGAAAATATTGTTTTTAGATGAACTTGCTAATATTTCTCGTGAACTGAGGAGATGTTATTTTGAATAAAACAAAGTTTTCAAAAGGATAAGTTTTGGTATCTACAGAGGATTAATAGGTCCTTGATGGCTTGTTATTAAAGGTTGCACAAACGCTTAATACACTAGAATTTTTACTTAAGTTGGAGAGAAGTTGGGGCCTGATAATCGACTTTTAACGGGCAAAAAAGGGGATAAAACAGATTTTACTTTATCGTAAATTTGAAGTGTTCAAGTAATTTGGTCTCCCATGTCATTTGGAGTTTAAAGAAGCACACCAGATACTCATAAAAAATTTTTTTCGGGGGTATTCTGATGTATTCCTTCTGTTGAAGAAACAAAAACTTACTGTGGGATACTAGACTTTGTTTATAGAAATAGACCGTATCAGACTTCGAAGTATTGGAGCCACTATGGCTCTCTTAGAAGTAGGCTTCAGGACAAAGATTAAGAGCACTATTATTTAAATAATAAAAATAATTAGTGACTGGTAAAGTATTATCCTTGCCAGGTCCCTCTGTGGGTGTTGAAAATGTAGGATTAAAATTTGAAGTTTTATTTTTACCAATGAAACAGCTACCACTTTTCAGTTTAAAACGTTCACAATGGTTTTCTAAAGCTTGACAAAATTAAATGTACATAGTAGGATTAAAATTTGGTTTTATACGCAACATTTTAAAATAATTAGGTTCCACCTCTGTTTATTGTGCACATTTCAAGACTCTATCTTAAGGTAAGGAAGAATTTTTCAAATGGCCTGTTTCAAAATGCATATATTTTAATTCTGCTCGGGGAATTTAACTACAAAAAATTAAGATATCTAGTTTTAATGCTTTTAAGAAATCGGTCTATTTTTAAAATGGTGTAATATTTTTTAATAGACGACGTTCCTAGTTAATCATGTAAATAAATATGCACAAAAAATTCAAATTTAACACAAGCTGCATACTTCCAACAGTGTTTTTGTAATGCAAAAGTCCTCAATTAAAATTTACGAATTCATTATTGTATCTATAATTAAAAAATATTCTTTGCAGTTTTAAACGGAGTTTCTAGATCTGAGAGGACAACTTCGGAATTACCTCAATAACGTGAATATGTAATTTATGATAAATAATGAAAAAGATTTGACAATCTTCAGCTTAGAAAGCATATTTTAAAATAAACCATACATAAACAGGTAAGAAAAAATTGTGTTTCATAATATACGAATTTTAAGTAATTTTAAGCGTAGAATAGTAGTTTTATTTCTAAAGTTTATTGAATTATTGTTTAACAAATGTCTTTAAATTGCGTTTTAGATTTTTAAAAATATGAGCAATTTAATAGATATGCAATATCTATTTGAATTTGCAATTTGTAGCAAAACTTCCTAACGAAAGAATATTTATTTACTGAAGGGTACATAAGGATTTATTATCTAAATTCCCTCCTTCCACCAGTACCTCATGAAACGGAAAGTTTACTTCCAACTTTGCAAAAATAAGCAACGCAAAATTTTCTGAACATTACGTGCCGTGATAAAAGGGTATTAAAGTTTACTGATAAACGCTAATTCTCATTTCTGCAACTTTAATAAAAATCAATCGAGTTTTCTAAATAAGTGCTAAAGGGACTGGTCACGAGAAGTTTGAATTACTCGATGAAGAATTTCAGAATTTCCGTGTGATTATATTTACTTTACATATATTGGAATTTAATTCTCACAGTTTTGGAGTGAGAGCGTAAGTGTTAATATCTCACTCTATTAGTTTATTTTAAGGATGTATTACTAAATGTCTTTGTGAGTGAAAATTTCTGTATTTGACCTTAAATTACAAAATATTTTTGGAATTTTCATCAAAATAAACACATTAAGTTCTTGAAAAAATTTTTACAGCAAAAATTAAATATAAAACAAGTAACATAAATAACAACTAAAATGGTTATTTCAGATTATGCTTCCTGTTAATTTTATTTAACTGTGGTCGATGCATAGATTCATAATTCAAATAACAAGTAAATTTATTCCGAAATATTATTTTGCGTTGTGAATGGCAACGGCATTTGAAATGTAGAATGATTAAGAATTTACAATTTCTGTTTCCAGAAAGCTTTTCTGGAGGGATATCTTATTTGCGAAATTTCTACATGCATAAATAAATGGGACTACGAAAATATTAAAACGCTTTCCAGGTTATTCAGGTTGGAATAATTTTTAACGTGTATTTCTGAAGATTCATATTTTTTTTTCTAATACTGGAATAATAAGGTAAATTTCCGAAGTTACAGTAAAGTTTGGGCTGTCTGAAAAGTATAATGTTGTTACTCTATGTTGCTAGCAATCTTTTTAAAATCTCCTACCTGTTAAAATCTTTTTTCGCGCTATTTTTAGTCAAATTTTCTCAGCTCTCTTTCAGGACTTAATAAGAAGATAGGCAATTAACATTGCAGTGAGATCCAGAATATATAATTCTTATGAAATGCACATTTAATTGCATTTTTTTGTTGTTGTTGCTAATGTCCCCTGGCTTCCAGATGGCCCTTGGCCCCTGGATTCAAGACCAGGTCGATATAGGCTAGATGCCTAAGGGGTGCGATTCCGGTTTATAAATGCACCACAAGGGTCGGGGTTCGATTTAGCCAGGGGCCACCTCAATTTTGACCGATCAGCCCCTGAGGTGACATCTGGGAGAGATCGTACCATCTCCCACCTTCTCTGACCTCATAGAAGAACTTTCCGGTATACGGATTTAACGTGCCCATATCCGGCCTAGACACGGGGGTATTGAATGGGGCTTGCCAGGATTTGATCCGAGCACCCTCTGTACCGAAAGCCGACGCGTTACCACTAGGCTACCTTGAGCTCTATATTCAATTTTATTTACATTAAACCTCGGAAGGGGAGTTTTTTTTTAAACTCGGAAATGATACTTTCCTGATTTGTCCTCTTTAAAAGCACAATTTAAAATTCCTTTAGATGAATCCCTGAGAAATTTTGCAAAGTATTTTTTTGTTTTATTTTTACTAAACTACCTTCAAGATTTTCAATGCAGAGTAAAAATTCGAAAAATATTTTACCAAGAGTAAAAATGTTTTTTTTCTTTTTAAGGTATTGAACATTTTATAAATAAAATGTTTGCACATTCTGATGACAAATCATTTCAAAAGCTTTTCTGGCCATAAATATGTGAAAATTATGCAAATAAAGCAATTGGTTCGGCAGATATATTGAAAACTAAGGTTGCCTTAAAATTTGAATTTTATGCTATACAAACCAATTTTAGTTTGACTAAAGCCATTTTTTAAATATATGATGATATTTTCAAAAAGTCATTACTGACAAAAAGTACTACAAAATGTGCGTAAACCAACAAAATATAATTGTGTGATGCGAACCGCCTAAAGCGCATTTCACACAATACTCGTTTCACTATCCATAATGCACAGTCAACTCTTTCACGCTGCAATTCAATGGAAAGCTCTCGGAGGTAAGTTTACTATTTAGTCGTGTAATTTGGTTACTCTCTTCCCAACCGGCTTCTTTAGTTTACGGGACCCATTTTTCCGATTCCCTCTTCGGAACGGGAAATTTCATACCTCCTTTGTAAAAACAGCCATTAAGGGTTTATATTATATATATATATATATATATATATATATATATATATCTATATATATATATATATATATATATATATATATATATATATATATATATATATGTATGTATGTATGTATGTATGTATATATTATATTTATATATATATATATATATATATATATATATATATATATATATATATATATATATATATATATATATATATATATATATATATATATATATATATATATATGTATGTATGTATGTATATATATATATTATATATATATATATATGTATATGTATGTATATATATATATATATATATATATATATATATATATATATATATATATATATTCTTGGGATACATGCTATCCCACCCCGAAAGGTAAAGGTTAATACGCGAAAAATCTCACCATTGGCGACTGAATGAGTTTGGAAAGTTATAAAAAAATACTAGCTAAGGAGACGCTAACTCTTATAATGATAGGTATACTACTGTAAATGTTCATATTTATTCAGAATTTTTTTTTCTAATGCGGAGGCACTTGTAGTGAGACATTCACCTTTTGTTATGCATCCCGAAGTCTTGTTGGCTACTTTATTGGGGGAGCACTGTCTTAGAGTACAACGACATTGTGTCGTATAGTGGCAATTTTAGGTAATAAACGAATCGCTGAAAGAGGGCTTAGATCGCAAAAGAGGGAAGAAAATGAAAGGAGATATATAAAAGTGTTACAAGGTAGGAAGGCAGAATTTATTGAGGGTCATAAAAGTGGACCTCACAAGAAGATGATACCCATCCGTGGGAACCACGAAAGAGGGATCCCAAGAAGATACGCCTACGAAACCCCAATGGATGAAATAAAATATTAAGGATAAACCACAGGCCAATCAGTTGGTAAATTGTTGAGACAATATAGCCAATCGGAAAGCAATGTAAGAGGACCTTAGAGTTAGAAGGAGAAAGATATGGTGATGAAATAACTGAAGGAAGATATTCATATTTGAGACGGCGATTTAGCAAGAAGTTTTGTTGGGCTGATAGTCAAAGCGAATACTCAGAAAACACATCGAATAATTGTAGATGGAGAGTTACGTATGAGTTCCGCCCTGAAAGGATGGTAATGCCATTGAAGATTCAGATTTGAGACGGCAATTTAACAAGAAGTTTTGTTGGGCTGATAGTCGAAGCGAATACTCAAAAAACACATCGAATAATTGTAGATGGAGAGTTACGTATGAGTTCCGCCCTGAAAGGATGATGATGCCATTGGAGAGCTTCTGAGTTCCAGCTGCTGAAGGACCCGCCAGCCGATGTTAGTTGTTCGTTACCGAACTAATGAATTCATATGAACAATCCTGGTGCCGCAAAATAGTTCCCTGAAAGGATGAGAAGGCCAGATGAGAGAGAAGTTCAAAAGTCTGAAGGACCCGCCAGCCGATGTTAGTTGTTCGTCACCGAACTAATGAATTGAGATGAACATTCCTAGTGCCTCAAGATTATGCCATTCCAAGACGAAGGATCGACGCCCCTGCAATCTCGCATCAGCAATTAGGTATCGTTCTTTCCCTTTTCTCACACTTGTGTATATAATCGCTGCTTCAGTCATTTAAGAATTGTTATTACTAATAATTAAACTGATAGGGCGCAACTGCATTAAAATACATAATATGAGTAATAGTGATGAATTATTATGTCAGTAAATTGAGACCGGATATTATGAGTAATATTGATGAATTATTATTATGTCAGTAAATTGAGCTAGGTTAATATGAGTGATATTGGTGAATTATTAGCATGTCAGTAAATTGAGTCAGGTTAATATGAATTATATTTATGATTTATTGTCATGTCAGTAAATTGAACCAGGTTAAGATGAATGATATGTGTATAAAATGATATTAAAATAATTATATGACTTAAATAATGTATCGTAGATAATTAACGTAGTAGTAATGAATTTGTAAGTAATATATGTGTAGACAAAGTATGAAAGATTTAGTAGTATTGTATCGTATTGTTTATGTGTTTAATATTCAATAAATTGATTTGTCAGTGCAAACCAGAGTTGTTTCCATCATTTGGGAAACAACTCGAATCACAACGAATAATGCAATGTACTAACCACAATCTTAATCAAGCTTAAGCAATGACAACCAAACCTTATCAGGAACAACCAAACCTTATTCGGGATTGGAACCCAAGCCCTATGCGTGGAACCTAAGTGTGAAAGCTCACAATGCTAACTATTATACCATGTGGTCGGCTTATTCGGAAATATCGTTCACCTAATTAACAAACCACGGAACTCCAAAAATTACGATATGGGGATTTTCATACTGTTACATTGCTCAATAATACCAGTGTAATATGAAAATCCCAAAATCATGCTATTACATTGGTTTTAACAAAACTAATGTAATAGCATGAAAATCTCAAAATCATATTTTTTGAATCACGTGGTTGGTTAATTAACCCAATGATATAAAATTTAATAATATGAAATAGTTATTTGTGAGATCATTCAGAGAGTGAACAAATCAGACGAAGAAAACACTATGTTACTCACTATTTGGCGACAACTACCGAAGTAATTGATTTGAGGTGATAAAATAAAAAATAAAGTGCATTACTCAATAAACCATTTTTCAGCTATAAGTTGATTCTTAACAGCTTAAATCTTTAAATACTTAAGAATGATAGCTCAAGATAGTAACTCAAGAACACTGAAAATAGTTGCCTCATTTTCTCTGGCACATTCCACGCAGTGCTTAGCTGCCGCCGTATTGATTATGGTTCTCAGCTAGCTTTTGATTGATTCATCGGAGACAGTTGGGGCAACTTATCCGATGAATTCGGCACTAGACAAAAAAAAAATCATACTTGAAGTACGACTTTATCATATGAGGATTTCCAGGCAACTTTAGAGCAAAAGATGTCTAAAAGTGTATGCATAGGGTAGAGTTAAACTCTCCTGCTGATATGGGTTTGGGAGACGGCAACTCAGCTCGTGAGTTCAGCTTGGCTCTTATGAGGCTCGGTCGAAGTCAGCTGGGTTACCATTGTTATATTTTCATAGCAGAAATTAAAATAAATAACTTCTGTTGAACTCAGATATTACTATAAACAAATAATATTAAAATTCAACGTCAGGATATTATTTTTCTTAGCTCTATATTTCTTGCCCTTAAGGGAACAAGGGACCTTCAATATCGTTCTTCTTTAATTTTCAATATTTTACTCTATACACCACATGAGTATAATTAATATTCTTTTCTACTACGTTGAAAATACTCAAGATTCGAAAATAAGTATTTTGTAGAGAAATTAGACCTGTTTATCAAAAAAATCTTCAAAAATACTAGAATTTTTCAAAAGGCTCCATGCGTATTCATTTTCTTCTGATATCTTCCAAATTTCCCAGAATTGTTAATTGAAGTGTTTGTCACAAAACCGTGCATAATTCTTTGAAATCACAAATATTTTTCAAATTTATAGACCATAAAATAAAGTAAAAACATAAAAAAAAATAACAGACAGAATAGAAAAAAAATTAAGACTTTAGATTTTTATAAAAAAAAAAAATTAAATGCACATTTGTATTTATATACATATAGTAAACTCATAATAACAAATTTAAAGACTTTAATTAATATAGAATGCGTACAGAGCATTTTGAATAACGTTAGCATTTTTGAAAAATTTTGAAAAACAGTCATCATTCTGCAAAAAAATCCTTATTTTGAATTCTAAGGGTTTTCAATGCAGTGAAAAAGAAAATTAATTATTCTCATTTTTTATATAGTTTTAAAAAATTCAAATTAAGAAATTCGAGTTTGAAGGTCCCTTGTTCCCTTAACTAGATTAATAACCACAATTCATGAGGGCCCCAAATCGCCCATAGAAACAATCCCTCCAAATGCCCCTCGCCCTGATGTTAAGTATTCATTCACTCGAAATTAGTAACCACCCATCAAAATTATTGTGGATGTTAAGAAGGTGTAAGCTCCAGTTTGCATTTCCACAAGTTTCCTGTAAATTATAATAACTGAAAGTGTTTAATATGACAGACTTTAAGCAACCTTTCCGATTAATTTGGATTTGTAAGATTCGGGTAAAAGAACATGGTGTCCGTGCTGAAAGTATCCAAAAGTTATGACTTATTTTTACGGAACTACCCATCAGAATAATAAAAAAATTATTTAAATAGAAAGAACATCCCCCCAAGTTTTAATATCAATCATATATTTCGATCATAGTATCACAGATTTCGACCTGTGCCCCTTTTATAGCACGACTAACGTCTAAATGGTAATCCAGTTCTCTTCAAGTGTTTCGCAGCATATCAGGCGTTAGTAGACTTTTTTGCTTGGGGATTCATTAAATCCGTTGTGTATAAACAAAAAATCGAAACTGTAGATGAGTTGAAGAAGCGTATAATTCAAGCAATACGCGTAATAACTTCTGATATGCTACGAAACACTTGGAGAGAACTGGATTACCGTTTAGACGTTAGTCGTGCTATAAAAGATGCCCACATCAAAATCTATGATACTATGATCGAAATCTATGATTGATATTAAAACTGAGATGTTCTTTCTATTTAAATATTTAAAAAAATTCTAATGGGTATTTCCATAAAAATACGCCATAACTGTTGGATACTTTTAGCCCGGGCACCTTGTATTATTAATCCAGGTTCATCTGGTAAATTTTTTTTCACCTACTGTTCAGTTCTACGCTCATATGGAGTAGCGATGAGTGTTAGTTTACAATGCTGAGTTTTAATTCTAAATTCTTACTATTGGAACTTGGCAGCTCCAGGGTAAAAACAGTAGTATACAAATTCAAATTTTGAAATATATATGTAAATTTTCATATCGATACCCGAACGGAAAATTAAAGAGTACTACATCTAGAAAAATCTATTTCTCCTTAACACTAGAACCGCGTGACTTACGATATACCTAGAACCGCGGAGAGGGTCATTTTGACCCTAGATTGTAAACTTATAAAATATGCACAAGCGCTTAATTTATTTAACTAAAACATTTTATTTTTTAAATAATAATCAATATTTCTCATAATTTACATTAAATAATTTATATAAATCAAGAGAAATTAACTTAATTTTTACAAAATTGTATTATTTAAAATTTTATGTCCTTGGGTATAATAACATGTCTCTTTAAAAAAATATGACATAAATTTCCTAATTTCAATAGAAAAACAGAGTATCTCTTTTTAATACGTTTAGACATAATTTAAAAAAATTAAAAATCAAAAATTTTGTCACTTAGTAAAAATTTTATCAGTACTTAGTTTTACAGATTATGAAATCCAATTTATTGTATGCATTTTGTACAAAACTGATTAATAAGTTTTGTACATTTTCCACAGATGGGTGCTTTACATTTTGAACAGATATCTAGAGTTTTATTTTCACATTTCGAAATGTGGCATCGGACTCGTTTACGATTAATTTTTGGTTGTCCGTCGTTTTCATTGGTTGCTTCACATGCTCTTTTTGCCACCTTTTTATGTCGGAAGAGAACAAACTTTTCTCGCAATTTTTCAACCAAGTCTTGAATGAATTGCCGTCTACTAATAGATTTTCCAGTTACAGCTTTATATAAAACCCAGGCATTGATTGCATCAAGGTCCAAAATATTACAAATAAAACCTGCACCGGTCACCTACGTGAAGCAGACTTGACTGTAAATTTCCTTGCCATTTGTTCAATCACGTCCGCACCGTATTTAGTTGCGTTGTAGAAAGCGATTGTATCAGGTAGTTTTTTTGGGTTATCTGCAATTTCTACGATTGGACGGAGACTACTTAGCAATAAAACGTTTTTATCTTTTTTACCTTGATAAACAGTTAGACTCATGTCTTTATGGGTTAGTACCGTAGTCGAATACAATGTGGATTTTAACATTTTTACAGAGACTAGTACACTCATGGACAAAAAAATTAGCGCACCAAGAAATAATTGCGGGATCGTAACGAAACTTGCAATGAAGGTACAAGTCGGGGAGATATGCAAATGATTAGAAATGCATATTGATTGTGCATTACGTATAGCCGGTAGAGGGCGTTGAACATCGTACTCTGTGGAGTATAAAACAGGTAACCAAAGCTTGTTTGAGTGTGCTGAATCATTTACAAAGGAAGAGCTGAGATAGACATGCCATTACGCCGTGTTCGAAGACAATATAAGCAGTTGTCGCAGTTTGAGAGGGGGAGATTCGTCGGGGAGATGGAAGCTGGGTGGTCAGCTAGGCGAGTAGCTCGTCAATTAGGCCGCTCTGATTGTGTTGTGAGGAGGTGTTGGGACCAGTGGACCCGAGAGATGTCATGTACACGAAGACCAGCCTCAGGACGCCCTAGTCAGACCAGTCGTCGAGAAGACAGCCACATCGTAAGAAATGCACGCGTACAGCCAACTGCTTCATCGGCCGCCATCCAGGCACAGGTAGCACCTTCACTAGGGGCCTCTGTGTCTTCTCGAACCATACGAAGGCGCCTGGCTGAACGACAGTTGGTATCGCGGCGCCCATTACGTGTGCTGCCCTTGACGCCCACCCATCGACGCCTCCGTTTGGAGTTTTGCCGCGCACGAGGAAAGTGGACTGCAGCGGAATGGAACCAGGTCGTCTTTAAGGACGAATCCAGATTCAATCTCAACAGTGATGACAATCATGTTCATGTGTGGAGAGCCCGTGGTGTACGCTTCAATCCTGCCTTTGCTGTACAGCGACACATCGCTCCCACAGCTGGTGTGATGGTATGGAATGCCATTGCCTACAATACACGGTCACCCCTAGTATTGTTCCGTGGCACCATGACAGCCCAGCGGTATGTTCATGAAATCCTGCAACCACATGTGTTGCCACTCATGCAACGGCTCCCAGGAGCCATTTTTCAACAAGACAATGCTCGGCCTCATACGGCAAGGGTGTCACAAGACTGTCTCCGCACTGTTACTACCCTTCCTTGGCCTGCCCGATCCCCAGATTTGTCTCCAATCGAGCATATCTGGGATCATTTGGGACGACGAGTTGGGCATCCCACGAGTTTGAACGAACTAGAGGCAAGGTTACAGCAAATATGGAACGAAATGTCTCAAGACATCATACAGAACTTGCATGACTGAATGCCCGATCGTATCGCATCGTGCATTCGCGCTAGAGGGGGTCCAACGGAGTACTAACTCCTCCGTTCTTTTGAATTTTTCTCTGAAATAAATTATCCTTTTTCTTTGATTTTCTTATCATTTACTTATATCAAAGTAGTCATTATGTATGTAAAATTTAGTTTCATTTTGACGACTCCTTCTTGGTGCGCTAATTTTTTTGTCCATGAGTGTATTTCTCTTCATGAGCGTTTTACAGTTCCTACAAGGCTAGTGTTTTTGGATTTCAATGCCTCTGCAAGCTTCAGTGTCGTGATAGTTGTTCGTAGTGACATTTCTACCTTTGTTCTCATATGGATTTATTAGTCGCAGCACTACATGTTCAGAAAGAGAAACGTTCTATGGACTTTGGTTATCTTTTCCAACATACGGGAATCCATTTATCAGATATTTTGAGTCAAATCTGCAGCCAACCAGAACTTGATTCCACACTTATCTGGTTTGTTTGGCATGTATTGGATATACCTACACCTAGCTTTTGTAGGAAATAACTGTTCATCTAGAGTTACTTTAGGACCTAGTGTATAGTTAGTCTTTCAATTTTCCCTGAAACGATTCCAGATATCCGAAATAAGGGCAAATTTGTCTGTCTCTAAACGCTTTGATCTTGTTTATTTTATGTAGAAGCGTAAAAATCCCATTATTTCACGAAATTGGTCTCTTGACATTGTATTTTGGAAAAATGGTGGTCCTCAGTTCTTTAACCACAAGCTATCCAGTTCAAGTCCTTTTGTACAATATATACCACGTGCATATAAAATTTATATAAAAGCATCTATTTCTTCTAATGTTATATTCCATTCTCCTTCCTGAATCTGCCGATGAGCTTTATCTTCAGTACATTTCTTTATGTGTTTCAATATCCATTCATCTATAAAAAGTCTCCAAGCACTTGAAGGACTGTTGTCGATAACATTGCGTTTAGCATGTGGTGTTGGGCCCCAAACTTCTTTCAAAATATTAAACTTTGATTTTCTTCCTCTATCGTTTGTTCCTAATAGAGCGACATTTCAAATTGTCCCATCTTTGCCATCTTCGTTATTTCCAACTTTGAATGTTATTGTTGATTTCTTTTTCAAATTTCTTTGCGTGTTTGTATCTTTTCTTGGAATGTTTGATTTTTATTTTTTTATCAGATAAATTATCATCAGTATTGCGATGAGAAGGACCAGGGATTGTTAGAGCATTGCCAGTGTCATCTTCACTTTAATTTTCTTCATCCGAATCCAAATTTTATTCAGTAGCAGGCAGGTATTCATCCTCACTACTCAAAATCGAATCTTGAGAAACCTTTTTCCGAACCTTCTGAATCCTTTTCAGATAATTGTTTTAAATATTCTAAAGCTTCCTGACAGCAAGATTACGGCGTCGTGACATAGTTTTTATACATAAAATAATTACAGAATAAAAACAACTTCAAAAAGTCTTCTAAATATTCGTAGTGATTTTTCTCTGCATTCGAACGTAGTTCGTGTTTCAAACCTAATATAATGACCTTGACTGAAAAACCTTCACTATTCCCCCTTCTGGTACAGTCCATTTAAGGAATTCTAGGATGGGGTAGAAGTATTTTACAGTTACAGTTCGAAAAATTGCATCTGTTTTTCGTTATTTGCGCATTAACATTTCTTACGGGTCAAATTGACCCGCTCCGCGGTTCTAGGTATAAGTGTTAATAATCGGAAAAATATTTATGTTACGAATTTTTAAATTTGGTAAATTGTTGTTCACCTTAAAATATTAAAAGTCATTAAAGGAATTGTTTTTTCAATCTATACTTTTCGCGTGGTGATAAATTAAACATCGTTTTGGGTCAAATTGACCCGCTCCGCGGTTCTAGTGTTAAACTGTAGTCAAGGTAAGACTTGACGGATACAATTAAATTACGAAATAAAATATCTAAAAAGTTATTATGCCTGCTTTTAAACTTTAATTTAAAATCATATTGGCAATGAAATTTTTTTTTAAAAGACATCGTAAATATTCATTATCAATAAATATACTTTTAGGACTTATTCCAGAGTCAAACAGACATGAAATACACGCTATGAACCAAATTGATATATTGAGAGAACTTCGCTATAATTCATTATTTAATTTATTGTCAAATACAGATAATTAATTACAAGGAAATTAGAAGATAAAAGAACCTGAAACATTTGTTCTTTTCATTACATTTCTTCACATTTCTTTTCATTCATTACGTTTTACCGTGAATTTAAGCAAGGAAAGATTTGTGTAAAAATACAAAACTTAGGATAGTTTGAGAAAATTTATGAGGGCTATTCCCACAATGATACATACGAAAGAAGCTTTTTATGTTGGTCATAGAAAGCCCTATGCTAATATCAGTTCATAAATTACCATTTTTATCATGAAATAGTGACTTCAACTTTGAAATTTATCATAAAAATTGAAAAATACGCTCGAGAAATCTTACAACAATAACAACAAAATATAGCTTTTCTCCACAATCATCTCAAGTGCCTGAAAGAGAAATTTGTTTCGCCCAATGTATGATAAATACATTAAAAAATATCTCCCCTTCTGTATTCTTAAGAACTTCAATCGATTTAGCTGTTAGAATTTCAAAATGAACAAATCCTACGGAAAAATTTTTACTACTACTTTTTTTTAAAAAAGAGGGCAATTTGTTAGCGATAGGCAGGGTAATGCGACTTTTTTATGGCTAATAAAAAATTTCGGATAGACTTCTTAACTTCATGAGCATCATTTTTTTCCTTCCTTGTATTTTTTAAAGAGCAAGAGTTTGCATGCTCTTAAGAGGGCTAATGCTGTCTAGAGCTGATAACAGTTAAGTGTCTGCTCTAAAAAATTATCACATTTTTTTTTCGGCTTTCGTGAGTAGCTCCACGAGCATTATTTTGGTGGGGTTTTATATTCTTGTTTTTTAAAAAAAGCTTCTGCTTCGTATGTAAGGATGGTGTTAATGCTTGGTAAATATTGTTGAATCGAATATCTACGTACTTTTACCATTTCTAGAAATAAAGTAATTACTACCAAAAAATTTACATTCTCAAGTTAAAAAAAATAAAAATTGTATTCGCATTTTGAAATATATGGACATTGTTTTCAATAATATGTGTATTCAATAGTTTCAATAAAATATGCATTCAATAATATATGTATTCAATAGTTTCAATAATATACGCATTCAATAATATATGTATTCAATTGTTTCAATAACATACGCATTCAATAATATATGTATTCAATAGTTTCAATAATATTCGCATTCAATAATATGTGTATTCAATAGTTTCAATAATAAACGCATTCAATAATATATGCATTCAATAGTTTCAATAATATACGCATTCAATAATATATGTATTCAATAGTTTCAATAATATAAGCATTCAATAATATATGTATTCAATAGTTTCAATAATATACGCATTCAATAATATATGTATTCAATAGTTTCAATACTATACGCATTCAATAATATATGTATTCAATAGTAATTCTAAATCTTCTATTTTTTATGATTTTATAAGTTATATTTTTAACTTTCAGAAAACGTATTTCTGTTTCCCAAACTTGCGTAGTGCCTGTTCCGTTGTAAATCATACACTTTTTCAATATTAATAATATTTCTTATATTTAGTTTCCTTCCTTGTTTCTAATTGGCAAGTATTTCGAAAAAGCTTCTTAATATTTCCTAGGTCTTAAGAAGAGGAAACTAAGTTCAACGCACACCATTGCGTATGTAAATATTTTATAAATAAGGGGAGTAATTGGCAGCTGAAGAAGCAAAAATTCTAATTATAACAGATGTAAAGAGAAACCCGAGCCGACTGCGCATGGGCAGAGAATTTTTTAAAAAATTTTACAAACCAGTACTTTTCTTGTACAGAGAAAATAACTTCAATGGCAAATATATATCTAGTGACTGATGATTAGCTAGGATTTGATCATTTTTTGTTAATTGTTTTCATGAAAGCTTTACGTTAAAATCTTTAAGCTTCCTTTCATCCTGCGTGATTATGTTCTAAGAATTGGACATATTTAATTTATAGGATATTTTTAATTTTTTTTAATGAAAACATCATCTTATTAAAGAGATAATTGAGAAAAAGTGTTCACGAAGCATTCCGGTATTAGTACCCCTATATTTATAAATTTGAAATTATCTCTGTAAGTATCTAATACATCACTAACATTTATAAGTTTAGGGTCGATTTCTATATTTTAAGTGTGTTATATTGGTTTACCAAGTCCTGTATTTTGCTACAGATTCTAGAGAGATCTTAATCGTGAATAGATCTTCTCTTCTCTCTTTTACTCAGTCCTTTTGAAATTTTTGGGAGTTGAAATGTTTTCTATTGCAGAGCCTACTGATCACTGAAACACACATTTTTCCAGTTATAAGATGGTTACTATATATCTTGGTTTGTGACCATTGCAGATGCTTATATATGCAATGATTTGCTTGTATATGTAATAACTTATGTAATGACGTATAGTTACTGACGTATAGTTTATGAGTCCTATGTAGCATTATTTTTTAAGTTTTCGAGTAAAACGAGGAAATGTAGTTTTCTTTGTGGCGTTGTTGTTTTCCACGACTAATGTTCCAAAATTAGTGATTTTCTCATTTAAGGCTATGTATATATATATATATATATATATATATATATATATATATATATATATATATATAACTATTCGAAAATTAGTATATAAAACTCTTACAGCTTTCACGATAAATATACCGTTTGTTGCATTCTTTTACAGATCTTTGTTTTCGAGATTTTTAATTTTGAAATCAGGGACTTCTTCGCTGGACACCCTGTATATATATATATATATATATATATATATATATATATATATATATATATATATATATATACACTCACACTCAGGTCAGAAAAAAATATATGCACCCAGAAGGAAACGAGCTACTATCACGAAACTTAACATGTATGTAGTGTATGAGGAGATAAGCAACTGATTACAAATTGAGAAGAACAGACCGTCTTATTAAAAAGATATGGCATGAAAAAGGTTACAAATAAGTAAGTAGTAAATCCCCCTCTGGCAGCTATACAAGCCGAAACACGGCGTGGTATCGAATCAGTGAGGTCACATATGACCTCCTGAGAAAGATCATGCCATAATGTTTGCATCTGGGCAGTTAATTCACCACTATTCCGGGACGGCTGCAGTTGCCTTCCAAGCATGTCCCAGACGTGCTCTATTGGCGAGAGGTCTGGTGACTTGGCAGGCCATGGGAGTACGTCATATTCTTGAAGACATTGTTGGGATAGTCACGCAATATGTGGACGAGCGTTGTCTTCCTGATAAATGACACCTGGGCGACTTGATAGCATAGGCAGTACAACTAGCGTTAAAATCTTGTCCACTTAACTGCGTGCCGTCAAAGTGCGTTGAAGGATGACTAGAGGTGATCGTGTGTCCTAACAAATCGCTCCCCACACTGTCACACCTAGTGTAATCGCCGTATGCCTCTCGACAACAAATGCCGTATCGGACCGGTGGCCTGGCCGACTCCACACGCGTATGCACTGGTCATCAGCATTGAGACTGAATCGGGATTCATCGTTGAAGATCACACGCCTGCAGTCGGTCACACTACAGCTTTCCCAAGGTCAGCAAAAATCCAATCGACACTTCCTATGA
Source organism: Dolomedes plantarius (assembly GCA_907164885.2). Taxonomy (NCBI): domain Eukaryota; kingdom Metazoa; phylum Arthropoda; class Arachnida; order Araneae; family Dolomedidae; genus Dolomedes; species Dolomedes plantarius. Next base: position 48,580,658 of record OU015498.1, on the reverse strand, counting down.
TGTGGGGGTCAGTGGTAGGCGACTTAATGGACGTCGGCCCCTTTTACCTGCGTCGACCAGTCGTCTCCGAATGGTTTCCCTTGATACCACCGGATGTCTGGAAGGTGGTAAATGACGTCGAACCGATTCTAGCGACGTTGTTGGCATACATATATATATATATATATATATATATATATATATATATATATATATATATATATATATATATATATATATATATATATGTCGAGAGTAAGACTACGCCCGCTATATTAAAATGATGTTGCAGTCCGTGGTAGTCCGGTGAGGTAAAAGAAGGCAGTTCAACTCAAGAAAATCACATTAATCCAGTTTAATCAGGTTTATTTCTTCTTCCAGCAACCAATGTTCCAAGTAGCGCATATCTGGGCGCTCGCCATTTAGAGCTTGGGGAACCCGGCGAATACACGTCCGTCCTCAACAAATTTCTCCCGCTCTCTGACGAAACTGCTATTGTCTTTAGACCATCTAACGCCATCGCGCATACGTGTGACGTTTACACCGAAGATAAGGCATAGGCAGAGCCACAAGCTGTCACTCAAAACCAACGAAAAATCCGGGGATTTCCCTTTTTCTCTCGATGCGTTTCGAACTAAGATATAAGAATAGTGGTGAATTACACCACGAAAATAATTTGATTCCTAAGCCCCCTTTAATTTTAAATTAATCATTCCTTTCCCAATTATTTCCTCACACACTTCTAATATCTCCATATATGTGTGTGTACACACACACACACACACATATATATATATATTTATTTATATATATATATATATATATATATATATATATATATATATATATATATATATATATATATATATATATATATATATAAATGACTTCGAATTACAATTATAATACTTTACTATCCGAGAGAAAATTGCAAATATGTCTAGCAAAACTATAATTAATATTCCTTTATTAGAATTTATGGATTTTAGACAAATACTAAACCTAAAATCCTTTTTTTAATTAAAACCTCTACAATACAAAATTTTGGAATAAAAATAAGTAATTTTATTTCTTTCTCGATACACAAAATTCAGGTAGATTTTAATGAGAGCTGATTAAAAAAATAACTATAAAGGAACGGATGAATGCTTCTAATGTCTTGGAAATATTGCTTCACGGAAAAAAATCACCATTTCCTTAAAGCTTCATTTTAATGTACATTTTTTACCTCCCTTTCTGCTTCTGAGAATTCCAATCTCCATTATATTGCATTCCGAACATGTAAAATTCGTGGCGGGAGGTAAATGGAAACCGAGGTAATATTTTAGACCATTAACAACTCCCCATTTGCGTTGTTCCGCACTTTTTCATAATTTGTTACCGGATCTGACGGTAGTTACAAAAGATTAATTACCCGAAAATGGAAATCCAGGAGTAGGGAAGACATTTTGCTCTACGTATCAATGGCAACTGCCCGGGAGAAGAATGATCAGAAGAAGTTATTTTTCAAGCCTACATGCATTATTCATTGCATGATTCAATATTTAAAGAAGCTCTGAATATTCGAATTTTTAGTTTCCCATCTTAAATGATTAATATACATGAATTATGCAAGGGTGTATAGAATTATGATACGTTCTGTGGATATTTAAATATTTAAACTGTTAATAATTTAAAATGTAGCATCGCTTATGTCATTAGACGTATTCTTTTCTTAGAGAGACGAAATATTTTCCGGCATACAGGTATCAAAATTAAAATCTTTACCGTATTAGAGAATGGAAGTGAGCCACGCTTTATGTAAATTTTGCCGCCAACAGAAAAGTGCTAAAGGAATCGTTACTGAGATAAATTTAAAGTAATTATCTCTTTTTTTACAACTTCCTGAAAAACTACTTTTTAGTATTCAAGGTATATTATTTGAATAATGGCACGCTAATGAGTTTAGTCTAGTCTACGCCAGTACTACATTAAAAAGCCACTCCCTTTCTTTCTGTGATGTAAATTAAAGTGAGTTCTGATAAAAAAAAATCCAACATAGATAACATTTTCGTTATTTTTAATTAATAGCCAGTAACGAGAACTTCAAATGCTTTCATCGTCTGGATCTGGTCAGAAAAAGATCTCTGATTCATCCGGCTTTCATTCCATCGCTTAGAAACAGCATCATTAGAAAGACCTCTAAACAAATATATCATCACTACCATTCATGTTTTCTACAAAAAAATTGGATCCGATCAGTACTATGAAACAGGTCTACGATAATAGACCTGTCTCCTAGATATATCCTCCTAAAGATATATCAAAACTATAAAGCATGCCTCCTAAGATATTGTGGTGTCCTCTGAGGCTTAACGCAAGGCGTTCGAATTAAATGCGTGGCAAGATAAAATTAAGTCGAGTGGTCAAATTTAACAGGCAGATTCTTAACAAGAAAACTTTTTTGTAACAATAAAAAAGAACAAACTAAATTTAAAAGGTACAGTAGATCAGCTTGGCATTTTAGTAATTACAGTAGGACAGTGCGTCAGCTATTTATCATTCCGAGACTAAGTAGTGTTGGCAGGAGCTCTCAAAGTCCGGTTGTTAGCTAGATGTTTCATCGAGGCTCTCTCCAAAATCTCCAAGTCTTCTGACTATATCTCGAGGTCTTTTCATGTCTTGAAATTCTTCAGAAGGCAACTACGTTCGAAAACAGGGGCCATGCGGATTAGCTGGTGCCAGTTTTTCTAATCGACGAATATTTCGGCCATCATTATTGCGCTATAGTGTCAAACTCGCATTGAGCTATTGCTACGAAAGACACTTTTACGAGGCGATGGGAGACAGTTCTGTTTTTCAAAACAGATATTCGTACATATTGCTCGGTAAACCGATATGCTTGGGCTTAACTTTCAGGCGAGGAATTTTCACACGTGTTCTGAAATCTCTGGGAACTCCAAAAGGATATTTCGATAAACACGCAGCTGTGTTCGTGTACCCTGTGACGTCTTGTGAAAATAACCCCATACTGTGCGTGACGCTGCAATATATTAAAGCTCACTAAAACACATTGATTGCATTGTTTTTTTCATTTCCCCAATAACTTTCAAACTTTTCAAAAACCCGCTGAATAACGCTTCTCACAGCAGTTAAAATATGTTACTCACTTTGAATAAATCCGCCATTCGTCACTATAAGAAAATTTCAAGTGACAACCTCAAGGGATCTCCTTTTCCAAAATCTTCCGCAAACTGTCGTTTTAGAGTCGAGTTGCAGATTTTAACATCACACTATTTATTTTTCAGTATAAAGAAGCATAGTTTTCGCAGTTTATTCACCACAACTATGACTGAGCATCAAACTTGAAATATGTTACGGACATCAACAGAATTATTTTGAGTATGATATTGCTACAGCACTATGCTACACTTTCGATTACTTTACAGCTGAAATGATCGATGAAGATAAAAATGGGCTGGATGAATCTGATTGCAGGATGGAAGACAAATATATAGTCGCAATGACTGTTTGGAAGCATGAACTGAAATATCTATGCCGATATCGTTTCACAAATGCTTAATCTTGATTGTCTCGAAAATGTTCCGTAATCACTTTGTGCTTTTAAGGAAAATATGTTCAGATGATTTATATTGTAGAATCAGAATGTTTGTAAAATTTAAGAGGATTGATGATTTGGTTTGGTTAAGAGCACTACGGTCATTTTTTATTAGCCGGGGACTAATTAGACAGGGACCTGCTGCTTGAAGCCGATTCCGAACGGATGTAAACATCCATGCCAATAGGGGGACTCGAACCCACAGACGGTAGTGTTGAATGTCAGCGTCCTAGCCTTTCGGCCATCGACCGGCTCATGATTATTGCATACTAGTAAAAGTATTGAATACAAGTCAAAGTATTGTATACTAGGTAAAGCTACCGGGAATCTACAGTCTTTAATATTCACAAGGTGGCTAATTTACATCTTATTCGACAGTTTTAATAGTTCTAAACATGGATTGAAATGAACATGCTATCACAAAAAGAGCCAAGGCTTATCTCAATGAAGAACACTGGAATATTATATACTTTATTCCATTGTTTTCCTAATATCAATCTAACTATAATATTTACAAATATAATTATTATTTTTTTCGTTTTATAGATTCTTTTGAAATATAGGTTAACCGTAATAACAGATTCAATATTTTCAGAAGATTTTCTGCGCCTCAACAAATATGTTTTAGAGAAAATTTATATCCGTTAAATATCTAACTGATTCTTAGAAAGAAAATACAGGACAGGACCGGAATATCAACTTGTCGGAGTGCCAGGGTTTGTAAGACTTTATCTCCAGTAGTAATTTATTGCATCAGAATATATGTACTCAGCAAGTATTTAAAAATATCATAAAAAGGCCCTTATCAAATAAACATAAATTTTAAAAATAAAGCATAAAAAAAAGAAAATTGAAAAAAATGCAACAGCCAGGAATCGATCCCGGGTCAAAAGATTGCTAAGCGTGCGCTCTACCATTGGGCTAGCAACACCACAGTTCTTCGAGAGAAATGTGAACCATATTCACATTAAGATTATAGTAAAGTTCTTAGGGGGAGGGGTGTTGGTAAAAATACAAGTGGGAGGAGTTTTAAGTTAGGAATAAGTTACCGAGATATAAAAAGCAAAGACAAACTAAGAATTTTAATGCCGAGATATTCAAATAAAAACTCCTAATTTTCTTAATGCTATCATAATCATTTTATTTGTTGATTTAGAAAACAAAATCCAAAAGAAATATATATTTTAAATCTCTATTTATATGTAAAATTTCTAATTAGAGTTATATCCAATAACTATAATCACAATGATAACCAGTTAAGAAATGAATCATTACTAATTTTCCCTGTAAGTGTTTTAGTTAAGTTGGAGTGTAAATAATTATTAAGAGGGAAATTATTCAAATAAATGACGGCAAAAGCAAGAAAGATAATAATACGAGTTTTCAATCATCCACTTTTGTATTTTAATTCAATTATAAACACCCAATGTGTTAGACGATAATCTCAAGCAGTAAACAAATACTGCTCAAAGCTGAATAATTTTAAGTATTTAACACGTAGTTATGTACCCTTGAAAGCCAAAAAATCTTTTAAAGAATTTTATCTGGGGTTAAGCAATCCAAATATGTTTCTGTCTTTTTGAGAAGCAGCGATACAAAGTCTATGTAAGCCCATGTATGAGGAATAAAGCAAAAAATAAAAACATTAATCGACACAGCGGGTATCCGTAGGTAAGTTGGCGATTATTGCAAAATTAAACAATGTATCCATAATGAGAAAGTTTGAGATATTATTTTCAAACTAGTATATAACCCCCGTCAAAAATGACGGAAAGTTGATCAGCGTTTCCTTATCATAAGAGTTCATACGAACAAACAAACAAAAAAAAAGAATGAAGATTCTATTTTTGAATGTAATGAAGAAAGATTTTAAACATATACTACGATGAATACAGGTACATAATGCTATAAAGGTTCCAGAAAAATATAATTTTCCTTTAAGTGTAAAATTCTGCATCAATATTAAATAAATAAAAATACAAAAATTTAGCCAATTAAATAACACAAACTGTACTTAAACAGCAGTAAACAACAAAGCTAAACTAAACTAAATCAAAACTAAACCAAAACTGTTTCAAAAGTGAATGATTCGCCACACAGCTGTCATTGCTGAAAACGATACTTAAACAGCAGTAAACAACAATAAAATAAAACAAAAATGAAACAAAACTAAATAGTTTCAAAAGTAAATGACTCACCACACAGCAGGCATTAATTTATAATAATTACATAATAATTAGCAAAGGGAAACACAATTTAATTAACATTAAAATTAAACATTAAAAATGTAGTTATTTAAAGGGAATATGAAATACCATGGAGTAGAATGAATTCGAAATTCAAGTGAATGACTCAATTGAATAAATGAATATTTTCAATGGATATTTTAATTTGAAGATATTTCAAAAACTAAACGGTTTTGAGCTAGGGTGTTCGCTTGAACTTTTCATATTTTTTAAAGGGCTTTCAAAATATTTAACTTTTGTGGTATTACTTTTCAAGAAAAATTTCAGAAAATGGCGTCGCAAAGTTAATATGTTCCCGACTTGGTCCCTCCCGGAATGGTTACCTACATCTAGGCTTTTCTATAAGTAAAGATGACGTCAAGTAAAATGAATATAAGGTTTCCCCAGTAAGAATGAAAATGTAAGGAGAAACTTCATTCGCGAAATTTGTATCGAGAGCTTTTTCAAAAACTCTTACCTAATGTTAGGAAAACAAACAGCGATAAGACTGTCCACGAAGCCAGTGTGTACAACGGTCGCCTTCTGCTGCAGCTGGAAGGGAAATTGATTTTTTTCGGCTTGTATGCTTAGGGACCATTGAAAGGATAACCGTATTCTCACAATCAAGCACGGTCAGAAAAAGTATTTGAAAAACTAAAGAAGGATATTTCAAGATTTATCTCTAAAAAAATTATATCAACTACTTTAAAGTCACTAAAAAGTTAAAAATTCATATGTTTTCAGATAAAGGAATAGATTTGAGTATATAGTTTATATGGAATATATATATATATCTATTTCGCTCATTCTTTAATAAATTTTAATACAAAAAATAGTTTAGAGTTTTGCATTCCCACTGTTGTAACTTTAATATTTTTGGTGTTAAGGTTGATTTATAAACTTTGTTATTTTTGAAGTATGCACTGAACATGGTTCACTCCTATAAATTATAGTCTAGAATTTTGTCCTTAAAATTAAGACATTATTATAAATATTACATTGTCTGTTTACATTTCTATTACGAAAACAAAATGCATTAATTTTTAAATATTATTTTCCATGAATTTTCTGAAATAGTTACTCTTGCATAATTTAACAATCAGCTTCACCAGAATAACTAATGTAAATAGCTTTTAATGCGATTATTTCTTTTCTTAATATATTATGCAATGAATTAAATTGTTCAATTTAAATTGTGTTAAGATTAGTTTATTGTGTTTCCCTTTTTTATCTAAGTAATATTTCTTCCAACGCAAATTTAGAATGCTACATATATTGTAACATAATTTTAATAACCTAAACAAATTTACAGTCACTGGAATTTTTTTTCTTTTTTCTTTCCATAAATAACTAGATTTAATTTGACGAAAATTACACATATATATATCAATTATCAGTCAAAATACTTTATTATAGTTTATAGAATACTTTATTAAGTTTCTTAGTAAATACTTTATTGAAGTTTGAAATTGTAATATTTAATCTTATACATGATTTTCTGGGCTTTAAAAACTAAAAACTTTAATACAGACGAATAAAGTAATTTCATAAAAGACAAAGGCATGCAAAAAGCAATAAGAACGCTATTAGTGAAAATAGTTTTAACTAGAAACTTGATAAACATTGGAGTATTTGTAAATATGTATTTGTAATATTAAATTAGTAGCAATGCAATCACGCACAGGTATTGCTAAATAGAGTACAGTTTTTTAAATGAATTCCTCAATATTATCAAAACTGGTATGATTAAATTTTAATACAATAACTAATTCAAAACTCTTCCCGACACGAAACCTCTTTCGTTTACGTGTTGTAGATAAAAATTACATTTAACTTAATTTTCATCCTTATACTTCTAAGGGAAAATCTAATTACTGAGAGAGATTGTTTAGTTCTTAAGTGCACTGCATGATACTTAAAATTTTTTGTTCAAATAACAACCGTGCAATTTTGGTTTTTATATAATAGGTGATGATTTTATAAAATATTACATATTTCGCTCAATTTCGATAAATCTGTACTTCATATCATTCTTTCTATTGGCTTTTATATGCCGCAATTTATCTGCAAATCTCTATGTCATGTTAGACAGGACTTCATTTGGTTCCAAATTTTGGAATTTAAAAAATTCAGTTCAATTTTTAAAAAAAATTCTTATCATATACATTAGTTTCACGGAGTTGCAGTACCGTAGTAATAATTATTTCAAATGAAGCGTTCATTTTCTAATCACTTGACAAGTATGTAAAATGATCCAAAGACTGGTATTCATACGATGTGTAGAAAACCCCATGGTAGCTCATTATTAGAAAATGCATATCATCCTAACGATGAGCTGCCATGTACTAACACTCCTTTTCTATCCGATTATTTAAAAAAGTAAAACCATTATCTTGCTTTTTCGCTGTATGTTGCAAAAATAACTCTAAAATATCTTATTCGCATTATCTCGATTCAAGGTCTCCTATCTATTGCAAACAACTTTTGGGACAGTTTTCAGGATGCATTATATACTTTGAGGGAATTAAACATGCATTTCATACCCTTTTAAGTTAGATCTAATATACTTAAGTCAATCATATAATACCTCATTTACAATATAAAATTATAATAATAGATATTTTAAAATCTTTTGTCAAAGAAACGCCTTACTGTTCGGAAATAACATAGATGGAATGGACATGGTAATTACGCTGCAACCATCAGTATGCAGTTATATTGCAATGCTGGCCATAGTTTTATCAATGCGACTTTTAACTCTATATTCAAACCAGGTATGGACAATCTTACTTGATTCCATACCGTATTGAAACGTTCATGGAGGACTAATTGGAAATCCGGTTATTTCGTCCGTAATGTCACTGTACTTAAAATAACAGGTACCATGGGAAATGCAAAATAGGAACCAGTAGAATTGAAAGGAATATTAACTGCCGATAAAAAAAGTCGTCTTGAGAGTAAATTGCAAACACTGTATATCCAGTTATATTGAAATTTGCAAGTTATTGCAAGTTATTTGCACATTTAGTCAAAACAGTCATGTCCTTTCACGAAAACTTAACGTATCTTCCAATCTATCTAAATGTAGCCGTTTTTGTTGTTAGATTTATCATACGATATAAGTTAATGAACAATAATTCAGACCATATACAACAGGCAATGTAATAATTCATATATTACTTGATATCTACTAAAACTAGAGGATGGATTTGTTGGTAGAAAGTTAAACCTTCTAGTTCCTTTTTGCCTTGGTGCTGATAGGAAGCTACCATAGTTTTTATGCAGGTTTCGATCTGCAATGGTGGACGTGCTAGCCATACTAATCAATATACTATTGTTATGAACACAGTTTTTAGCCCTCTTCTGCATTTTTTCTACCATTTCTTCCAGAATTATATCTTGAAACCACATTTTATATGTTCCTAGCTGCAACAATCAAGCGTGAAGTGTGTGTATTAAATGTGTAATGATTTTATTTCCCAGAAATATAAAGATTTCCTGACATTAATAAACACACGATGCATCAACTTCTAATTCAGTTAACAAATACCTTAGAATTATTGTTTACATTTATGTAACAACGCTTAACCAGCACCGTAATCGTCCATCACTGATTTCATTCACTTGGTCGTTTTCTAAATATTTTCATTAATATTATTGGACATTTAGCGCAAGAGTCTTTTACACGTATTAACTCTATCAAATAAATGAGATTTAACCTAAAAAAACCTTCGCATGTTGTATATGCATATTTATTGCCCATCATGGTGAGAAACATGCAAACTTCCACGAAAATATAGATGTTTAAGGACAGAGAAATAATAACTGAAAGGCATAATGAAAGTGTTAATAACTGGCATTATATAAAGGTACCCCCTCTCTCTTTATTAGGGATAAAAGGGCAAATATACAAAGGTTTGCATATTTACATACTGCATGAAATTCTAGATAAATCACCATCCTGGATAAATCATCATTTCGGATGTCTTCATTTCCTCCCTTTAGGTCGCGTTGAGGACAGTGTAGGTAATTCTTTGTTTACTCGTCGCTAAATCAATCCAGGAAATTCGTGTCTGAAGGAAACGTGAAGAGGATAATAAAAATGAGAAGCTTGAAGCATTCAAGCCCAGTCTCATATTTAAAAGTAGTTTTAATGACACCATATCCCGTGTTTTAAAGGACCCCATACATTTTCGGAAATTGATATGGGAACATTTTACTCCATTTTCTTCTTTTGGGGAGGAACAAGACGTCCTAGAAAAGGCCACTTATTTCTCTCTTCGGGCTTTTCTTAACTTCACAAACGATGTGCACGTGTATCAGACTAAACGTGGATATGTGACTATTTAATAAAATGTTTCTATAAACATAAAAATCCTATGAGCTTTGGATATAAAACCTATTAATAGATGTTGGATTAAGCCGGAAATAAAAATGAGAAGCGTAGCATAAAAGGTGATTTTTTCCTCAAGCAAATTCTTCATAACTTTCATCACGCTTTGTGTTTGGTAGCAAGCGAAATGAAGTCAATAGCGATGACTCTGATATTCGTACTTCATTAAATTTATTAAAAATTGTAAAAGAAAGAAGGTTTCATTACAATTTGTGTTTGTTGGAAAGCAAAATGATGGCAAAAGAGATGACTCTGATCTTCGTACTTCATCAAATTTATTAAAAATCGTAAAATAAAGAAGGTGTAATGTTCCTGGCATAAATATCAAACGATGTTGTGTTTTGTGGAATGCGAAATAAAGTCAAAAGAGATGACTCTGATCTTCGTACTTCATTATATTTATTAAAAATTGTAAAAGAAAGAAGATTTAATTACAATTTGTCTTTGGTGGAAAGCAAAATGAAGTCAAAAGAGATGACTCTGATCTTCGTACTTCATCAAATTTATTAAAAATCGCAAAAGAAAGAAGGTGTAATGTTCCTGGCATAAATGTCAAACGATGTGTTTTGTGGAATGCGAAATGAAGTCAAAAAAAGATGACTCTGATCTTCATACTTCATTAAATTTATTAAAAATTGTAAAAGAAAGAAGGTTTCATTACAATTTGTCTTTGGTGGAAAGCAAAATGAAGTCAAAAGAGATGACTCTGATCTTCGTACTTCATCAAATTTATTAAAAATCGCAAAAGAAAGAAGGTGTAATGTTCCTGGCATAAATGTCAAACGATGTGTTTTGTGGAATGCGAAATGAAGTCAAAAGAGATGACTCTGATCTTCGTACTTCATTAAATTTATTAAAAATTGTAAAAGAAAGAAGGTTTAATTACAATTTGTCTTTGGTGGAAAGCAAAATGAAGTCAAAAGAGATGACTCTGATCGTCGTACTTCATCAAATTTATTAAAAATCGTAAAATAAAGAAGGTGTAATGTTCCTGGCATAAATGTCAAACGATGTTGTATTTTGTGGAATGCGAAATGAAGTCAAAAGAGATGACTCTGATCTTCGTACTTCATTAAATTTATTAAAAATTGTAAAAGAAAGAAGGTTTCATTACGATTTGTGTTTGTTGGAAAGCAAAATGATGGCAAAAGAGATAACTCTGATCTTCGTACTTCATCAAATTTATTAAAAATCGTAAAAGTAAGAAGGTGTAATGTTCCTGGCATAAATGTCAACATATATATCGTAAACAATGTTACAGCATGTTTTCGAGTGACCGTAAAAGCTTTAACTACGGAATTTTCGTAAGAAATACGGGAAAGTATGGCGATGAAAGAAATAGTGGGAAATTACTTTACCTGCTAGTAATATATAATATCTAAATCCCTTAGAAACAGGTTTTTACTACGCATTATTATTTCAAGAAACTACAGATAAATAATTCTGTTCAATAAATTCTTAAATGTAAAAAGTTAGTAGTACTGAGATATTCAATCATTAAAAAATTACACCACATATATCAAATCATAAAGTATATTTATAGAAGGAAAGGTTATAGATTTTTTAAATAATGCAAAGAGGTAAAGTTAATTTTTATGACAATTATAGTAATTTATTACTCCTTTCTATTAATATGCATCTTTGTTGCAACTATTATGATCAGTTTAAATTTCTACGATTATGACAATTATGGGTACACAGATGTTTCAATTCTTTTTCGACAACGATAAAAGGTTATTTCGATAACGATAAAAGGAAATTCGTTTACTGTATTTCGTTTTTTTAGAGTATTTTTATTAAAATATTTTTAACTTTATGAATAGCTGAATCAGGGTAGGAAATGGCAAAATACATGTTAAAAATGATTTAGAATATCATTTAACAACCGATTTCAAAAGGAAATTAGGATTTCATTATGAGGTTAAAAACAACCATTCGGTGATTGTTATATGTAGAGAGATATATAATGATTATTTTAGCAGAGATTTTTAGTATGTAATGTTTATTTAAAACGTACTCGTTACATGAAATTGTTTGATTTTAATGAATCACAGACAAACAATACGTCTTTGTGCATATCCAAAATCCCGAATCGAAAGATAAAAATTCGTTACAATTTAAACTACTAGAAAATTTATAAAATGAATTCTGTTTAATATTACAATGTAATTTTTAAAAGAATACATGCATTTATATATATTTATATATATATATATATATATATATATATATATATATATATATATATATATATATATATATATCTATATATATATATATATATATATATATATATATATATATATATATATATATATATATATATATACATACATATACATACATATATATATATATACATACATATATATATATATATATATATATATATATATATATATATATATATATATATATATATATATATAGTTAGTTAGTTGTATGTCGAAATTTTATTGCCATGGGAGCATATTAGAAAACAGTTTTGCTTATTTATTTTGCTTCTTTTTCTCCAAATTATATAGCTCAGCAGAAAGAAATCTTTTGAGTGCATGCCACTGAAATATCATGTAAAAAATTGTTTCTAAAAAATTTTTTTCTAATCAATAAGCTCTTTCGATGAAATATTCGTTTATTGGCTGCGTGTTCACCACCTCCCCAGTTCACTTGTCCTAAAAGGCTTTCCAATTTTTGAATAAACTTCTATAATGTACAACGATGTATCTTTCCATCGACACTCTTTAGTGATCCATATCTGAAACACCAGGATTTCATTGGTTTATATCGCAACATAGAGGCAGCAGGTCATGCACAATCATGTTCAATCAAGGAGCAGCTGACGCAACCTGGCAGACATTGATGGATGGTTGTTTTTTCGTTACTTGTTAGTACTTGTTGAGTAAAGATGATTCACCATCCAGATCATGGGTAAACGAACGAAATTGAAGATTATATTAAATGTGGCTATTATTCAGAAAGTTGCCGAAGAATTTTCTTGAACTTCAGATTGGTATAGATTCATAAATTTTCCTCAAATTACATAACTAATCACATGTACAATGCTTTCATTTGTACTAGTTATCTCGTTATCGTGCTTTTATATTGTCCTTCTCCACAGTTTTAATATACTATAACTAGAGATGTTATTAAATATATTAAGAAATAAATTAATATATTTCATAAAATAGTGTATACAAATTTTAAAAATTTAAGTATGTTAAACATTGCTAAATATGCTTTATTGCTTTCAATTATTTTTCTGTAACACAAAAGATTCTCTCTTCGTAGTATGAACACATAAGTTTACGATGCTTTTAATATTCCTTCCACATAACGAGGATAAGCTTAAAAAACATTTTTTAAAAGATGTAATTGAGTTGTTTTTAAAAACTAAAAAGTAAGCAAACCACGAAATGGAATTTTTATGTGTTGATAAAATAAATATACAATCACTGCTGTTTAAAGCAAAGAATATTTACACTCAAGGTATAGTTACAGTTTTTACTAAATATAATATAACAAAAGTAAGTAATAAAACTGAAATATATTAAGTTTTCGGCGCTATTTGTTTCTAAAGAATTTTAGACCATATTAAGACACTTACTTGAATATTTTATAAGAAAACACGTCAAGAATATCGAAATACATTGCCCAAAAAAATTCAATTGGGACAATACTACAGCAACAACAAAAATACCCCTTTACTTACGTCACTGGAAGTTTTAAGATGAATAAATGCCAATAAAATGACAAAATAAGAAAATAAAAATACATTTCACACATGAAAGAAATAATGAATTAATTTCCCAACAGTGAAACTGGGTGGATTTTACTTCAGAACATAGATATTTTCAAGATAAAATTTCGCTTTTTCATTTTTATTTCCCTCAGATATAATACATACATTATTTTAAAATTCCCAAGGAATTACACAAAAACGACGTTTTTCTTCGTACTTCATTTACACCTGAATACAATCTCTTAAATAATTATGTCACATATCGTTAAAAAATACCGCGTCCACAAAAAGATTTTGAAAAGTGAAAAACCATTTTTACATTTCTGTCGTATTTTTAAATCTGACCGCGAGGAAAATTTCTACAGTTCTAAAAATCTTTACTCCGATTTTCAACATATTTGAAAAATATCGTATTCGAAAGTGCCAGACGTAAAATAAAATCTTTGGTTGGAAGCTGAGTCAATTAGTTAGGTTATGATTCAATTTTTAGCGGAAGATATTTAGTGAAGGAAACTAACTCATCAAAATTGTTCTAATCTTGGTATGCACCTTAGAATTAAAAAACAAGTCAAAGATAAAGATAATATATATATATATATATATATATATATATATATATATATATATATATCTGTATACCGGAGGTAAAGGACACCAAGTCCATTTCTTTAAAGTAGACTGTTTAACTTTATTCCTTCATTTTTAGCACTATTTTCAGTAGAGAAAAGCTGTTACGCGAATGATTATACAGAAGAAGCCTTGCCCATTGAAAATGGCACCATGTCTTATCATTGGACGAGGTAAAAAGCAGTAAGTGGATTTGTTTAAGCTCTCCTGTAAAAGTCAAACATTGTGACATAGTGTTCTATATGTCCGAGGTACAGAACACTATCTATATATATATATATATATATATAAAGATAAAGGGTTAAGTAGAGGGTTGCACTTGAACTTATAGTTTCACACTTTAAAAAAGGGAGTTTTATAAATATTTAGATCTACATTAATAAAACTTAGCACAAATAGCAATAAATATATATATAGTATAGCACATAACATATTTAAAGAATCACGCCTAAATTTTGGAAAGAAATTAATGAATGATAATAGATAACATGTTTCTTTTTTAGGATTACATCATGTTTAGTAAAACTAAATTTTTAGTCATCAATTGTAATACATATTTAGTGCAATACAGTGATATGCTTGATGAAAAATCCTTATATACTTTTAAAATAGTCTAAAAAGTCATCGCACCCAATTCATGGGGGGGGGGATACGGGAAAGTGCACGAAATATTCATATTGTAATTTCTGAAGGCATTTAGAATAGAATAACAAAATTTTAAGCATCTTATGAAAATATGCTAGAGTAAAACAATAAAATAGGAGCAATCACCCACAATTCTTGGATTTGAATTCCCTCTCAGATAGGAAGGATTCAATAAAAACTCTAAAATTTTCGAGGCACCAAATTTTGACTCAACCTTATTTTTTCCACATTTTCATTTGTTTGCAGGTATCCTACGAGTTTTCATTTTTGCTCTTGTAGACCCAGTCTGACAGTGGAACGCTGAGGTATCCAAATACATAAAATGGTCTATTTTGTAGCAGTTTGTGCACTAAATATAAACATCATTCTATTGGGGGAAAAAAAACAGGGATATAGATAAAAAAAAAAAAGTCCCCCGTGCATGCAGGTAAGAAGTGAGGATCGAAAAAGGGGTAACTTACCTGGCGCGAGCACGACGTAGGAGGAGAGGACGAGGAGGAGGAGGGAAGCGGGCAGGCTGCTCCCGACGGGCAGCATCTCCACTCGCTCTCCGCCGATCACGACCTCCTGTTGATCAGCAGCATCGTTGCCTCTCTCTGTTCCCTCTCTCTCTCACTCGGGAGCCTCTCTCTCCTCTCTCCTTGTCCTCACATCCAAAGTGGCAGCTCAGCACTCCAGGCGGCTGCCCTCACACGAGCGGTACAATGAGTCGCGAGGGAAACCAAAGAGAGGAAAAGCCGCTGCTGCTATGCGAACGCGGATGGAGCACTCGGGCTAGGGTTACCCGGCGGATCGGCGAGACGGATTGCGATTGAATGGCGGCCCGCGTGCGCACCTTTCGCGGATTCCGGGGAGCGGCGCTGGCGTCGACAGTCTTTGGAGCCGCCCCCCCCCCTCCTTCCCCCGCTTTTGGTTTCGGCCCAGGTGAAGAAGGAGATTAATGAGGGGCTCAGGTGACGAACGGAGAGGAAGGTGGTGCTGCGGACATCGATTGGCAGTGTGCGACACAGGCATGTCGAGGTGTGCCTCGTGGACCCACACGACAAACAGCTGGCAGGCTTGGGGAAGCGCCCTCCAAAGTGGAGGCTATCCTGAGAAATCGTTCGGAATGGCGTGGGAGGATATCGAAAGGGTTCAACATCTAATTAATTTTATCTGCCACCAATAAAAGTTATAGCCTCGAAAGGCACTATGGTTATATCCCTCTTAAGACATATTTCCCTCTTATTATCAGATGGATAACCCTCTGTTTGAGGCACTTCATATTTCAGAGTATCGATAGATTTTGTTTAAATATTAAACATGCGATAATATATTTAAAGGAACATACTATGCACTTTTATTTGACGAAATCAACGCAAATAAAAATATTAATTTTTCCTGTTCAGAGAAAAAGGGGTTTGGAGCCATTAAATTGCATCATATCTTCCAGAGGGACAAGTAGTGCACATGTCATTAACTTTTTTCTTACGGGGTGGGATAGCATGTATCCCAGGTATACGGGCCCAAGAATGAATATATATATATATATATATATATATATATATATATATACAGTGGAATCTCCATCTATCGTTTTTCGAGGGACCGATTGAAATGAACAATAAATGCGGGAAAACGATAGATGCGGAAGCATAACAAAGCAATATGATCGTACACATACGGAAAAACGGTGGATCCGAAAACGATCGATCGAGATTCCACTGTATATATATTCCCCCTTAATGGCTGTTCTTACAAAGGGAGTATGAAATTTCCCGTTCTAAACAGAGAGAACGGGGGAAAATGGGCCCCTTAAGCTAAAGGTTAAGAGACAAAGGCTTGACGCACTGGGATTGATGTTTTTGTGTCACTTTGAGCATGAGCAAATCGAGCAGTGTTTCATCTACCAGTCGGTTTTGTTCTTTTAGCAATTATTTCCCGGATTTTTGTCTTTCAAGGATCTTTTATATTAATATCACAATGCTCTCTCTTCTTGGTCGGGGTGACACACTATGGAATAGAACGCAATCTATTTCCTAAGCCTAAGTACTTTTTTTTTAGCAGAGGCACTTGTTGCTACACATTCGCCTTTATGTACACCGTGAGACTGCTGGCCATTCATTTAAGAGAGCATCATATAGGTGGCCAGCACTATCCTTTAAGCCGGTCCCGTAATTTAGAACCGAGTCAAGTGACGAGTACTATACAATTGACCCAGCACCTCCAGAGGTAAACTTGGAGAACACTGCAGCCACGACAGATTTTTCGTGCACCAGATGCTGTTAGTGTACACGGCGTCGGATTTGTCAGCGACATGCATCGAACCAGTGACGTTCAGATCACTGGCTTTCTGCCTTTACCAACTTTCACCGCGCCCACCTAAATTTATTTTAACCTACGCCCGACCTTGGCTTTTCAGCCATCAGTCTCTGTCGAGCAGCCCAATACAATATCGAATAAAACGAAATGTCATCTTCAGCAGAATCTCTAACTGCGACGTCAATAAGTCCAGGGCAAGAGTAGAGGTGGTTACCAGTCATGTCGTCAAGTCCACACAAGACGACATGACTGGTACACCTAAAAAAAAATGCATACGTAAATTAATGCTCCTCAATTTTCCCTTTAAATTTTGAGATTCGTATGTACTAAAGAACCTCAAAAATTGTCATACATGTCCGAATCCTTTATTATAAAAATTATATTGACTTAGGAACGGGCAAAAAGATTTTAGAAAATACTTTTTTTATAGAATACAGAAAAAACCCGTGAAGCTTGGCTCCGCGTTGCATCGCAGATGATAAGCTAAATTGATTGAAACTAATCTTACTTAGTTCATAATCAAATACGTGACAATAGAAATGTATGTGCTTGAAGACAACATCTTAACTGTAAAATAATTTTACCGGGGATACACAAAGCTTTGTTATCTATATATATAAAACAGTTCCGTGACTGACTGACTGACTGACTGATTGACAACGCACCGACCAAACCGCTGGACCTAAGGGCCTGAAATTTTGCATGGCGATTCTTCTTATAGTGTAGGGGTGCACAAAGAAAGGTTTCTGAAAAATTCTCCTTAGATTTTTTAAAATTAAATTTTTAAGCTGTTTTTGTAACTTTTTTTAAGTTTGCATTTACAATAATAATCTGAGGGTTATAAAATTTATATCACAAGAAAGATCGTAAAATCTCCTTTAAAATGAAATCTTTTTCGAATATACCTCAATTTTCGGATTTTTGGTGAAGTTTTAAAGAATAATTTTTAGAATTTAATTTATTAAATGCTGATCACGCGAATTCTTTTCTTTTTTGTGTTACTTTAAATTAATTTTGCGTCACGTGCGTAGCAACGAAATAAATTGACAAAAAAATTAAAATACGTAAAAGATAAAATTTAACCACTAGACAAATTGAGGTGGAATTTTTTTAAGAATTTAATTCAAATTGGCATGTTTTATGGATCTTAAACATAGAAATTAATTGCATACATTGACAGTTGTATTTAATTTGAATATTTTCTTCTACATTATTTTGTCTATAAAAATATCCGTTACGAATTTTTTTAACATTTTTTTGCGCATTAATTGCATATATTGACCTATAAATTTATTATAAATATGTTTTGGGGTTTATTTTGGCGTTAATTGCATACATTGACTTTGGAATTTAACTTGATTGTACTCCGTAGCGAAGCATAGGTATTCAGCTAGTATTTATGTATTACTAATAAACGTAGACATATAAAATTAACACTAGCCTTCGTAAAAATTACAATCTTGGTGTAGAAAATTTTTCTTTGTTGCAAAATCTGCAAAGAATCCCTTCAGGGTGAAAAGTTGATTAAGGCTCTGAATTTTTTTCTCACTTATTACGATAAGATGATCAGTTTGAAAGTTCTCTAGACTTGTAAATACTAGAAAGTTTGGTAGACTTGTAAATAGATTTCACTTCGTCAGCTTATACCCTCTTTGTTTTGAGTTGTCTGTCTATGTTATCGCCTATGCATGCTGTCTGAAACAAGAAAATTTCCATTAGCGAAAAGTCGTTTCTTTCAATAACGCTGTACATCTTGTTTTCACTTTAACTTGAAATCCTAAATTGAAAATGCCAGTTTTTGCAGTGGTATGTTCTGTATTAAGGAGAGCTTATGCATAGAGAGTTTTTTTACTGATTTCCTTAAGACAGGACATTTTAAAATTTCGAAATGAGAAATGTTCTCTCCAAGTTGGTATATTTATTAGAAAGTTTATTTTAGAAAGTTGTTGTTGCTAATGCAGAGGCACTTGTCCGGAGACATTCGCATTATATTTTAGGGAGCAAATCTTAAGTTATTTTGCGTCTAGACATTCCCCCATAGATTACAGAAACAGGTTATTTTTACTAAAAGTATAACTCTTTAAACTAAACTAGTTTAATTGGGGAGACAACGGATATATGGTACTTTGAATATTTAAGAAATAAGAGGGAAACTTTAGACAATTTATCTATTTATTCTCTGTTTTATATCCTTAAGTAATTAAAGAACAACAAAAACATATTATTAGATTCATGTAGAGTTTCAAAATCAGGCAAAGGCATATTAAAGAGATAAATAACCATTTTGTGCAAACAACTCTTAATGTTAGAAATATATATGTGAAACTATTTAGTAATAGGCGCAATCAGATGTATAAATTGGCTGTACAATTGATACGGACATAACGCACACATTTGTTCTTACCCTCAATACTAATTAAACATGAAGCATAATCCAAACTAAACACTATTAATAGTTAAGTAAATAGTTTAACTAAAAAGTTCCCATTAGTTATTTAGTCTCTGAAATGATATTCCCATATTATATCGGACGCTCTTTTAAATAGAAAGATCTTGAAAGTTCTTAACATAAACCATCTTAAATTTCGATAAATGTAATATATAACATAAAATATAGCGATATATTTTTATTGTAAATTCTAATACGCTTTCCGTTTGATACGAAAAAAATTCCAATCTTGAATACATTTATAATAAAATTGTACATATTGTTCCTGGGGTCTGAATTTAAGGGAGGTAAAAATTCGTTGAATAGAAGCAAAATTTTCTTAAAATATTCGATAAAATTTGATACGGAAAAAAATTCTAATCGTAAATACAAAAATAATGAAGTTGTACATATTATTACTCGGGTCCGAATTTAAGAGACAAAAAACTCGTTGAATCGAAGCAAAATTTCCTTAAAATATTCCTTAAAATTTTATACGGAAAAAATCCAATCTTGAATACGCAAGTAATTAAACTGTATATATTATTACCCGAGTCCGAATTTAATAGAGGTGGAAAATTCGTAAAATAGAGCGAAATTTTCTTAAAATATTAAAAAAAAAATCATTTCGTAAATCTTTGGAATTTTTAAATATTTCCTTTTCCATTTGTCCTAAAATTTTATTTAAGTATTCACGAAAAATTTTATTTAAGTATATTACGAATTAAGCAGATTACGATTATAATTTCCAGCATCATGAAGATTTTGCTACTCGGGGGAGAAATTTCTAGTGGTCAAACAAGTACATAAAACAGGCGCACCACCGAGTCTTAATCCTTTAATGCTTACCCTTGCACCCCCAAACCGTTTAAAATCGACTGCAGGGATCCCAGATCTCCTGAGGAATCCATCTATTTTGTTCAGAATTCATTTTAAAATCATCTGGCTAGTTTCATTAAGCTTCTCCAAATCATTCGAAAAGTTAGGCTCGGGTCCGCAACTTACTATGGATCTGGTTGTTGACGTGAACCATGTAGCAGAATGTGGCCAACAGGTAGCGCTTTCGCTGCACTTGACTATTTCACTGCTGTTCACCTGAAAGCTGTATGCAATTTTAATTTCGATTTCGCCAGGTGGCTGTTTGTGTATAAAAGTATAGACATTTGTCTGAGTGTTAGTTTGCTTGCTGAACCATGTATGCTGTATTGCTTTGAAGGCACCAGGCCTCATAATCAGGGCCCGATTATGAACGTTGGGGGCCCCTGGGCAGATGCTATTTGGGGGCCCCCTCTAAGAACTATTCATGGGCTATATATACTATTAGAAGTACTAGGTACATACACCAAGGGAGTTTTGGGGCCCCCTAGCATCAGGGGGCCCTGGGCAAAGTCCCGAATTGCCCATGCGATAAAAAGGCCCTGCTCATAATACTGGAAATTGCACAACTAATAAATTTGTAAATAGCGAAGAGGACTCGTCTCATTTTTCGTAAGTGTTTTGCTAATTTATTTCTCTTTAAACCATTACACTCTTCGGACTCAATCGATTGACGTTGAAACTACAATACTTAGTTCTGCATTATATTTCGTCAATGTTTTTATTGATTTATTATTTCCCATAAAGATTGTTTGCCAATACAAGGTACTTGTCAATGAAGACGTTTGTAATTTAACCGCAAGAATAATTGGTTGCTGTCATCAGCGGCTGAATCAACACCACTCCCTGGTGCCAAATCAATTTTGATCGAGCACCACCAGGTGCGACATCTGGAGGGCTCGTACCTTCTCCCACCCTGTCTGACTCACAGAATAACTTTCTGGTCTAAGGATTTAACGAGCTCATATCCGGCCTAGACTTTAAAGTATTTAATGGTGTTCGTCAGGATTCGAACTCAGAACCACCAATCCCAAGCCTAACGCGCTACCACTAGGATACCTCTGGCACTTCCCATAAAAAATATCTTCTGTCTCTTCTGTAGACTGTGCCGGGTAACCAGAATAATGGATAAATATTTTATGTTTGTCTCTAAAGGTTTTCTTCATTTGTAAATGAGATTTCGTTTTTCATGTATTGTGGTTTGTCATTAATCACATATTATGTAGTCAGTTTATTTGATATATAGTATGGGGATATAACATAATATGGACGCAACATAATATGACTCGAGATGTTTATCCGTATTGTTACAATTTATTTTTCTACTATGATGTACTCTTAAGCTGTAACATACAAGAACCAAAGAAAAGCTTTATTATAAGTGTTTTTTTTTTAAATAAAGACTCGTGTTAAGATCACTCACATGCCTATAATTTAAAGATATTGCATTCATAGCTGAAAGAAAACCCTTTTGTTTAATTATATACCCAATATATTGAATACCCAATATTATGAATTATAAACCCAAATGGTTAATAATTTCAACTAAAATATTATCGGGCAAAGAAAATCATTTTGTTTAATTATATACAATATATTGAATACCCAATATTGTGAACTACAAACCCAATTGGTTTATAATTTGAGATAAAATATTATCGGCCAAAGAAAACCATTTTGTTTAATTATATACCCAATATTATGAATTATAAACCCAACTGGTTTATAATTTCAGCTACAATATTATCGGGCAAAGAAAAACATTTTGGTTAATTATATACCCACTATACTGAATACCCAATATTATGAATTACAAACCCAATTGGTTTATAATTTAAGCTAAAATGTTATTGGGCATACTCAATCTGAAAACAAAACATTTCAATTTTTATCAATATGCCGATTTAATTCATAGAATTACGAAGTAGGATACTTTATTCAGCTATAGTTAATGACTGTTACAAACATTAATTTAACAAAGTTTTGCATTAAACTTCGAGAACTGAAACCCATCACTCATCCATATGGAAAAAAAAATCAATGTTGAAAAAGTCTTGTAATATTAATATAATTTCGCTAAGTTAATCATTCTTCATGCATTGTAATCCTTATATGGAGTACGCAACTTACTGAATAAGAAGAAACTTTATTAAAAATTCTGAATAATCAATCTTCATCAATTTAAAAACGCTATAATAAGAAAACAATTTATGCATTTCACTTTAGCTAATCTTATTGGTGCATGTAACAGGGGTTGTTAAATTTTTTTTGACACAAGATATTTTTAATTTTATTCATTAGAGAAGACCTTCTGGAGACTAATTTGAACGAATTTATTTTGGGATCGTAAAATTTTGCAGTGCAAGTTTTGCCGTTGAGGAAGTTGTCTGTAACATAACTGCGCTTATTTATGGAATTCTCATAAAGTTATGTAATGTGTTGTTTAAATATCGGTACAGTATGAATATAAGAAAGAAAGTGGTAAAAGCGTAGTGAAACAAATTAGGGGAACTGTATAAGAGTGAGGTTACGTTTTCGTCAATTTTTATCATTATTTTGTCGTTACTCTTAACCTTTAGCTTACTGGGCCATTTTTCCAATTCCCTCTTTAGAACGGGAACTTTTATACCCCCGTCTGTAAGAACAGCCATTAAAAGTGTTATATATATATATATATATATATATATATATATATATATATATATATATATATATATATATATGTATATATATATATATGTATATATATATATATATATATATATTATATATATATATATATATATATATATATATACATTTATATGTATATATATGTACGTATATATGTATATGTATATATATACATATATATATATATATATATATATATATATATATATATATATATATATACATACATACATACATACATACATACATACATATATATATACATACATACATACATACATATATACATATATATATATATATATATATATATATATATATATATATATATATATATATATATATATATATATATATATATTTAACATTCTTTCTTGAGTTTTATTCTTGGGATACATGCTATCCCATCCCGTAAGGAAAAGGTTAATTTGCGATTACAATGAAGTAACATTTGTTAATTTTCCTTAGAATTTTCCAAAAGTATGATATAAACTAGCCGATTACCCGTGCTTTGCTACGGAGTATATTCAAATTAAATACAACGGTCAATGTATGCAGTTAATGCCAAAAGAAAAGCAAAAAATACACTGCTGGCCACTGTAAATGCAACACCCTGAAGGAAACATGCAAATAACATGAAATTTACAACATGCATTAGCGGAGGTGAGATATGCAAATGATTAGAATTTCAGCGCAGACGCATATCACACGCGCATGTGGCGCCACTTCAAAGCGCTATTTAAGGCTTGGAGATTTCGTCGATGTCAAGTTCGGCAATTGTGTTTTTCTTGTGGTTTTTTCAAAAAAACGATCAATTAAGCCTCGTCGAAAACAGTGATCATCTTTTGATGAAGTATCCGAGTTCGACAGAGGAAGGATAGTGGCCTACCGAGATTGTGGATTATCTTTCAGGGAAATCGGTAGTCGTGTTGGAAGAAACCAAACAACTGTAATGTGGATATGTGATAGTTGGATGCAGGAGGGTACGACGGACCGGCGTGTTCGATCGCATCCACCTCAGCGCACCACTTCACGTGATGACAGGCAAATTGTGCGCACGGCAGTGACGGATCGCTCAGTCACATCACGAACAATAGCACAGTACATGCAGTCTGTAACGCATCATCCAGTGTCTGCGCGTACCATTCGACGCCGTTTACAGCATAGTGGTCTGTCCGCAAGACGTCCATTGCTTTGTCTACCTTTGACGCAGAACCATAGACGTCTCCACCGCCAATGATGCGATGACAGAAGGATGTGGACGGCAGAATGGAATGAAATTGTCTTTACTGACGAGTCACGCTTCTGTCTGCAACACCACGATGGTCGCATTCGAGTCTGGAGACACCGTGAAGAGAGGATGCTGAACAGCTGCGTTATGCACCGCCACACTGGTCCTGCACCGGGTATTATGGTATGGGGCGGTATTGGATATCACTCTCGCATACCTCTAGTACGCATTGCCGGTACTTTAAACAGCCAGCGCTACATCTCCGAGGTGTTGGAGCCAGTTGTCCTTCCTTACCTTAGGGGTTTGATCACAGCCATATTTCAACAGGATAATGCGCGACCACACGTGGCACGCATTGTCCAACGGTTCTTCGTCAATCGCCAGATTGAATTGCTTCCCTGGCCGCCTCGCTCTCCGGATCTTTCGCCGATAGAAAACACGTGGTCCATGGTTGCTCTACGATTGACCCAGATTTCATCCCCAGCTGCCACAGCAGATCAACTTTGGCAACGTGTGGAAGCTGCTTGGTCTGCTGTACCCCAAGAACTCATCAAAAGTCTCTTTGAATCAATGCCGAGGCGTGTGGCAGCGGTGATCTCCAACAATGGCGGCTACTCTAGCTACTGATTCTGGCAGGAACCACACTTCACAGAAGTCTATAAATTTAATCATTTGATACTTGGTCAACATGTTATCTACAAAATAAATTTTGTTGTGATATCTCTTGTCTTTCTTGGTGTTGCAATTTGGGTGGCCAGCAGTGTATATATTTATAATAAATACAACGGTCAATGTATGCAATTAATGCAAAAAATAAACAAAAAATATATTTGTAAAAAAATCGCAGTAACTGATATTCTTATAGTCAAAGTAATGTAGAAGAAAATACTGAAATTAAATCTAATAGAACATAGTAAAGAATATAGTGTAGTTAATATAGTGCAGTTTGAAGTAACGTTTCTTTTACTGTATTTTAATATTTTTTTTGGATAATGTCCAATCGTCTGCAGCATTAAAAAGAAAAAAAAAATGTCAGTTTATTTCGTTGTTATGCATGTGACGCAAAATTAACTTAAAATATCCCAAAATCTAAAGAAACCACGTCATCAGTATTTAATAAATTAAATTCTAAAATTTAATCTTTAAAAAATTCACGAAAAATGAGAAAATGGAGGTAAACATTCTAAAAAGATTTCATTTTAAAAGAATTTTTCTGATCTTTCTCGTGATATCAATTTTATGATCCTGAGATTTTTATTTTAAATGAAAACTTTAAAGAATGCTACAAAAGCAGCTTTAAAATTTAATTTTAAAAAATCTCAGACGAATTTTTTAGTGCACCCCTACAGCATAAGAAGAATCGCCATGCAAAATCTCAACCCTTTAGGTACAGCGGTTTGGTCTGTGCGTTATCTGTCAGTCAG